>CAWUFW010013414.1:0-477644 GCA_963921515.1 Calotriton arnoldi
AGGGGATGGACTAGCTCTATGACCCCACCTATGGGAGGGTCAAGGAGGGGTGGCTACACCCACTTCCCTTTGTCCAGCTTCGCGCCAGAGCAGGGGCAGGTAGCCCCTGAGCCGGTTTGAACTGGCATATGCACAGAGGAGCCTTCTGCTCCCCAGTGCAGGACTTCAAAGCACTCTAAGAGTGCACCCACCCAGCCCCAATACACTAAACCCTGTCTGGGAGGTGGTTACACCTCCCTGTGACAGGATGCCTATTGTTGGGCTTCCTCCACTGTGAGTTTCGGGTCATCAGCAGGAGGGCAGCCCAGTGTCTGTGACTGGTGGCATCCATTTTTGTGATGCCAGGGCTCTTCAGGATTCTACCGCGTTTCCACAGCAGGTACATGTCTTATCCTCTAGAAGGGTGGAATGCTACCCCGCCGCCAGGATTGGCGGGGGTAAGTATTCCAAGATGTTTGACACCAAACACGACATGTTTTGATGCAGCCATTCCAAAGTTAGCATTTTACCGCGAGGATATAATGCACTTAAGAGTATATGGTTTAACTGCATCCACAAACAGCACCAGAGAATAGACTCCTGAGAGCTGCAGAGGGGCCCTGCTCAGGCAGAGGCACCCCCTCACATAGAAGCCAAGCACCCTGCCCTCAGGATTGATAGGGCCTGCCTTAGGGGTGACTGATAGGTTTATATGTGTGTGCAGGAGAGATATAGGAAACCTATATCTCAGTGAGGGGTGCTAGCACCACCTCACCCAGGCTGCAGTAGCAGGCCTGTGGTGTCAGATTTAGTCTGCTTCCCAGGGGTGGCATAATACATGCTGCAGCCCCTGGTAGGCCTGTGAAGTACCTATGCCCTTGGTACCTAAGGTACCATATACTAGGGACTCATAAGGCACCACAGTATCCAATCACTAGTGCACCTAGAGTGCACTCCATGTCGTTTAGAGAGAACAGAGAGGCTGGGGCCCTGATTGGCAGGGACCCAGCCAGACTATAGCCAGAAACCAGTGCTAACATCAGAAAAAAAGTGGGGGCAACATAAGAGGCAGATCCTACTCTCCTACAGTGTCCTTTCCTTTTAAAAACCTAACCGCGACTTTCCCCATAGAAGTTAACGGTGATTCGCGGCTGTGTTCCAACACTGCATGCGTCCCCCGTGGGTCCCCTGTGTCACTACCTTGGGTGGTTCCTTGTGGTCCGAACACTTCTACAGGCTCTAGACCTTGTGTCTAGCTCAGTCGTGGTTCTTATACCACTTTATTGGTATATGGTTTGGTACGCCCCTAGGGCTCAAACGTGTATTTGTGCTATTACTGTTGATAACTGACTTGTAACGTATGTACTTCGAACTCTAGCCTCATAAAGAGACTAGAGGGGTGTGTTTAAGACTAAATACATATATTTTCTATATATATATACCTGGTGTGGTGCTCTTTCATTTGGTCACTCAAGAGATTATAGACTGGTAAAACAAGCTGCTTTACATTCCTTCAAGACTTAGCCTGAAGGCTGCTCTCCATAGCTACCACTAGGATAGCTTTCAATAAAGGTTGTCTTTATCCTATCTCCATAAGGGGTTGTTTGGACTGGTGCAAGGTGCCCACTACAAGTAGTGGACAGCATATACCAGGCCAACTTCTCACACTTTCTGTATCCCTCTTGCCTCTTTCTCCTCCCCACTTCCCCCTTTCTGCTTCTCTGTTGCTTCTTTCTGCACCTCTCTTGCTTCTTTCTGCACCACTCATGCTTCTTTCTGCACCCCTCTTCCCTCTTTCTGCACCCCTCTTGCCCCTTTATGCACCCCTGTTCCTTTCTTTCTGCTCTTCTTTTGTTTCTTTCTGCACCTTTGTTGCTTCTTTCTGCATCACTTGCCCCTTTCTGCACCCCTGTTCCTTTTTTCTGCTCTTCTTTTGTTTCTTTCTGCACCTTTGTTGCTTCCTTCTGCATCATTCTCGCCACTTTCTCCACCCCTGTTTCCCCTTTTTGCATTTCTGTTGCTTCTTTCTGTACTTCTCTCGCCTCTTTCTCTAACCCTCATCCCTCTTTCTGCACCTCTGTTGATTCTTTCTGCACTTCTCTTGCTTCTTTCTGCACCTCTGTCCCATCTTTCTGCAACCCTTGTGCCTCTTTCTGCACCTCTCTTCCCTCTTTCTGCTCCCCTCTTGTCTCTTTCTGCACCGCTGTTCCTTCTTTCTGCACTTCTTTTGCTTCTTTCTGCACCTCCCTTGCTTCTTTCTCCTCCCCTCTTGCTTCTTTCTGCTCCCCTCGTGCCTCTTTATGCACCCCTCTTCCCTCTTTCTGCACTCCTCTTGCCTCTTTCTGCACCTTTGTTGCTTCTTTCTGCACTTCTTTTGTTTCTTTCTGCACCACTCTTGCCTCTTTCTGCATCTCTGTTCCTTCTTTCTGCACTTCTTTTCTTTCTTTCTGCAGCTCTCTTGCTTCTCTCTGCACCCCTTGCCTCTTTCTCTACCCTCTTCCCTCTTTCTTCACCCCTCTTGCCTCTTTCTGCACCTCTGTTCCTTCTTTCTGCACTTCTTTTGTTTCTTTTTGCACATCTCTTGCTTCTTTCTGCACCGCTTGTGCCTCTTTCTGCACCCCTCTTCCCTATTGTGCATCCCTCTTGCCTCTTTCTGCACCTCTGTTGCCTCTTTATGCACTACTCTTGCTTCTTTCTGCACCTCTCTTGCTTCTTTCTGCACCAATTGTGCTTCTTTCTGCACCCCTCTTCCCTCTTTCTGCACCCCTCTTTCGTCTTTCTGCAACTCCTTTCCTTCTTTCTGGTCTTCTTTTATTTCTTTCTGTACATCTCTTGCTTATTTCTGCACCCCTCTTGCTGCTTTCTCCACTCCTGTTACCTTTTTTGCATCTCTGTTGCTTGTTTCTGCACTTCCCTTGCCTCTTTCTCCACCCCTCATCCCTCTTTCTGCACTTATTTTGTTTATTTCTGCACCCCTATTGCCTCTTTCTGCACCTCTGTTCCTTCTTTCTGCACTTCTTTTGTTTCTTTCTGCACCTCTCGCTTCTATCTGCACCCCTTTTGCCTCTTTGTGCCCCCCTCTTGCCTCTTTCTGCACCTGTGTTCCTTCCCTCGACACTTCTTTTGTTTCTTTCTGTACATCTCACTTCTTTCTGCACCCCTTTTGCCTCTTTCTGCACCCCTCTTGCCTCTTTCTGCATCTCTGTTCCTTCTTTCTGCACTTCTTTTGTTTCTTTCTGCAGCTCTCCTGCTTCTTTCTGCACCCCCTTGCCTCTTTCTCCACCCCTCTTCCCTCTTTCTTCAACCGTGTTGCCTGTTTCTGAAACTCTGTTCTTTCTTTCTGCACTTCTTTTGTTTCTTTCTGCACATCACTTGCTTCTTTCTGCACCCCTCGTGCCTCTTTCTGTACCCCTCTTCCCTCTTTTTGCACCCCTCTTGCCTCTTTCTTCACCTCTGTTGCTTCTTTCTGCACTTCTCTTGCTTCTTCTGCACCTCTCTTGCTTCTTTCTGCACCCCTCTTCACTCTTTCTGCACCCCTCTTGCCTCTTTCTGCATCCCTGTTCCTTCTTTCTGCTCTTCTTTTGTTTCTTTCTGCAACCCTCTTGCTTCTTTATGTATCCCTCTCACCTCTTTCACTTCCCCACTTCCCCTTTCTGCATCTCTGTTGCTTCTTTATGCACTTCTCTTGCTTCTCTTTGCACCTCTCTTGCTTCTTTTGCACCCCTTGTGCCTCTTTCTGCACCCCTCTTCCCTCTTTCTGCTCTTCTCTTGCCTCTTTCTGCACCTCTGTCCATAATTTCTGCAACCCTTTTCCCTCTTTCTGCACCCCTCTTCCCTCTTTCTGCTCCCCTCTTGTCTCTTTCTGCACCTCTGTTCCTTATTTCTGCACTTCTTTTGTTTCTTTCTGCACATCTCTTGCTTCTGTTTACACCCCTCGTGCCTCTTTCTGTACCCCTCTTCCCTCTTTCTGCACTCCTCTTGCCTCTTTCTGCACCTCTGTTCCTTATTTCTGCACTTCTTTTGTTTATTTCTACACCTCTCTTGCTTCTTTCTGCATACCTCTTGCTTCTTTCTGCACCCCTTGTGCCTCTTTCTGCACCACTCTTTCCTCTTTTTGCAATCCTTCTTGTCTCTTTCTGCACCTCTGTACCTTCTTGCTGCACTTCTTTTGTTTCTTTCTGTACCTCTCTTGCTTCTTTCTGCACCCCTCTTTCGTCTTTCTGCAACTCCTTTCCTTCTTTCTGGTCTTCTTTTATTTCTTTCTGTACCTCTCTTGCTTATTTCTGCACCCCTCATGCCGCTTTCTCCACTCCTGTTACCTTTTTTGCATCTCTGTTGCTTGTTTCTGCACTTCTCTTGCCTCTTTCTCCACCCCTCATCCCTCTTTCTGCACTTCTTTTGTTTATTTCTACACCCCTATTGCCTCTTTCTGCACCTCTGTTCCTTCTTTCTGCACTTCTTTTGTTTCTTTCTGCACCTCTCGCTTCTATCTGCACCCCTTTTGCCTCTTTGTGCACCCCTCTTGCCTCTTTCTGCATCTGTGTTCCTTCTCTCGACACTTCTTTTGTTTCTTTCTGTACATCTCACTCCTTTCTGCACCCCTTTTGCCTCTTTCTGCACCCCTCTTGCCTTTTTCTGCATCTCTGTTCCTTCTTTCTGCACTTCTTTTGTTTATTTCAGCAGCTCTCCTGCTTCTTTCTGCACCCCCTTGCCTCTTTCTCCACCCCTCTTTCCTCTTTCTTCAACCGTGTTGCCTGTTTCTGAAACTCTGTTCTTTCTTTCTGCACATCTTTTGTTTCTTTCTGCACATCACTTGCTTCTTTCTGCACCACTTGTGCCTCTTTCTGTACCCCTCTTCCCTCTTTTTGCACCCCTCTTGCCTCTTTCTGCACCTCTGTTGCTTCTTTCTGCACTTCTCTTGCTTCTTTCTGCACCTCTCTTGCTTCTTTCTGCACCCCTCTTCCCTCTTTCTGCACCCCTATTGCCTCTTTCTGCATCCCTGTTCCTTCTTTCTGCTCTTCTTTTGTTTCTTTCTGCAACCCTCTTGCTTCTTTATGTATCCCTCTCACCTCTTTCACTTCCCCATTTCCCCTTTCTGCATCTCTGTTGCTTCTTTATGCACTTCTCTTGCTTCTCTTTGCACCTCTCTTGCTTCTTTTTGCACACCATTGTGCCTCTTTCTGCACCCCTCTTCCCTCTTTCTGCTCTTCTCTTGCCTCTTTCTGCACCTCTGTCCATAATTTCTGCAACCCTTTTGCCTCTTTCTGCACCCCTCTTCCCTCTTTCTGCTCCCCTCTTGTCTCTTTCTGCACCTCTGTTGCTTTTTTCTGCACTTATTTTGTTTCTTTCTGCACATCTCTTGCTTCTTTTTGCACCCCTCGTGCCTCTTTCTGTACCCCTCTTCCCTCTTTCTGCACTCCTCTTGCCTCTTTCTGCACCTCTGTTCCTTATTTCTGCACTTCTTTTGTTTATTTCTGCACCTCTCTTGCTTCTTTCTGCATACCTCTTGCTTCTTTCTTCACCCCTTGTGCCTCTTTCTGCACCACTCTTCCCTCTTTTTGTACTCCTCTTGCCTCTTTCTGCACCTCTGTACCTTCTTGCTGCACTTCTTTTGTTTCTTTCTGTACCTCTCTTGCTTCTTTCTGTACCTCTCATGCCTCTTTCAGCACCCCTCTTCCCTCTTTTTGCACTCCTCTTGCCTCTTCCTGTACCTCTGTTCCTTCTTTCTGCACTTCTTTGGTTTCTTTCTGCACCTCTCTTGCTTCCTTCTGCACCCCTCTTGCTTCTTTCTGCACCCCTCATGCCTGGTTCACACCCCTCTTCCCTCTTTCTGCACCCCTCTTGCCTCTTTCCGCACATCTGTTCTTTCTGCACTTCTTTTGTTTCTTTCTGCACCTCTCTTGTTTCTTTCTGTATCCCTCTTGCCTCTTTCTCCACCCCATTTCCCCCTTTCTGCATCTCTGCTGTTTCTTTATGCACTTCTCTTGCTGCTTTCTGCACCTCTCTTGGTTCTTTTTGCACCCCTTGTGCATCTTTCTGCACCTCTGTTCCTTCTTTCTGATCTTCTTTTATTTCTTTCTGCACCTCTCTTGCTTCTTTCTGCACCCCTCTTGCCACATTCTCCACCCCTGTTCCCCCTTTTTGCATCTCTGTTGCTTCTTTCTGCACTTCTCTTAACTCTTTCTCTACCCCTCATCCCTCTTTCTGCACCTCTTTTGCTTCTTTCTGCACTTCTCTTGCTTCTCTCTGCACCTCTGACCCTTCTTTCTGCACCCATTTTGCCTCTTTCTGCACCCCTCTTGCCTCTTTTTGCACCTCTGTTCCTTCTTACTGTACTTCTTTTGTTTCTTTCTGCACCTCTCGCTTCTATCTGCACCCCTTTTGCCTCTTTCTGCACCCCTCTTGCCTCTTTCTGCACCTCTGTTCCTTCTTACTGTACTTCTTTTGTTTCTTTCTGCACCTCTTGCTTCTATCTGCACCCCTGTTGCCTCTTTCTGTACCCCTCATGCCTCTTTCTTCACCTCTGTTCCTTCTTTCTGTACTTCGATTGTTTCTTTCTGCAACTCTTTTGCTTCTTTCTGCACCCCACGTACCTCTTTCTGTACCCCTATTCCCTCTTTTTGCACCCCTCTTGCCTCATTCTACACCTCTGTTGCTCCTTTCTGCACTACTCTTGCTTCTTTCTGCACCTCTCTTGCTTCTTTCTGTACCACTCATGCTTCTTTCTGC
Organism: Calotriton arnoldi; assembly: GCA_963921515.1. Taxonomy (NCBI): domain Eukaryota; kingdom Metazoa; phylum Chordata; class Amphibia; order Caudata; family Salamandridae; genus Calotriton; species Calotriton arnoldi. The sequence goes on from CAWUFW010013414.1 coordinate 6,709, forward strand.
ACCCCTCTTCCTGCATCCCTCTTGCCCATTTCTGCACCCCTGTTCCTTCTTTCTGCTCTTCTTTTGTTTCCTTCTGCACCTTTGTTGCTTCTTTCTGCACCACTCTTGCCACTTTCTCCAACCCTGTTCCCCCTCTTTGCATCTGTTGCTTCTTTCTGCACTACTCTTGCCTCTTTCTCTAACCCTCATCCCTCTTTCTGCACCTCTGTTGATTCTTTCTGCACTTCTCTTGCTTCTTTCTGCACTTCTGCCCCTTCTTTCTGCAACCTGTGTGCCTCTTTCTGCACCTCTCTTCCCTCTTTCTGCTCCCCTCTTGTCTCTTTCTGCACCACTGTTCCTTCTTTCTGCACTTCTTTTGTTTCTTTCTGCAACTGTCTTGCTTCTTTCTGTATCCCTCTTGCCTCTTACTCCTCCCCACTTCCCCCTTTCTGCTTCGCTGTTGCTTCTTTCTGTAGGAGAGTAGGATCTGCCTCTTATGGTTACCCCCACTTTTTGCTGATGCTACACTGTTTTTCGACTTTAGTCTGGCTGGGGCCCTGCTATCCAGGACCCCAGCCTAGCTGCTTCCTCTCTAAATTGATACCATGTACTTTAGGTACATCACAGATTGTATTCTGGAGTGCCCTTATAAGTCCCTAGTATATGGTATACTATGTACCCAGGGCATAGGTACCCCAGAGGCCTACCAGGGGCTGAAGCATGTATTGTGCCACCCCTGGAAGGCCATCCAAAATGACACCACAGGACTGCTACTGCAGCCTGAGTAAGGTGGTGCATGCACCCCTTACAGAGATATAGGTTCACTATATCTCACCTAACACTACACATAGAAACCTATCAGTCACCCCTATGGCAGGCCTTATCAATCCTGAAGGCAGGGTGCTTGGTTATATGTGAGAGGGTGCCCATGCATGAGCAGAGCCCCTCTGCAGCCCTCGGAATCTCCTATCCGGGGTTGTCTGTGGTGCAGCCTGACCATATACTCTTAAGTGCATTATAACCTCGCATTAAAATGCTAACTTTGGACTGGCTGCACGGAAACATGTCGTGTTTGGTGTCAAACACCTTGGAATCCTACCCCCCCCCCCACCAGTCCTGGCTGCGGGGGTAGAATTCCACCCTTTTAGAGGGATAGACATGTCCCCACCGGTATACCCGGTAGAAAAATTAAAGAGCCCTGGCATCACAAAATGGATGCTGCAGCCACACACACAAGTCTGGCCTCCTGCTGCTGACCGAAACTCCGGCAGGGGAGGCCTGGACAATAGGTTTCCTATCACAGGGAGGTGTGACCACCTCCCAGACAGGCCTCAGTGGATTGGGGCTGGGTGGGTGCACTCTCTGAGTGCTTTGAAGTCCTGCACTGGGGGCACATTTGGTGTCTTCGTGCATACCCCAGTTCAAACCGGTTGCAGGGGCTACCAGCCCCTGCTCTGGTGCGAAACTGGACAAAGGAAATGGGTGTAGCCACCCTCTTTCCAAACCCTCCCATAGGTGGGTCCCCAGAGTTAGTCCAACCCCTTCTTTAGTATAAGTAAGGGAACCCTGGCAACAGGACCTTAGATATCCCTGGACGAAACTCTGCAACTGAATCCTGGAACTTCGACGCTCTACTCAAGACTAGAGGACTGAAGAAATCTCCCTTGGGGTCAAGGAGTGACTCCCCTGCTTGGCAGGCACCAACGAAGCATTTGCCGGTCTGCAACTCCGAAGCTCCTGCCGGACTCCGAAGTACTTGCAGCCCAGGAAGAAGATTTCCAGACATCTCAGAGGCCGACGCGAGTCCCCAGCAAAGCTGAGACCCGCAGCCCTCGTGAGTAGCGTGGAACCGGAACTCCTGGACACCGTGCACATTTGCTAGTGCATTGACTTCTCGACGACTCTTGAAGTCCTGCTTTGGGTTACTTGTAGCCCAGGCCCGAGCACCATTTGCACTGAAGATTGTGAGCCTACACTCCACGAGTGTTCCGTGGGCCCGCTTCCTGCATTTCCGCTTGGGGCTTCTTCGCGCTCCCTGGTCCATCGACTGGTGGGTCCCTGTGAAGGCAACTCTGATTTTCTTTGGGCGTTTCTGGTTGCTCCAGATGTGCCCTAACTTCCCACCAAGTGGTGAGTCCCTCAGACCTTGCTGGTCTGCTCAGAAGCATCTGTCTCCTTTCTGCGTGGGTTGCTGTTGCCAAGGCTTGTTGTGTTCAATCCGGACACCAATGCTGCAGCACTCGACATCCTTTGTGGGACAGCTTGAATCCAGCTCCTGGTTGTTGTCGACGCCTCCTGGTCCTCGTGGCTGAAGAGTCAAGCTTCACCTCTTTCACCTGAAGCACCCGACATCGGTGGGCATTCGACTATCGTGCTCCTGGTCACTGGCAAGTGACCCAGACTCTGTCCCCTCTGCTTTCAGGTTCTTCTCATCTCTGATCCAGGCTTGGATCTCTTCGGACACTTTGCATCTTCCCGGCAGCAGCACTTCTCTGCAGACTGCCATTGAAAATGATGACGCGTCCCGACACCATTTGACACCTATGCACCCGGCTTCCCTGGGTGAGGTAACTAGAGTACTCTGGTGCTCCCATGGGTGTTGACCCTAGAACTGTCTAAGTCCAAGAGGGTTTGGTCCTAGTCCCTTTCTAGGTGTCCTTAAACTCTAAAACGATAACCGCGACTTTCCCATAGACTTTAACGGAGCTCGCGGCTGTGTTCACACACTGCACACAGCCCCCGTGGGTCCCCTGTGTCACTACCTTGGGTGGTTCCTTGGGGTGCCAGCGATTCTACAGGCTCTAGGCCTTGTGTCTACTTAAGTTGTGGTTCTTATACCACTTTCTTAATATATGGTTTGGTATGCCCCTAGTGCTAATCGTATATTGTGCTATTTTACTGTGCTATTCGACTTGTAACTTGTGTACTTTCACCTCTAGCCTCATAAAGAGACTATTGGGTTGTGTTTAGTGATAAATACATATATTTTATATATATACCTGGTGTGGTTCTCCTTTCATTTGGTCATTCATGAGATTATAATTGGTAAAACAATAGCTTAACACTCCTTCAAGACTTAGCCTGAAGGCTGCTCTCCATAGCTACCACTAGGATAGCTTTCAATAAAGGTTGTCTTTAAACCTATCATCAATAAAGGTCGATTGGACTGGTGCAAGGTGCCCACTTTAACTAGTGGACAGCATATACCAGGCCAACTTCTCACACTTTCTGCACCTCTCTTGCTTATTTCTGCACCACTCATGCTTCTTTCTGCACCCCTCTTCCCTCTTTCTGCACCCCGCTTGCCCTTTTCTGCACCCCTGTTCCTTCTTTCTGCTCTTCTTTTGTTTCTTTATGCACCTTTGTTGCTTCTTTCTGCATCACTCTCGCCACTTTCTCCACCCCTGTTTCCCCTTTTTGCATCTCTGTTGCTTCTTTCTGCAATTCTCTTGCCTCTTTCTCTAACCCTCATCCCTCTTTCTGCACCTCTGTTGATTCTTTCTGCACTTCTCTTGCTTCTTTCTGCACCTCTGTCCCTTCTTTCCGCAACCTGTGTGCCTCTTTCTGCACCTCTCTTCCCTCTTTCTGCTCCCCTCTTGTCTCTTTCTGCACCGCTGTTCCTTCTTTCTGCACTTCTTTTGTTTCTTTCTGCAACTGTCTTGCTTCTTTCTGTATTCTTCTTGCGCCTCCCCACTTCCCCCTTTCTGCTTCTCTGTTGCTTCTTTCTGCACCTCTCTTGCTTCTTTCTGCACCACTCATGCTTCTTTCTGCACCTCTCTTCCCTCTTTCTGCTCCCCTCTTGCTTCTTTCTGCACCCCTCGTGCCTCTTTCTGCACCCCTCTTCCCTCTTTCTGCACTCCTCTTGCCTCTTTGTGCACCTTTGTTGCTTCTTTCTGCACTTCTTTTGTTTCTTTCTACACCACTCTTGCCTCTTTCTGCATCTCTGTTCCTTCTTTGTGCACTTCTTTTGTTTCTTTCTGCACCTCTCGCTTCTATCTGCACCCCTTTTGCCTTTTTGTGCACCCCTCTTGCCTCTTTCTGCACCTGTGTTCCTTCTCTCTACACTTCTTCTGTTTCTTTCTGCACATCTCACTTCTTTCTGCACCCCTTTTGCCTCTTTCTGCACTCCTCTTACCTCTTTCTGCATCTCTGTTCCTTCTTTCTGCACTTCTTTTGTTTCTTTCTGCAGCTCTCCTGCTTCTTTCTGCACCCCCTTGCCTCTTTCTCCACCCCTCTTCCCTCTTTCTTCAACCGTGTTGCCTGTTTCTGAACCTATGTTCTTTCTTTCTGCACTTCTTTTGTTTCTTTCTGCACATCACTTGCTTCTTTCTGCACCCCTCGTGCCTCTTTCTGTACCCCTCTTCCCCCTTTCTGCACCCCTGTTCCTTCTTTCTGCTCTTCTTTTATTTCTTTCTGCACCTTTGTTGCTTCTTTCTGCATCACTCTCGCCACTTTATCCACCCCTGTTTCCCCTTTTTGCATCTCTGTTGCTTCTTTCTGCACTTCTCTTGCCTCTTTCTCTAACCCTCATCCCTCTTTCTGCACCTCTGTTGATTCTTTCTGCACTTCTCTTGCTTCTTTCTGCACCTCTCTTCCCTGTTTCTGCTCCCCTCTTGTCTCTTTCTGCACCACTGTTCCTTCTTTCTGCACTTCTTTTCTTTCTTTCTGCACCTCCCTTGCTTCTTTCTGCTCCCCTCTTGCTTCTTTCTGTACCCAGTGTGCCTCTTTCTGCACCCCTCTTTCCTCTTTCTGCACTCCTCTTGCCTCTTTGTGCACCTTTGTTGCTTCTTTCTGCACTTCTTTTGTTTATTTCTGCATCACTCTTGCCTCTTTCTGCATCTCTGTTCCTTCTTTATGCACTTCTTTTCTTTCTTTCTGCAGCTCTCTTGCTTCTCTCTGCACCCCCTTGCCTTTATCCACCCCTCTTCCCTCTTTCTTCACCCCTGTTGCCTCTTTCTGTACCTCTTTTCCTTTTTTCTGCACTTCTTTTGTTTCTTTTTGCACATCTCCTGCTTCTTTCTGCACCGCTTGTGCCTCTTTCTGCACCCCTCTTCCCTATTTTGTACCCCTCTTGCCTCTTTCTGCACCTCTGCTGCTTCTTTCTGCACTACTCTTGCTTCTTTCTGCACCTCTCTTGCTTCTTTCTGCACCAATCGTGCTTCTTTCTGCACCCCTCTTTACTCTTTCTGCACCCCTCTTTCAACTTTCTGCAACTCATTTCCTTCTTTCTGGTCTTCTTTTATTTCTTTCTGCAACTCTCTTGCTTCTTTCTGCACCCCTCTTGCCATTTTATCCACCCCAGTTACCTTTTTTGTATCTCTGTTGCTTCTTTCTGCACTTCTCTTGCCTCTTTCTCCACCCCTCATCCCTCTTTCTGCACTTCTTTTGTTTCTTTCTGCACCCCTATTGCCTCTTTCTGCACCTCTGTTCCTTCTTTCTGTACTTCTTTTGTTTCTTTCTGCACCTCTCGCTTCTATCTGCACCCCTTTTGCCTCTTTGTGCACCCCTCTTGCCTCTTTCTGCACCTGTGTTCCTTCTCTATACACTTCTTTTGTTCCTTTCTGCACATCTCACTTCTTTCTGCACCCCTTTGCCTCTTTCTGCACCCCTCTTGCCTCTTTCTGCATCTCTGTTCCTTCTTTCTGCACTTCTTTTGTTTCTTTCTGCAGCTCTCCTTCTTCTTTCCGCACCCCTTGCCTCTTTCTCCACCCCTCTTCCCTCTTTCTTAAACTGTGTTGCCTGTTTCTGAACCTCTGTTCTTTCTTTCTGCACTTCTTTTGTTTCTTTCTGCACATCACTTGCTTCTTTCTGCACCCCTCGTGCCTCTTTCTGTACCCCTCTTCCCTCTTTTTGCACCCCTCTTGCCTCTTTCTGCACCCCTGTTCCTTGTTTCTGCTCTTCTTTTGTTTCTTTCTACACCTCTGTTGCTTCTTTTTGCACACCTTTCACCACTTTCTCCACCCCTATTCCCCCTTTTTGCATCTCTGTTGCTTCTTTCTGCACTTCTCTTGCCTCTTTCTGCACCCCTCATCTCTCTTTCTGCTCCCCTCTTGTCTCTTTCTGCACCTCTGTTCCGTCTTTCTGTACTTATTTTGTTTCTTTCTGCAACTCTCTTGCTTCTTTATGTATCCCTCTCACCTCTTTCACTTCCCCACTTCCCCTTTCTGCATCTCTGTTGCTTCTTTATGCACTTCTCTTGCTTCTCTTTGCACCTCTCTTGCTTCTTTTTGCACCCCTTGTGCCTCTTTCTGCACCCCTCTTCCCTCTTTCTGCCCTTCTCTTGCCTCTTTCTGCACCTCTGTCCATACTTTCTGCAACCCTTTTGCTTCTTTCTGCACCCGTCTTCCCTCTTTCTGCTCCACTCTTCTCTCTTTCTGCACCTCTGTTACTTTTTTCTGCAATTATTTTGTTTCTTTCTGCATTTTTCTTGCTTATTTTTGCACCCCTCGTGCCTCTTTCTGTACCCCTCTTCCCTCTTTCTGCACTCCTCTTGCCTCTTTCTGCACCTCTGTTCCTTATTTCTGCACTTCTTTTGTTTCTTTCTGCACCTCTGTTCCTTCTTTCTGCACTTCTTTTCTTTCTTTCTGCAGCTCTCTTGCTTCTCTCTGCACCCCCTTGCCTCTTTCTCCACCCCTCTTCCCTCTTTCTTCACCCCTGTTGCCTCTTTCTGCACCTCTGTTCCTTCTTCTGCACTTCTTTTGTTTCTTTTTGCACATCTCTTGCTTCTTTCTGCACTGCTCGTGCCTCTTTCTGCACCCATCTTCCCTATTTTGCACCCCTCTTGCCTCTTTCTGCACCTCTGCTGCTTCTTTCTGCACTACTCTTGCTTCTTTCTGCACCTCTCTTGCTTCTTTCTGCTCCCCTCTTGCCACTTTCGCCACCCCTGTTACCTTTTTTGCATCTCTGTTGCTTCTTTCTGCACTTCTCTTGCCTCTTTCTCCACCCCTCATCCCTCTTTCTGCACTTCTTTTGTTTCTTTCTGCACCCCTATTGCCTCTTTCTGCACCTCTGTTCCTTCTTTCTGCACTTCTTTTGTTTCTTTCTGCACCGCTCGCTTCTATCTGCACCCCTTTTGCCTCTTTGTGCACCCCTCTTGCTTCTTTCTGCACATGTGTTCCTTCTCTCTACACTTCTTTTGTTTCTATCTGCACATCTCACTTCTTTCTGCACCACTTTTGCCTCTTTCTGCACCCCTCTTGCCTCTTTCTGCATCTCTGTTCCTTCTTTCTGCACTTCTTTTGTTTCTTTCTGCAGCTCTCCTGCTTCTTTCTGCACCCCATTGCCTCTTTCTCCACACCTCTTCCCTCTTTCTTCAACCGTGTTGCCTGTTTCTGAACCTCTGTTCTTTCTTTCTGCACTTCTTTTGTTTCTTTCTGCATATAACTAGCTTCTTTCTGCACCCCTCGTGCCTCTTTCTGTACCCCTCTTCCCACTTTTTGCACCCCTCTTGTCTCTTTCTGCACCTTTGTTGCTTCTTTCTGCACTACTCTTGCTTCTTTCTGCACCTCTGTTGCTTCTTTCTGCACCCCTCTTCCCTCTTTCTGCACCCCTCTTGCCTCTTTCTGCACCCCTGTTCCTTTTTTCTACTCTTCTTTTGTTTCTTTCTACACCTCTGTTGCTTCTTTCTGCACACCTTTCACCACTTTCTCCACCCCTGTTCCCCCTTTTTGCATCTCTGTTGCTTCTTTCTGCACTTCTCTTGCCTCTTTCTCCACCCCTCATCCCTCTTTCTGCACCTCTGTTGCTTCTTTCTGCACTTCTCTTGCTTCTTTCTAAACCTCTGTCCCTTCTTTCTGCAACCCTTGTGCCTCTTTCTGCACCCCCTCTTCTCTCTTTCTGCTCCCCTCTTGTCTCTTTCTGTACCTCTGTTCCTTCTTTCTGTACTTCTTTTGTTTCTTTCTGCAACTCTCTTGCTTCTTTATCTATCCCTCTCACCTCTTTCACTTCCCCACTTCCCCTTTCTGCATCTCTGTTGCTTCTTTATGTACTTCTCTTGCTTCTCTTTCCACCTCTCTTGCTTCTTTTTGCACCCCTTGTGCCTCTTTCTGCAACCCTCTTCCCTCTTTCTGCCCTTCTCTTGCCTCTTTCTGCACCTCTGTCCATACTTTCTGCAACCCTTTTGCCTCTTTCTGCACCCCTCTTCCCTCTTTCTGCTCCCCTCTTCTCTCTTTCTGCACCTCTGTTGCTTTTTTCTGCACTTATTTTGTTTCTATATGCACTTTTCTTGCTTCTTTTTGCACCCCTCATGCCTCTTTCTGTACCCCTGTGAGAAGTTGGCCTGGTATATGCTGTTCACTAATTAAAGTGGACACCTTGCACCAGGGCAAATCGACTCTTATGGTAGATAGGTTTAAGACAACCTTTTAAAGAAAGCTATCCTAGTGGTAGCTGTGGAGAGCAGCCTTCAGGCTAAGTCTTGAAGGAATGTAAAGCAGCTTGTTTTACCATATAATCTCTTGACTCACCAAATGAAAAGACACCACACAGGTGTATATATCAAATATATATGTATTTATTTCTAAATAACTCTCTACTAATCTCTTTATGAGATTAGAAGACAAACATATGCACAAATCAACGTTTCTCAATAAGTTAGTGTTAGTTTATTTATTGCATGATTAATTAAAATCTTACAATTCAAAAAAATCACCAATACACAATCATTAAAACATGTCTACACAAGCACAGTCATAAAAATACATTAAATAGACAAATTCAATTCATCGTTATTATAAATCAATTATTACAAATATTAAAATAACAATTATTTACAGATATAAGTTCTTTACGTTTGTGCAATGTCTCATGTGCAAATGCTCTCAACTACCAGCGACTTCCATTCCTGTTAGGCTTGAGTCATTGACTTCCAACTTCTCTTTTACAAGGGTCAAAAATTTAGTAAAATTTGCAATCATTACTATATCCATAGGCTTAAAACACGCTAACATAGCTTGTCTGCATGATCGGATCCCTCTTTCATTAAAACAGATCTTTAAGAGCCTCTTTCTTTCAACCTTCAATGATGTACATATGCAAACCAAATGTATAATATTTTCTTCCCATTGGTTACATAATCTACAGGGGATTGGCTTAGTTGGTCTCAGCCAAGGCTTTGTGTGCATTATCCCCGGCAGGTTTCCAAATCTTGCAGACATAAATAAGTTCTTTGTTTGTATAGTCCACGGAATTTCTAGATATGGTTGCACTTTGATGGTCGTATATTCATTCACAATCATCCAGGCATGAGACCTTTTAATGAACAACTCTTTATCCTTTAAAAGTGATAATTGTTTTGTTAATCTATTTATTAATTTTTTAAAAGATAATGGTGTTATTGACATCACCCAAATCTCGTGTGCAGACAATTCCTCCAGTGCTGTTTGAAGGTATGTATAAAATCGGGAAGTTTGATTCTGTTGCAATTCTTGCCAGAGTAGACAGCTCATCGGATTAAAATTATTGGTTTTAATTTGTTTCCATACCTTTACGTAGTGGCCCATCCTCACAACTTGCTGATTAAAAAACCGAATTCCAGTCGGATCTGGGCCGGTGATGCATTAACCGGAAGTCGGAACAGGCTTTTAAACGTTTTTGTTATAGCATTGTTCAAAAGTGCAAAGTCCGTACCGCAAAGAGCTTCGCTTCCATAAGTGAGACTGGGCATTAGCTTCGCTTTTATAACCTTTAATAATGGAGCATAAGTTGGACCACCCAAAGAGCTATGTAATGAACGAAAAGCCATAATCAAGCTGTTACTTCTTTTTTTCAACTCTGTTTTATGCTGTGAAAATGAACCCTTCTCGTCAAACCATAAGCCCAAATATTTGTAATGTTTTACTTGTTCAAGCTGCCGACTTTGTAAGTACCATTTATGGTTACGGTGGCTCGATGCCCTATTGCAGACTGACATTACTTTTGTTTTTGTTTCATTTATTACCATCTTATTCTTAATTGAATACGTTGATATTTTATTTATAAGTCGTTGCAACCCTATCTTTGTCTGGCTGAGCAAAATAACATCGTCGGCGTACAATAAATTTGAGATTTGTTTGTTTGCCAGTTTCGGAGAATGAGCCAACTCGTTATCCAATTCTTCCGTGAGGTCAGATAAAAATAGATTAAATAAATACGGTGCTAATACGCATCCTTGCTTTAAACCCTGAGTTGTATCTATTCTTCTTGATAGTCGTGAACCATTACCTAACCGAATCCTTGTCCAAGTCTCGGTATATAATAATTGAATTGCTTTTAAAAGGCCAGCATTTATACCATAATTTTCCAATTTCCTCCATAAAATTTGCCTATCTACGCAGTCGAAAGCTGATTTAAAATCAATAAAACATACATATAACGGTTGTTTTTTCACTTTATATTTTTCTATTAACATTCCGAGTATTAATATATTCGTTGTCGTGCCTTGTCCTTGTAAAAAACCTGATTGGTTTGGAGGAATTAAATGCTTTTCCACTGCCCATTCTATTAGTTCTTTCAAAAGAACTGATGCAAAGACCTTAGCTTCAATATCTTGCAGTGTTATTAATCTATAATTAGCGGGTTGTGACCACTCCCCGCTCTTATAAATAGGTGAGATTATGGAACCCCTCCAAGAGGCCGGGATGGTTAACGTTTGCACCGCTTGATTAAATACTAATGTTAAGTACCTGGCCCAAAGTGGAGCATTCTCTTTAAAGAAGGCAGCTGGAATCCCGTTTGGACCAGGGGCGCCGTCAGATCTCTGTTTCTTTATAAGTTTACCTACTTGACTTTCCGTAATAGATATGTCAGTGTTCTCATTATCCTCTGACTTTTTCAAGTTATTTATGTCGGGTCTCAAATCCATACTTATGTTGGAATTTAGATGCGAATGAAGAAAGTTCACCCAGTCTGACTCAGAAATAACAGAGGATATGGTTACTCTACTAGATCTATTTAAGCTGTTAATTAAAGACCAAAATTCCCTTGCATTATTCTTTTTACTGGTATATAATGCCTTAGCCCAAAGTGCTTGTTTTGTTTGCATTTTTTCATTCCAAATTCGTTTTCTTACTTCTACATTTATTTTCTTTAGTTTATCTCTATAAGTTTGATTCACAGGGTGTTTCTTAGCCAATCTTAACATTTTATTACGCTCTTTTTTTAATAAATGACTTTCCAAAGACAGTTTAACCAGCGCCATTGATTTTTTATCATTCCACTTTTTATTACCAACTTTTTGTTTCTGGCTTAAAACTAATTTATTTGTAAAGAGGGACCATTTTTCGATAGCGCTAGAACCATCTCCATCAAAAGTAATTTCAACCAATTCTTTCGATGTTGCTATGATTGATTCTTTAGTGAATTCAGTCCAAAAAAGTTTCTTATAATTTACCGTATTTATATCTCCCAGAAGAGTCATATATTCTCCATGCCTTGGACAATTTAAATTTAACTCTATTATTTGTTGATTATGGTCACTTCCGTGTGCTTCACCGATCTGATAGGTTAAAATCTTTTGAAATAAGTCTAACGAGGCTATCGTGTAGTCTATTCGCGACTTGTTACCCAAAGCCTGATATGTCCATGCTGGTGGACTGTCTTCCAGAAAACGTCCGTTTAGCACCCTTAGACCTAAGAATTCCAGATTTTTTAGAAAACTTTTCCCAATTTTCCCTTTCTTTTCACTCCTGGTATCCAATGTATAACAGGGACTTGGGATTTCCCATAAATAGTTCTGTTGTTGTATTTCTTCATCTCTCATATAAGACCATAACATATTCATATTAAAATCACCCGTAATGATGACCTCAGGTTGCGTGTCCTTTTCCAGGAGCTGGAGTATCGTAGTTGACAAACTGCTAACCATTGCTTTTCTTGAACTGCAATCCGGATGTATATATACATTTATTAACAAAAGTGTTTTATTTATCCATTTATCTTTATATCGTAGTTTTACTATCAAACAGTCAAGTGAATTTTGTATTTCCTCCTCACTTTGCATTTTTAATTCTGTTGAAATAAAAGTAGCCAGGCCTCCACAAGATCTACCATATTTACTTGTTTTTGTTGCGGCCATATAGTATCCCTTAAAGCCTTCTAATATAAAAGGATCAGTTGCCCAAGTCTCTTGTAAACAGATTATTTGATAGTCTTTCGAACTTTGGGTTAGTTTTTCATATTGTAATTTTGATTGGCTTCCTTTTATATTCCAGGAGCATAATCGTATTGCACCACTTAAGTTTATTATTTCCTTGTTGGAGTTATCATTTATAAGCCGTCAATCCTCCCTTGCTCCATGCAGTGCAGTCGTTAACCAACCTAGTTGTAACTCGTCCCCTAGTTCTCTTTTGTTCTCCGTACAGAATTTTGATGTTTGCCCCATGTTTGTTCCTATTGGATTTTTTAATATTGAGTATGCCTGGTTTTTCTCCAACCCCTTCCGATGTTTAGTTGTTTTATTTGGAGAAATTAATGGACTTGGATATGGGGGTTGGAGCGGTCTCATAACTTTTATTCCCCAAGCCAAAAAAAGGTCATATTCTTGTATAATAAGATCTACAGGGTTGGTTGAGGTCCAGGTTACCCGAGTTGATTCATGATTGCTGCTTTCACTTACTAAAAATTCAATTGATTCGATATCTGTACTTCTAATTCTTTCTAACGCCGGTATTGCTTTACACAATCTCAGAATATTACCCCGGTTCAAGATATCATTGTTACCCCTGGATTTATATTCGGGTTTAAAAATCAATTGAACTCCTCCCTCCTTTTCTACTTGTTTTATTATTTTGGTTTTTTTCAGTGAATTACAGCAATTTGATAGCTCCTGCTCCTTTGGTTCAAGTATATGTTTCAATTGCATCTCAGTCCCTAAAGAATGTTTTAATGGTTGACTAACCTGAGATATTGTCTTCGACGTGTTAAGGATTTTTATTCTCTCTATTTCCCAATCTCGTGTTATTTTATTGTCCTTCTGATTTTTTATCTTGCCTATAATCTCTTCAGTTAATGTAGGTTGGTCAGATTTTGATTTTGTCTTTTCATTATGAGGAAGATCACTTCTCACTTTTGTATTTGTCTCCTTAGCTTTTATACTATCCGTTTGATGTTGTTTACTTTCTAAGTCGTCTTGTTTTTTTTGATCTACTGGGATTTTAATGGTTTTATTAATTATATCTGAAAAGTTTTTATTAAACAAAGGATAGAGGGGTTTTGTTACATCTATAACTTTGTCTATTTGTTTCAAAATTGTCCCTTTTTGGTTCTCTATTCTGTTCCCTACCTTTATTAACTTAATCTCAGGAGAAGGTACGATTATTGTAGCTTTTATAACTTTATTCCTTGCTTTCCGTTGTTTTTTTCTCTGTCTTTTTGATAATTGGTATTCATGTGGTGTTTCTGATTGTATTGTTTGTGAGGTGAATGAAATTCTCCCAGTTTGAGCTTCATTTTTTTCTTCCGTCAAATCCTTACTACTTTCCTCATTTATAATTTTGTTAATCTTTATTTTTTCCGATACGCTCCCATTTTTGTTTCCAGGGGTAAATAAATTTCCTCTTAGATCTTCGATTATTGTATTTAATACTTCCGGAATTGTGGCCAATTTGTTAATCAGTGGAGCACAACTACAGTCTATGTGTGAGGATGTAGGTTGTGACTGAGCTCTTATTACCAGATTATTTAGCATGGCTATTTTATGATCAATACCCGCTACTGAGGATGCCATGGTGCTAAGAAGGTCTACCTGCACCTCCATTTTGTTGGACTGATAAGTCAGAGCTTCTAGTATTAATTGAGAGGTTCTAAAGAACAGATCCCATATTGATCCCGAGTCCCAATTGGCCGGACAGTGTGCATCCTGAATTTGGTTATTTACAGAAAAGTCTTGTTTTTTGGTTCTCCATCTTTATTTCCTAAATCAATAAATTCTAACTTATTATTACGTTCATCTTTTTGATAAGGTGTACTCCATCGCTGCAGATTATCCGATTTCATAGTGTAATCATCCATATTATTTTGAGATCTATTACTCTGTTTGAAATTCTCCTGACCCAAATTTTGCTCTACATCCTTTACAATTGGCATAATGTCAGTTTGAAGGAGATTCGATAAATTCATGTTGTCTTTTATTGCTATTCGGCTATCTTCCCCTTTTTTAAATTATCTTGTTGACACTGGTTTGGCTGCACCAGATTCATTGAGTCGCCTGTTGTAGTAGCTTTTATTACATTTACCTGTACTTCAATTGGTAATGGTGCCCTTGATTTTGAAAGGTGTTGGAAATCTCCGCACTGTATTCTTGTATCACTTTGTTCATCATCTTGCAAATGACCTGTTGGAGGAATTGTTAACATCTCTAGATCAGTTATTTGCCCCCATTGGTTGTCAGGCTCTTCATTTGTTTTTGTCGTTACGTCCCTTTCATACTGGTCAATCTCCCGTATATCGTACTTTTGGGATATTGCACTGGAATCATTCACTGGCTTAATTGGGGTTTGTAATCCTCTTGAATCAGTTTGTAATGTTAACATTGAACCCGTTGGGTCCTTCATAAAATCAAACTTTGACAGGAGCTTTGTTTTCCCAAAAACATGTATCATAGCTGTTTTTGACGACTGGCTTTCCCCTGCTTGTTTTATTTTCATTTTATTTAAAATTGCTGTAGATTGAAGTTTTTTTTTCCTTCTAATAGGGGAAATGGTGGTCGCTCCTTTCCCGACCTCATACTTCCCACTTAGTTATACAGATGATTATACAAGTGTAAGATCTACTTTGTACGCACCGCGCAGCAACAGCACAGCCTCACTCCTTATACAGACCCCAACCGGGTGTTATTTCCACCAGTAGAGCACGGGCAACCCTTACGGCAGCTGGTCACAGTTCACTAATCGCAGTGACAACCGCCTCCGACCGGTGCCGTGCGGTGCCGTGCAGGATTGCCTTAACCCGGTGTTGGATTCAATTCAGCCCACGGCTGCTCATCCGTGTCGCCGGGGTCTGATAGTCCCCCTCGGCGACTTAGTGGGCCGACCACACCTGGCCCCAGAGAGTCAGAGAGCCTACAGGAGCCGTGTGAGCCCAAAAGAAAGAAATAATGCAGCAGACGCGGCAGGCTGGTAAACAGAGGGTCAGCAAGACAACTGTACCACGTCCTCCTCGGGCCGTAGAATCCTTGAAGGATGAGAGGGGGTTGGGGGAGGGGGGGAGGGGGGGGAGAGAGCAGGGCACACTGGCAGACTGCAAGCTGTGCCTAACCTAGTTAGGCAGCTCTCCGCAGTCTTGCTGGGCACTACACTCAGCAGCCGCCACTAGTGACGGCCGCGCTCTCTGCCCTCTGCTCACCTCTGTTTGTGGCCCTCCTCAATATCCAATCTCCAATGTCCAATATCCACGGAACCCAGGAGTCGCTCAGGAGTCGCTAGGACCTCACTCGTGCCTGTTGTTTTGTGCCTGTTGTTTTGTGCCACCACCAGCCGCCTCCAACCACAACGAAGAAACGAAAGCGGGGAGCCAATCCACCCCGAAGCCACAACTAGGCAGCTTTTTTCCCGATGGTCTCTCGGCGATTTCTCGGCGATTTCACGAGAGCGGTGGCAGCGTCTTTTCCGCGGCGTTCTCAACCGTTCGCAGCAGCAGCACGATCCTCGGCAACTCAAAAAAACAAAACACGGACTGGAATCCGGGGGGAAACCATGGGGCTTCAGAAGCTACTGCACCTAGAAGTCGACTGTGTTAGTAGTACCTCATTCCGCTGAACACTGAGGCAACATCTCAATAAGTTAAGCACATTTGAATATCACAATCTCAGGTTCTAGACCTAGGTCTAGGGCATCTAGAATCGAGGGACCCCCAAGAACCACCCCAGGTAGTTGTAGGAGACCCACAGGGGACGGACGCGGTGTCTGGGCACCAAGGTGAGTCCTGTATGAGTCTATGCCCTTAGACGTGATAGAGATTTCAATGGAAAAGGCACCTTGCGTGTTCGAGGCGAACACACCGATCGGACTCGTACGAGTCGAAGGATACGGTTTCAGATAGGATTGCAAGGGAGTTGGACGCGGTGTGTCTGACACAGCCGCGAACCAGGTACGAGTCAGTGCACGAGTCACACTGGGAAAGTAAGAGTTTAAGGACACTTCTAAGGAAGCTACAGGTAAGTCACTTACAGGGTAAGTAGTTCTAGGGCCCACACCCACAGGAGCACCGTAGTGCTGGAGTTACCTCACCCAGGGAAGCCGGGTGCATAGGTGTCCTTTGGTGTCGGGTCGTGGCGTCGTTTTCAATGGCGAACAAAGAAGACTTGCTGCTTGCGGGAGCTTAAGAAGTGTCCGGTGGAATCCAAGCCTGGATTCTGAAGAAGGATGACCTGAAAGCAGAGGGGACAGTGTTCAAAGTCACTTGGCAGTGACCCGGGGCAAGGAAAATGGATGCCCACCGTCGTCGGTTGATTCAGGTCGGTCGTGGGTGCCTTGACTCTTCAGCCACGAGGTCCAGGAGGCGTCGACGATGACCAGGAGCTCAATTCTGGTGTCCCATGAAGTCTGCAGCTTACTGCGGTGTCGATAACTCGATCGGAGCCAACAAGCCTTGGCAACAGCAAGTCTCGGGGAGATAAAGAAAAGTCGATGGCACAGACCAGCAAGGTCTGAGGGACTCACCCAGTGAGGGTAAGTCAGGGCAGGCCTAGAGCAACCAGGGGAGCCCTTTGGTTTCTTTAAGAAGTCTTCTGGGGACCCACGAGCCGGCTGGCAATAGATCGCAAAGACACCTCGGGTGGAATCACTCAACAGGGGCCCACGGTCACTGATTATGGTGTAGGCCTCTGATCTTCGGAGGGATTCCTGCTGGAGGTCGGGACCACACGTGGTCCAAAGCACAAATTTGTAGAATGTTGTGAAGGGGTTGCACTCGACAATAGTGCACGGTACCCAGGGGTCGCGGTTCCTCGTCACTCGTGGGGTCCCCTTGCCTCAGCTTCGCTGGGGACTCACGATGGCCTTGGAGAAGTCAGGAAATCTACTTCTTGGGCTGCAGGGACTTCGGACTCCGGCGGGAGTGGCATAGTTTGCGACTGTCGTTGTCGTTTTTGGTGCCTGCCAAGCAGGGGAGTCACTCCTTGACTCCAAGGGAGATTCTTCTGTCTTCCAAAGGTAGTGGTACGTCGAAGGGCCAGGATTCTTCTGTAGAGCGTCGTCCAGGGGTTATCTAACTAGCAAGTTCAAGGGTTCCCCTTCTTATACTAAAAAGAGGGGATGGACTAGCTCTATGACCCCACCTATGGGAGGGTCAAGGGACGGGGTGGCTACACCCACTTCCCTTTGTCCAGTTTCGCGCCAGAGCAGGGGCAGGTAGCCCCTGAGCCGGTTTGAACTGGCATATGCACAGAGGAGCCTTCTGCTCCCCCAGTGCAGGACTTCAAAGCACTCTAAGAGTCCACCCACCCAGCCCCAATACACTAAACCCTGTCTGGGAGGTGGTTACACCTCCCTGTGACAGGATGCCTATTGTTGGGCTTCCTCCACTGTGAGTTTCGGTCATCAGCAGGAGGGCAGCCCAGTGTCTGTGACTGGTGGCATCCATTTTGTGATGCCAGGGCTCTTCAGGATTCTACCGCGTTTCCACAGCAGGTACATGTCTTATCCCTCTAGAAGGGTGGAATGCTACCCCCGCCGCCAGGATTGGCGGGGGGTAGTATTCCAAGATGTTTGACACCAAACACGACATGTTTTGATGCAGCCATTCCAAAGTTAGCATTTTACCGCGAGGATATAATGCACTTAAGAGTATATGGTTTAACCGCATCCACAAACAGCCCCAGAGAATAGACTCTGAGAGCTGCAGAGGGGCCCTGCTCAGGCAGAGGCACCCCCTCACATAGAAGCCAAGCACCCTGCCCTCAGGATTGATAGGGCCTGCCTTTGGGGTGACTGATAGGTTTATATGTGTGTGCAGGAAAGATATAGGAAACCTATATCTCAGTGAGGGGTGCTAGCACCACCTCACCCAGGCTGCAGTAGCAGGCCTGTGGTGTCAGATTTAGACTGCTTCCCAGGGGTGGCATAATACATGCTGCAGCCCCTGGTAGGCCTGTGAAGTACCTATGCCCTTGGTACCTAAGGTACCATATACTAGGGACTCATAAGGCACCACAGTATCCAATCACTAGTGCACCTAGAGTGCACTCCATGTCGTTTAGAGAGAGCAGATAGACTGGGGCCCTGAATAGCAGGGTCCCAGTCCAACTAAGTCATAAACCAGCAAAACACCAGGAAAAAAGTGGGGGCAACCATATAGTCAGATTCCACCTTCCTACAACCCCTCTTCCATCTTTCTGCACTCCTCTTGCCTCTTTCTGCACCTCTGTTCCTTAGTTCTGCACTTCTTTTGTTTCTTTCTGCACCACTCTTGCCTCTTTCTGCATCTCTGTTCCTTCTTTATGCACTTCTTTTGTTTCTTTCTGCACCTCTCGCTTCTATCTGCACCCCTTTTGCCTCTTTGTGCACCCCTCTTGCCTCTTTCTGCACCTGTGTTCCTTCTCTATACACTTCTTTTGTTCCTTTCTGCACATCTCACTTCTTTCTGCACCCCTTTTGCCTCTTTCTGCACCCCTCTTGCCTCTTTCTGCATCTCTGTTCCTTCTTTCTGAACTTCTTTTGTTTCTTTCTGCAGCTCTCCTTCTTCTTTCCGCACCCCCTTGCCTCTTTCTCCACCCCTCTTCCCTCTTTCTTAAACTGTGTTGCCTGTTTCTGAACCTCTGTTCTTTCTTTCTGCACTTCTTTTGTTTCTTTCTGCACATCACTTGCTTCTTTCTGCACCCCTCGTGCCTCTTTCTGTACCCCTCTTCCCTCTTTTTGCACCCCTCTTGCCTCTTTCTGCACCCCTGTTCCTTGTTTCTGCTCTTCTTTTGTTTCTTTCTACACCTCTGTTGCTTCTTTTTGCACACCTTTCACCACTTTCTCCACCCCTATTCCCCCTTTTGCATCTCTGTTGCTTCTTTCTGCACTTCTCTTGCCTCTTTCTGCACCCCTCATCTCTCTTTCTGCTCCCCTCTTGTCTCTTTCTGCACCTCTGTTCCGTCTTTCTGTACTTATTTTGTTTCTTTCTGCAACTCTCTTGCTTCTTTATGTATCCCTCTCACCTCTTTCACTTCCCCACTTCCCCTTTCTGCATCTCTGTTGCTTCTTTATGCACTTCTCTTGCTTCTCTTTGCACCTCTCTTGCTTCTTTTTGCACCCCTTGTGCCTCTTTCTGCACCCCTCTTCCCTCTTTCTGCCCTTCTCTTGCCTCTTTCTGCACCTCTGTCCATACTTTCTGCAACCCTTTTGCTTCTTTCTGCACCCGTCTTCCCTCTTTCTGCTCCACTCTTCTCTCTTTCTGCACCTCTGTTACTTTTTTCTGCAATTATTTTGTTTCTTTCTGCATTTTTCTTGCTTATTTTTGCACCCCTCGTGCCTCTTTCTGTACCCCTCTTCCCTCTTTCTGCACTCCTCTTGCCTCTTTCTGCACCTCTGTTCCTTATTTCTGCACTTCTTTTGTTTTCTTTCTGCACCTCTGTTCCTTCTTTCTGCACTTCTTTTCTTTCTTTCTGCAGCTCTCTTGCTTCTCTCTGCACCCCCTTGCCTCTTTCTCCACCCCTCTTCCCTCTTTCTTCACCCCTGTTGCCTCTTTCTGCACCTCTGTTCCTTCTTTCTGCACTTCTTTTGTTTCTTTTTGCACATCTCTTGCTTCTTTCTGCACCGCTCGTGCCTCTTTCTGCACCCCTCTTCCCTATTTTGCACCCCTCTTGCCTCTTTCTGCACCTCTGCTGCTTCTTTCTGCACTACTCTTGCTTCTTTCTGCACCTCTCTTGCTTCTTTCTGCATCCCTCTTGCCACTTTCGCCACCCCTGTTACCTTTTTTGCATCTCTGTTGCTTCTTTCTGCACTTCTCTTGCCTCTTTCTCCACCCCTCATCCCTCTTTCTGCACTTCTTTTGTTTCTTTCTGCACCCCTATTGCCTCTTTCTGCACCTCTGTTCCTTCTTTCTGCACTTCTTTTGTTTCTTTCTGCACCGCTCGCTTCTAGCTGCCCCCCTTTTGCCTCTTTGTGCACCCCTCTTGCTTCTTTCGGCACCTGTGTTCCTTCTCTCTACACTTCTTTTGTTTCTATCTGCACATCTCACTTCTTTCTGCACCACTTTTGCCTCTTTCTGCACCCCTCTTGCCTCTTTCTGCATCTCTGTTCCTTCTTTCTGCACTTCTTTTGTTTCTTTCTGCAGCTCTCCTGCTTCTTTCTGCACCCCATTGTCTCTTTCTCCACACCTCTTCCCTCTTTCTTCAACCGTGTTGCCTGTTTCTGAACCTCTGTTCTTTCTTTCTGCACTTCTTTTGTTTCTTTCTGCATATAACTAGCTTCTTTCTGCACCCCTCGTGCCTCTTTCTGTACCCCTCTTCCCTCTTTTTGCACCCCTCTTGTCTCTTTCTGCACCTTTGTTGCTTCTTTCTGCACTACTCTTGCTTCTTTCTGCACCTCTGTTGCTTCTTTCTGCACCCCTCTTCCCTCTTTCTGCACCCCTCTTGCCTCTTTCTGCACCCCTGTTCCTTTTTTCTGCTCTTCTTTTGTTTCTTTCTGCACCTCTGTTGCTTCTTTCTGCACACCTTTTGCCACTTTCTCCACCCCTGTTCCCCCTTTTTGCATCTCTGTTGCTTCTTTCTGCACTTCTCTTGCGTCTTTCTCCACCCCTCCTCCCTCTTTCTGCACCTCTGTTGATTCTTTCTGCACTTCTCTTGCTTCTTTCTAAACCTCTGTCCCTTCTTTCTGCACGCCTTGTGCCTCTTTCTGTACCCCTCTTCCCTCTTTCTGCTCCCCTCTTGTCTCTTTCTGTACCTCTGTTCCTTCTTTCTGTACTTCTTTTGTTTCTTTCTGCAACTCTCTTGCTTCTTTATCTATCCCTCTCACCTCTTTCACTTCCCCACTTCCCCTTTCTGCATCTCTGTTGCTTCTTTATGTACTTCTCTTGCTTCTCTTTGCACCTCTCTTGCTTCTTTTTGCACCCCTTGTGCCTCTTTCTGCAACCCTCTTCCCTCTTTCTGCCCTTCTCTTGCCTCTTTCTGCACCTCTGTCCATACTTTCTGCAACCCTTTTGCCTCTTTCTGCACCCCTCTTCCCTCTTTCTGCTCCCCTCTTCTCTCTTTCTGCACCTCTGTTGCTTTTTTCTGCACTTATTTTGTTTCTATATGCACTTTTCTTGCTTCTTTTTGCACCCCTCGTGCCTCTTTCTGTACCCCTCTTCCCTCTTTTTGCACCCCTCTTGCCTCTTTCTGCACCCCTGTTCCTTGTTTCTGCACTTCTTTTGTTTCTTTCTGCACCACTCTTGCCTCTTTCTGCATCTCTGTTCCTTCTTTATGCACTTCTTTTGTTTCTTTCTGCACCTCTCGCTTCTATCTGCACCCCTTTGCCTCTTTGTGCACCCCTCTTGCCTCTTTCTGCATCTCTGTTCCTTCTTTATGCACTTCTTTGGTTTCCTTCTGCACGTCTCGCTTCTATCTGCACCCCTTTTGCCTCTTTCTGCACCCTCTTGCCTCTTTCTGCATCTCTGTTCCTTCTTTCTGTACTTCTTTTGTTTCTTTCTGCACTTCTCTTGCTTCTTTCTAAACCTCTGTCCCTTCTTTCTGTAACCCTTGTGCCTCTTTCTGCACCCCTCTTCTCTCTTTCTGCTCCCCTCTTGTCTCTTTCTGCACCTCTGTTCCTTCTTTCTGTACTACTTTTGTTTCTTTCTGCAACTCTCTTGCTTCTTTATGTATCCCTCTCACGACTTTCACTTCCCCACTTCCCCTTTCTGCATCTCTGTTGCTTCTTTATGCACTTCTCTTGCTTCTCTTTGCACCTCTCTTGCTTCTTTTTGCACCCCTTGTGCCTCTTTCTGCACCCCTCTTCCCTCTTTCTGCCCTTCTCTTGCCTCTTTCTGCACCTCTGTCCATACTTTCTGCAACCCTTTTGCTTCTTTCTGCACCCGTCTTCCCTCTTTCTGCTCCACTCTTCTCTCTTTCTGCACCTCTGTTACTTTTTTCTGCAGTTATTTTATTTCTTTCTGCATTTTTCTTGCTTATTTTTGCACCCCTCGTGCCTCTTTCTGTACCCCTCTTCCCTCTTTCTGCACTCCTCTTGCCTCTTTGTGCACCTTTGTTGCTTCTTTCTGCACTTCTTTTGTTTCTTTCTACACCACTCTTGCCTCTTTCTGCATCTCTGTTCCTTCTTTGTGCACTTCTTTTGTTTCTTTCTGCACCTCTCGCTTCTATCTGCACCCCTTTTGCCTCTTTGTGCACCCCTCTTGCCTCTTTCTGCACCTGTGTTCCTTCTCTCTACACTTCTTTTGTTTCTTTCTGCACATCTCACTTCTTTCTGCACCCCTTTTGCCTCTTTCTGCACCCCTCTTGCCTCTTTCTGCATCTCTGTTCCTTCTTTCTGCACTTCTTTTGTGTCTTTCTGCAGCTCTCCTGCTTCATTCTGCACCCCCTTGCCTCTTTCTCCACCCCTCTTCCCTCTTTCTTCAACCGTGTTGCCTGTTTCTGAACCTATGTTCTTTCTTTCTGCACTTCTTTTGTTTCTTTCTGCACATCACTTGCTTCTTTCTGCACCCTCGTGCCTCTTTCTGTACCCCTCTTCCCCCTTTCTGCACCCCTGTTCCTTCTTTCTGCTCTTCTTTTATTTCTTTCTGCACCTTTGTTGCTTCTTTCTGCATCACTCTCGCCACTTTATCCACCCCTGTTTCCCCTTTTTGCATCTCTGTTGCTTCTTTCTGCACTTCTCTTGCCTCTTTCTCTAACCCTCATCCCTCTTTCTGCACCTCTGTTGATTCTTTCTGCACTTCTCTTGCTTCTTTCTGCACTCTCTTCCCTGTTTCTGCTCCCCTCTTGTCTCTTTCTGCACCACTGTTCCTTCTTTCTGCACTTCTTTTCTTTCTTTCTGCACCTCCCTTGCTTCTTTCTGCTCCCCTCTTGCTTCTTTCTGTACCCCTCGTGCCTCTTTCTGCACCCCTCTTCCCTCTTTCTGCACTCCTCTTGCCTCTTTCTGCACCTTTGTTGCTTCTTTCTGCACTTCTTTTGTTTCTTTCTGCATCACTCTTGCCTCTTTCTGCATCTCTGTTCCTTCTTTATGCACTTCTTTTCTTTCTTTCTGCAGCTCTCTTGCTTCTCTCTGCACCCCTTGCCTTTATCCACCCCTCTTCCCTCTTTCTTCACCCCTGTTGCCTCTTTCTGTACCTCTTTTCCTTTTTTCTGCACTTCTTTTGTTTCTTTTTGCACATCTCCTGCTTCTTTCTGCACCGCTTGTGCCTCTTTCTGAACCCCTCTTCCCTATTTTGTACCCCTCTTGCCTGTTTCTGCACCTCTGCTGCTTCTTTCTGCACTACACTTGCTTCTTTATGCACCTCTCTTGCTTCTTTCTGCACCAATCATGCTTCTTTCTGCACCCCTCTTTCCTCTTTCTGCAACTCCGTTCCTTCTTTCTGGTCTTCTTTTATTTCTTTCTGCTCCTCTCTTGCTTCTTTCTGCACCCCTCTTGCCATTTTATCCACCCCAGTTACCTTTTTTGCATCTCTGTTGCTTCTTTCTGCACTTCTCTTGCCTCTTTCTCCACCCCTCATCCCTCTTTCTGCACTTCTTTTGTTTCTTTCTGCACCCCTATTGCCTCTTTCTGCACCTCTGTTCCTTCTTTCTGCACTTCTTTTGTTTCTTTCTGCACCTCTCGCTTCTATCTGCACCCCTTTTGCCTCTTTGTGCACCCCTCTTGCCTCTTTCTGCACCTGTGTTCCTTCTCTCTACACTTCTTTTGTTCCTTTCTGCACATCTCACTTCTTTCTGCACCCCTTTTGCCTCTTTCTGTACCCCTCTTGCCTCTTTCTGCATCTCTGTTCCTTCTTTCTGCACTTCTTTTGTTTCTTTCTGCAGCTCTCCTTCTTCTTTCCGCACCCCCTTGCCTCTTTCTCCACCCCTCTTCCCTCTTTCTTAAACTGTGTTGCCTGTTTCTGAACCTCTGTTCTTTCTTTCTGCACTTCTTTTGTTTCTTTCTGCACATCACTTGCTTCTTTCTGCACCCCTCGTGCCTCTTTCTGTACCCCTCTTCCCTCTTTTTGCACCCCTCTTGCCTCTTTCTGCACCCCTGTTCCTTGTTTCTGCTCTTCTTTTGTTTCTTTCTACACCTCTGTTGCTTCATTTTGCACACCTTTCACCACTTTCTCCACCCCTGTTCCCCCTTTTTGCATCTCTGTTGCTTCTTTCTGCACTTCTCTTGCCTCTTTCTGCACCCCTCATCTCTCTTTCTGCTCCCCTCTTGTCTCTTTCTGCACCTCTGTTCCGTCTTTCTGTACTTATTTTGTTTCTTTCTGCAACTCTCTTGCTTCTTTATGTATCCCTCTCACCTCTTTCACTTCCCCACTTCCCCTTTCTGCATCTCTGTTGCTTCTTTATACACTTCTCTTGCTTCTCTTTGCACCTCTCTTGCTTCTTTTTGCACACCTTGTGCCTCTTTCTGCACCCCTCTTCCCTCTTTCTGCCCTTCTCTTGCCTCTTTCTGCACCTCTGTCCATAATTTCTGCAACCCTTTTGCTTCTTTCTGCACCCGTCTTCCCTCTTTCTTCTCCACTCTTCTCTCTTTCTGCACCTCTGTTACTTTTTTCTGCAATTATTTTGTTTCTTTCTGCATTTTTCTTGCTTATTTTTGCACCCCTCATGCCTCTTTCTGTACCCCTCTTCCGTCTTTCTGCACTCCTCTTGCCTCTTTCTGCACCTCTGTTCCTTATTTCTGCACTTCTTTTGTTTCTTTCTGCACCTCTGTTCCTTCTTTATGCACTTCTTTTCTTTCTTTCTGCAGCTCTCTTGCTTCTCTCTGCACCCCCTTGCCTCTTTCTCCACCCCTCTTCCCTCTTTCTTCACCCCTGTTGCCTCTTTCTGCACCTCTGTTCCTTCTTTCTGCACTTCTTTTGTTTCTTTTTGCACATCACTTGCTTCTTTCTGCACTGCTCGTGCCTCTTTCTGCACCCCTCTTCCCTATTTTGCACCCCTCTTGCCTCTTTCTGCACCTCTGCTGCTTCTTTCTGCACTACTCTTGCTTCTTTCTGCACCTCTCTTGCTTCTTTCTGCACCCCTCTTGCCACTTTCGCCACCCCTGTTACCTTTTTTGCATCTCTGTTGCTTCTTTCTGCAGTTCTCTTGCCTCTTTCTCCACCCCTCATCCCTCTTTCTGCACTTCTTTTGTTTCTTTCTGCACCCCTATTGCCTCTTTCTGCACCTCTGTTCCTTCTTTCTGCACTTCTTTTGTTTCTTTCTGCACCGCTCACTTCTATCTGCACCCCTTTTGCCTATTTGTGCACCCCTCTTGCTTCTTTCTGCACCTGTGTTCCTTCTCTCTACACTTCTTTTGTTTCTATCTGCACATCTCACTTCTTTCTGCACCACTTTTGCCTCTTTCTGCACCCCTCTTGCCTCTTTCTGCACCTCAGTTCCTTCTTTCTGCACTTCTTTTGTTTCTTTCTGCAGCTCTCCTGCTTCTTTCTGCACCCCATTGCCTCTTTCTCCACACCTCTTCCCTCTTTCTTCAACCGTGTTGCCTGTTTCTGAACCTCTGTTCTTTCTTTCTGCACTTCTTTTGTTTCTTTCTGCATATAACTAGCTTCTTTCTGCACCCCTCGTGCCTCTTTCTGTACCCCTCTTCCCTCTTTTTGCACCCCTCTTGTCTCTTTCTGCACCTTTGTTGCTTCTTTCTGCACTACTCTTCCCTCTTTCTGCACCCCTCTTGCCTCTTTCTGCACCCCTGTTCCTTTTTTCTGCTCTTCTTTTGTTTCTTTCTACACCTCTGTTGCTTCTTTCTGCACACCTTTCGCCACTTTCTCCACCCCTGTTCCCCCTTTTTGCATCTCTGTTGCTTCTTTCTGCACTTCTCTTGCCTCTTTCTCCACCCCTCATCCCTCTTTCTGCACCTCTGTTGCTTCTTTCTGCACTTCTCTTGCTTCTTTCTAAACCTCTGTCCCTTCTTTCTGCAACCCTTGTGCCTCTTACTGCACCCCCTCTTCTCTCTTTCTGCTCCCCTCTTGTCTCTTTCTGTACCTCTGTTCCTTCTTTCTGTACTTCTTTTGTTTCTTTCTGCAACTCTCTTGCTTCTTTATCTATCCCTCTCACCTCTTTCACTTCCCCACTTCCCCTTTCTGCATCTCTGTTGCTTCTTTATGTACTTCTCTTGCTTCTCTTTGCACCTCTCTTGCTTCTTTTTGCACCCTTGTGCCTCTTTCTGCAACCCTCTTCCCTCTTTCTGCCCTTCTCTTGCCTCTTTCTGCACCTCTGTCCATACTTTCTGCAACCCTTTTGCCTCTTTCTGCACCCCTCTTCCCTCTTTCTGCTCCCATCTTTTCTCTTTCTGCACCTCTGTTGCTTTTTTCTGCACTTATTTTGTTTCTATATGCACTTTTCTTGCTTCTTTTTGCACCCCTCATGCCTCTTTCTGTACCCCTCTTCCATCTTTCTGCACTCCTCTTGCCTCTTTCTGCACCTCTGTTCCTTAGTTCTGCACTTCTTTTGTTTCTTTCTGCACCACTCTTGCCTCTTTCTGCATCTCTGTTCCTTCTTTATGCACTTCTTTTGTTTCTTTCTGCACCTCTCGCTTCTATCTGCACCCCTTTTGCCTCTTTGTGCACCCCTCTTGCCTCTTTCTGCATCTCTGTTCCTTCTTTATGCACTTCTTTGGTTTGCTTCTGCACGTCTCGCTTCTATCTGCACCCCTTTTGCCTCTTTCTGCACCCTCTTGCCTCTTTCTGCATCTCTGTTCCTTCTTTCTGTACTTCTTTTGTTTCTTTCTGCACTTCTCTTGCTTCTTTCTAAACCTCTGTCCCTTCTTTCTGTAACCCTTGTGCCTCTTTCTGCTCCCCTCTTCTCTCTTTCTGCTCCCCTCTTGTCTCTTTCTGCACCTCTGTTCCTTCTTTCTGTACATCTTTTGTTTCTTTCTGCAACTCTCTTGCTTCTTTATGTATCCCTCTCACCTCTTTCACTTCCCCACTTCCCCTTTCTGCATCTCTGTTGCTTCTTTATGCACTTCTCTTGCTTCTCTTTGCACCTCTCTTGCTTCTTTTTGCACCCCTTGTGCCTCTTTCTGCACCCCTCTTCCCTCTTTCTGCCCTTCTCTTGCCTCTTTCTGTACCTCTGTCCATATTTTCTGCAATCCTTTTGCCTCTTTCTGCACCCCTCTTCCCCCTTTCTGCTCCCCTCTTCTCTCTTTCTGCACCTCTGTTGCTTTTTTCTGCACTTATTTTGTTTCTTTCTGCACTTTTCTTGCTTTTTTTGCACCCCTCGTGCCTCTTTCTGTACCCCTCTTCCCTCTTTCTGCACTCCTCTTGCCTCTTTCTGCACCTCTGTTCCTTATTTCTGCACTTCTTTTGTTTCTTTCTGCACCTCTCTTGCTTCTTTCTGCACACCTCTTGCTTCTTTCTGCACCCCTCGTGCCTCTTTCTGCACCCCTCTTCCCTCTTTTTGCACTCCTCTTGCCTCTTTCTGCACCTCTGTACCTTCTTGCTGCACTTCTTTTGTTTCTTTCTGCACCTCTCTTGCTTCTTTCTGCACCCCTCGTGCCTCTTTCTGCACCCCTCTTCCCTCTTTTTGCACTCTTCTTGCCAAGAGGCGCACTTGCAGAGTGGTGTAAAAAGGGTTGTGGCCTCGGACCACCTCTCAGCAATCCCACTGTGTGGGGCCTACTGGAGGTACCTGGTGGGCTAGTTGGCCCCCTGGGACCCTCAGGATTCAGGGGACTTAATCCCCCCACTTAGAATGTGCCAGGAGGTGCATTTGCACAGTGGTGCATAATTTTGCATAATCAGAACGGCCAGGGACTGCGAAATCAGGAGCGGGCTCCCTGGGAGACCACATCGAGGGAGCGGCGAGAGGTCCGGAGGCGTAGCCGGTGTGCTCCGATCCCTGCTGTCGCCCGTGAGCCCAGCTGTGAGGGTTCACCGTGTCTGGGCCCTAGCAGTGGTTGGCCCGATTGGGGCTCGACATCGGGGGCGTCCTGAGAGGCCGCGAGGATTTCAGGAGCACTAGAGGTGGGTGCGCATTCCCGAGACACCGTGATCCCACAATCGGATGCATCAGAGCTCCCGGCTCCCTGGGTCACATGCTGACTTTGCAGATTCTGAAGCTGCTGCTCGGGGAGGCTAGCGGTCCGCTTTGAGACCCTGCAATAAGTGCACTCATCGCCCACTCCCAGCCAGCGTGAGCGGCCCCCTTTCAATGATGAGATCAGCCTGGGGGAAATAAAAGCCCATAAAGGATGCTCAGGGGCCTGGGGGCTGAGATGTGCAGCAGGGGCACCCAGATTAAACTGCCTGATCTTAACATGGCGCCTAGACAGGACTTGCCTGACCTCAGTATGGCGCCTGCCGTTTACCAGTCGAGGATTATGCAAGCATTTTTTAGTTAAAGGCTGGTTTCTTATGCCTCCCTGTAACCATCCTCCAGCCCCGTTGTCACTACCTACCTCCGCCTCTGTACTCACAGCAACGCCCTCGGTGAGAAAACAACCTGAAGTTTGCCAACAGCGGCCCCTAATGTGAGAAATGGTGGCCCAAGAAGGAGCGGGAGAGGTCCCCTGAGTTCTACCCCCTCCTTGTACCTTTGGACTCTCCTGAGGCGATATGTGGTGGTGGCCTTTCAACTCTCCTATTCCCGCGATTTTGGTTCGTGATCTTCTTATGGACCGTGTACTTTGCTGACCTTCGGAGCCCGAATCAATCATGGCCGCTGCCCGGTGGAGCTGTTTTATCAGCTATAGAGGAGATTAGGCTCTGGTTCACCCCTCGGCCATCACCTACCCAGCCGGACATTGGACATGGTTTCCTCGTATCTCCGCTGTGTCTCCTTTCCTCCCCTGCCCTCCGAATTCCACCCCTGAAGTACTTTCTCCTTGCTGGTTTACCTGACCGGATTTGCATTCCCTACCCCTTTTTACCCCCTTCCTTCTTTGCCCCTTAGGACCCGTGTCTTAGTTATTCTATGCGCTAGTAACTCACGTTATTGTGTAACACTGTCTGTTTTCCCTATGTCATACTTGGCTCCCGTAATTGTTGATATCTTTGTAACCTGTAACCTGAGACCTGAGCAACATGGCTGATGCCCGGTGGAGCTGCTAGACAGCTATAGAGGAGATCGGCCCTGGTTCACCCCTCGGCAGTCACCGACCCAGCCGGACATTGGGCATAGTTCTCCTTGTCTCCCCGCTATGCTTTCTTCCTCCCTCAGATGAATTATCGTAACTTTGTTTTCTTTCCTGTGTATTATTAAGCTTTTGTAACGGATGTAATTTGTAACTTGTAACTCAATTGATCCTCATGTAAAGCGCTCTGATACCTCCGGGTCTAGCCAGCGCTATATAAAACTCTTCAAATAAAATAAATAAAATAAATAAATAAATAGGAGGCGGGGTCTCCCGTGAGACACCGGCTTTTTTTTATTTGCTTTTTTGGAAAGGGGGCTGTGTGGCCCCCTTCCCTTTATTCTTTTTGGGCCCTGGGGACCCCATTTCCAAGGGCCTGAGTATTTTTTTGCTTTTAAAAAAAAAAAAAAAAAAAATGGGTAGGGGGCCGCAGGGCCCCCCTCTCATGGCTGTTTTCGACCCCAGGGACCCCATCCCCCTGGGCATGGCCACATATTGGGGACTGCGGGGGGAGCCCCAATTCCCCCGTGGTCCCAGCCGGCTCTCCGCCTCCTGTGGGAGTCGGCATTGCTTTTGGACAAGGGGATCTGCTAACATGCTGCTCCCCTTGTCCAAAAGCAATTCTGCTTTGCTTCTTGGAAGTGAAAGCAGGTTTCCTGCTCTCGCTTCCAAGAAGCAAAGCAGTGTTTGCTATGTCAGGACGGGAGCCGTGCTCCCGCACTGCCATACAAACGGCAATGTCCCGGGGGTGGGCACCCTGGGACATTGCAAAAGCTGGGCCTGGGGGGTGGCGGTCCCCAGGGCCATCGAGGGCTCCAGGAGGGGGGCTGCATGTCCCCCCTCCCAACTGATTTAAGCCCCGGGGAGGTGGTGGTCCCCGGGGCCTGGAGGTCCGCAACGGACCCCCGTATTTAAAGAATTAGTGCCCCGGGGAGGTGGTGGTCCCCGGAGCAGTGTGGGGAGGGGCAGGAGCCCCCCACACTTCTTTAATATAATTGGAGCCCCTGGGAGGTGGCAGTCCCTGGGGCTTGGGGGGGAAGGAGCCCCTCCCACACATTTTTTTATAAATAAACCCCGGGGAGGTGGCGGTCCCCGGGGCTGCGGGGGGCTGTGTGCCCCCCATACTTTATGGATAAAGCCCAGGGGAGATGGCGGTCCCCGGGGATGCAGGGCCCCCGCTAATTTGTTGGACATTGCCACGGGACCAGGCCTACCCGGGGGCTTAAAGAAACGTATAATTTTTAAAAAAGAAAATTCAGATGAATTCGCACACCCAGTGAGAATTCTGCTGATTCTTTTTTTAAAAAAATGCTTTTTTTGGTCTTGTGGTTCCTTGTGGGACACCCTAGGCAGGCCTAGGGGGTCAGGGTGTTTCTACCCTTCCCCCTTTTCTTGTTTTTTATCCTTTTGTAACTGATTTCTTGTGACTCGGTTTACTGAGTCACAAGATGGCTGCCAACACTTCCTGGTTTGGAGTGTTGGTAGCCAATCAGAATGAAGCTCGTGCTCT
Organism: Calotriton arnoldi; assembly: GCA_963921515.1. Taxonomy (NCBI): domain Eukaryota; kingdom Metazoa; phylum Chordata; class Amphibia; order Caudata; family Salamandridae; genus Calotriton; species Calotriton arnoldi. The sequence goes on from CAWUFW010013414.1 coordinate 37,342, forward strand.
GGAGGGTTCGCAAATCCTCCTTGGTGCTCAGATATCGATAATTTAATTTCTTCAATTTCTTAGCAACTACTGAACAGATTTACACCATTTAAAAAAAAAGCACGCTTCCTGAACCAAGAAATACCTTTTTGCCAAATTTGGTGTAATTCCGTTCAGGAGTTCGGACTATAGCTTTGTCTAAAGTACCTATGGAAATGAACATGAGGAAAACACGTTTTGGCACCCCCCTTTTTCTCAGCCCCCACTTGACGAATCACCCCAAAACTTTCAAGACAGGAGCTGACCTGAGCGAACCATTAGTTTTGAAAATTTCGCACAGATTCGTCAAACGGTGCCAAAGATATTGGCAAAAGAAAAAACGTTTTTTTGAATAGAAACAAGGTAATAACTATAACTACCTACTGGCGACCGCCAGTAGGTAATATATATATATATATATATATATATATATATATATATATATATATATAAATATGGGGGCAAGCTTTTCTCCAAGTTATGCCTGCCTCCATATGGGGTGGTGGGAGGAAATGATTGTAAAAGGCTTATATGGCAAAATATTTTCTGACCATGTGATTAAATGGGTCAGATATATTGATGATTTGTTTTTGATTTGGCGAGGAAACAAAGAAAGTGCAGTTAATTTCATCACTAACCTTAACACTAATGATATTAACCTGCATCTCACGTACAATATCAGTGAACACTCTGTCTACTTTCTTGATGTGGAAGTATTTGTGTTTAATAACAATCTTGAAACAAGACTATACCGTAAACCCACGGCAGGCAACACTTTACTGCATGCATCTAGCTGCCACCCAAAACATACAATACATAGCATCCCCTATGGGGAAATGCTTCGGGTACGCAGACTATGCAGCAGAGAACAAGATCTTAATATAGCCCAACAGGATTGTAAAACGCGCTTCTTAGCCAGGGGCTATTCAAATCAAACAGTTGATGCAGCAATAAGAAAAACAAGAGAACTTTGTAGGGAGGATTTATTATTTAAACCCCCTAGTAAATTGGATGTACAAGCAATTAAACCAATGAATGAATCCAACAATCCCAGACTTATACTAACATATAATACACAGAGAGAAGATATAAGTCGGATCATTAGGAAAAGCTGGCACATTATCCGCTGTGACCCCGTCATAGGTGAGATGTTTCCTAACAAACCCACCATAACTTATAGAAGAGCTCCATCAACTAGTGATTTCTTGGTGAGCAGCAGCCCCGAATTAATCCTCAATAAAAATTGGTTATCGGAACAAAAAGGTTTTGTAAGATGCTCAACGTGTAAGGCATGCAAATTGGGTGTAAATAAAACATCTTATGTCACACCTTTTAAACCTGAACCCACTAAGATCTCTAAATTTTTGACCTGTAAAACCGAATTTGCTATCTATGTGTTGGAGTGCTCTTGTGGACTCTGCTATATTGGCAGTACAAAGTTGCAGGTCCACAAGAGAATTCTCCAACACATTAGAGCTATCATTAATTCAGATCCCAGCTACCCTGTAGCACGCCATTTTAAAGAGGTCCATAGCAATCAAATACAGGAATTGAAGTATTTTGTGGTGGACTCGGTACCCCACTCAGACGGGGTGGGAATAGGGAGGCCAACCTTAGGAAATTGGAAACTCAATACATTTTAGAGTTTGACAGTAAGAGTCCTAGGGGTCTTAATACGACTGAGGATTTGTATACATGGCTATGAACAGACAACATTAAAACGTAAGCCATACAATGCACTCAGACACTTTATTGAACATATTCATCGCATAATTAACTACTTAAACAAAAATAAGATGGTAGTTTTAATTAAACCTCTGCATATACCTGCTTTTTAAACAAATTTTTCTATAAAATTTTAACTCTTTTTTACACTTTAAACTGATTTTTAAACAGTTTTAGCACTTTTGCACAGTTTAGCACTTTTTATATTTAATTCTTCATACGACCGAGTTATTGTAATACATGCCATCAACATGGAACAACAGATTTGGCCCACTGGGGCTATATTGTTTTGTTTTGTGGCACCTTGATTATGTACAATATAGGGATATAAGCCAATGTCCATATAAGTGCAAGTATATTATCCTATTATAAGGTTAAGCTCTAATTGGCGCAATACACCTAGTAATTTTCAATTGTACATACCATATTTATATCTATTTATATATTTATATTTACCCTGTTCTTTGTAAATTGTGATTGTGTTTGATTTTACCAAAAAACCAACGGATTTTCAAAATGGACTGTTCAATAACATGTATTCATACAGTTATAATGTGACTATAAGATATTGCAACATTGTGTTTAAATATGGCATTGCCACATAATTATTTCGAATGGTGTTGTATGGCCGGTAAAATTTAAAGACAGGACGATAGTCTGTCTTCTTGGTCGTTTGATGCACTAGCACTTTAAAAGGGGAGAAAATTGCGTAGGTATGTCATGTGATCAAGGGCTGCATAGCCCGAAACGCGTCATGGCGACATTTGCACGGAATAAAACAGCATTGCACTGAAAAATTGGAATCCGTTTCCTTCTTGCGAGTTCCAGATTTAGGATCTCTTCATCAGGAAAATCGTGTATATATATATATATTCACTGAAAAAACCATAGGTTTTAGGGACAGTTATAGTTACTTGGACATTGCACTCGTACAAAACCCGTGAAATTCCTCCGTTATAGTTAGTTCAGCTAACTATAACTCGCGCCCCCGCAATGCACTGCTGATGACGTCACATATTACATCACTCATGACATGGTCAGTGACAACCTAGGGGGTCAGGTGTTTCTACCCTGCCCCCTTTGTGCGCTTGCGCACTTGTTTCTGTCCCTCGGTTCTACCGAGGGACAAAATGGCTGCCAACATTTCCTGAATGGAATGTTGACAGCCAGCTGACAGCCAATTAACATGCAGCTCGTGATCGGGACGGTGCGCGCAGGGTGCGCTCAGGGTGCGCGAATCCTCCGTGCCCATAGATATATATGTACTTTTACTTTTGATTTTCTCAGCAACTACTGAACGGATTTACACCATTTAACAAAAAGGGTTCTTTATGAACCAAGAACTACCTCTTTGCCAAATTTGGTGTAATTCCGTTCAGCAGTTCGGGCTGTAGCCGTGTCTAAAGTTTCCTATGGAAAATTGCATGGGGAAAACACGTTTTGGGACCCCCCTTTTTCTCGGCCCCCGCTTGACGAATCCCCCGAGACTTTCAGGGTAGGAGCGGACCGGAGCGCCCCACAAAGTTTGAAAATTTTGCGAAGATACGTCAACCGGCAAGAGAGTTATTTCAAATAGAATGTCGCGGATTTCCTATGGATAATAGGTTGTAACTATAACTATCTACTGCGACCGCCAGTAGATAATATATATATATATATATATATATATATATATATATATATATATATATATATATATATACCTCAACATATATAATATACAACTATTTAACCCCTTCGCTGCTAGGCCTTTTCCCCCCTGTGCTAAGCCTTTTTGGGCTATTTGGGGTAGTGCGCGCTTAGGCCCCTGTAACTTTTTGACCACATAAGGTATCCACGCCAAATTTGCGTCCTTTTTTTCTAACATCATGGGGATTGTAAAGGTACCCAGGGTTTGTGCATTCCCCTGGAGGGGACCCAGAAATTAGCCAAAATACAGCAAACATTTGTTTTTTTGGGGAAAAATACGAAAAAAGGGCTACAGATGAAAGCGTCTTGTTTTTTCCCTGCAAATGGCATCAAAAAAGGGGTTGTGGTGCTGAAATCACCATCTTCCCAGCTTTCAGGGACAAGCAGACTTTTGTCAGAAAACCAACTTTTTTACACAGTTTTGGCATTTTTCTGGGACATAGCCTATTTTTGCTATTTTGTGTGCTTTCAACCTCCTTCCAGTTAATGGTAGAAATGGGTATGAAACCAATAATGGATCCTGGAAAGCTATACATTTCTGAAAAGTAGACAAAATTTTGAATTCAGCAAGGGGTCATTTGTGTAGATCCTTAAAGTTTTCCTTATAGAAACTAACAGTTAAATGAAGGAAAAATTGAAAATTAGTTGAAAAAAACAGCCATTTGTGTCAACGTTTTCACCTGTAACTTCTTCTAATTATGACAGCTATTTGAAAGCAATATACCGTTATATCCGCTGGACCTTTCTGGTTGTGGGGATATATAGGACTTGTAGGTACACCAAGAACCCGACGAACCCAGAGCCAATAACTGAGCAGCATCTTGCAATGGTTTTTTATTATGTATCGGGTATATAGCAATTATTTTGGGAAAATGTATACATGGAAAAATTGTTATGAAAGACACCTATGTATTTATGAAATGTGAACAAAATGTAGATTTTATAAACAGTAGATATTTGCACATTTCCGAAATAGCATGAGAATTATAGGTCATTTTTCAAAATGACTTATTTTTTACACATTGTCTTTCATTTGGAAGGCAGAAATGCATCGAAAGTCAATAGGTAATAACAGTTGCTCTACAATTCTGTGTTACCCTAAGTCTCCCGATAAAAATGGTACCTCACTTGTGTGGGTAGGCCTTGTGCCCACAAGTAGGAAATGGCTCAAAATGCAACGTGGACGTACCACATTTTCACAATGAAAAAGTACCCTTTTTTTGTAAAGTGCCTAGCTGTAGTCTTTGAACCCTAGCTCTGCGGGCACTTAGGGAAACCTAGCAAACCTATACATTTTTGAAAACTAGACACCCAGGGGAATTCAGGATGGGGTGACTTGACTGGCTCTCACCAGGTTCTGTTACCCAGAATCCCTTGCAAACCTAAAAAATTGGCAAAAATGACACATTTTCCTCACTTTTCTGTGGTGGAAAGTTCTGGAATCTGCGTGGATCCACAAAATTCCACCCACCCCGCGTTCCCCAAGGTCTTCTGAAAAAAATGGTACCTCACTTGTGTGGGTAGGCCTAGTGCCCGCGACAGGAAGCAGCGCAAAACGCAACGTGGACGCACCACATTTTCACAGTGAAAAATGACCCTTTTTTGCAAAGTGCCTAGCTGTAGTTTTTAACCCTAGCTCTGCCGGCACTTAGCGAAACCTAGCAAACCTGTACATTTTTGAAAAGTAGACACCCAGGAGAATCCAGGATGGGGTGACTTGACTGGCTCTCACCAGGTTCTGTTACCCAGAATCCCTTGCAAACCTAAAAAATTGGCAAAAAAAAAGACATTGTCCTCACTTTTCTGTGGTAGAAAGTTCTGGAATCTGTGTGGATCCACAAAATTCCACCCACCCCGCGTTCCCCAAGGTCTTCCGAAAAAAATGGTACCTCACTTGTGTGGGTAGTAGGCCTGGGCGGAAAACTACGCTACGCTCGCGTAGTTTGCGAAGTTTGCGCTACTTCGCGCTACGCGAATTGCACGTAGCACAGTGCGAACACGCGTAGCGTAGCGTAGCGTAGTGCAGCGGTCATTTTTTGCTTGCTCGCGGTCCTCAACGTCAAGTTGGCGACCGCGAGCAAGCAAAATGACATCCCGGCGAGACTTTTTCCTCGTTCGCGATCAGCAACATCAAGTTGCCGATCGCGAGCGTGGAAAATAAACCTCCCGGCGAGATTCTCAACGCGGGAGGTCAGGTTTCTCATTGCGAGTGGTCGTGTATGCTCGCGACCGCTCGCGATGAGAAACTACCAGTCCGCGTTGAAAGCTGCCGCTCGAGTAAAAATCTACTCGAGCGGCAGTAAAAGACAGCTCGCACTGTGCAAGATGCCGTTTTCAATGATTGCACAGTGCGGACAAGCATCCGGCACTGTGCAATCATTGCGAACACGCACTACGCAGTTCGCGTAGTGCTACGCGTAGCTCGCGTAGTGCGAACTGCACTTTGCGTAGCTTCGCGAAGCGTTACTTCGCGAACTACGCCCAGGGTTAGTGGGTAGGACTAGTGCCCGCGACAGGAAGCAGCGCAAAACACAACGTGGACGCACCACATTTTCACAGTGAAAAATTACCCTTTTTTTGCAAAGTGCCTAGCTGTAGTTTTTGAACCCTAGCTCTGCCGGCACTTAGGGAAACCTAGCAAACCTATACATTTTTGAAAAGTAGACACCCAGGGGAATACAGGATGGGGTGACTTGACTGGCTCTCACCAGGTTCTGTTACCCAGAATCCCTTGCAAACCTAAAAAATTGGCAAAAAAAACGCATTTTCCTCACTTTTCTGTGGTGGAAAGTTCTGGAATTTGCGTGGATTCACAAAATTCCACCCACCCCGCGTTCCCCAAGGTCTTCCGAAACAAATGGGACCTCACTTGTGTGGGTAGGCATAGTGCCCGCGACAGGAAGCAGCGCAAAACGCGACGTGGACGCACCACATTTTCACAGTGAAAAATGACCCTTTTTTTGCAAAGTGCCTAGCTGTAGTTTTTGAACCCTAGCTCTGCCGGCACTTAGGGAAACCTAGCAAACCTATACATTTTTGAAAATCAGACACCCAGGGGAATCCAGGATGGGGTGACTTGACTGGCTCTCACCAGGTTCTGTTACTCAGAATCCCTTGCAAACCTAAAGAATTGGCAAAAAAAACACATTTTCCTCACTTTTCTGTGGTAGAAAGTTCTGGAATCTGCGTGGATCCACAAAATTCCACCCACCCGGCATTCCCCAAGGTCTTCCAAAAAAAATGGTACCTCACTTGTGTGGGTAGGCCTAGTGCCCGCGACAGGAAGCAGCGCAAAACGCAACATGGACGCACCACATTTTCACATTGAAAAATGACCTTTTTTTTGCAAAGTGCCTAGCTGTAGTTTTTGAACCCTAGCTCTGCCGGCACTTAGGGAAACCTAGCAAACCTATACATTTTTGAAAAGTAGAACCCAGGGGAATCTAGGATGGGGTGACAAGACTGGTTCTCACCAGGTTCTGTTACCCAGAATCCCTTGCAAACCTTAAAAATTGGCAAAAAAAACACATTTTCCTCACTTTTCTGTGGTGGAAAGTTCTGGAATCTGCAAGGATCCACAAAATTCCATCCACCCCGCGTTCCCCAAGGTCTTCCCAAAAAAATGGTACCTCACTTGTGTGGGTAGGCCTAGTCCCCGCGACAGGAAGCAGCGCAAAACGCAACGTGGACACACCACATTTTCACAGTGAAAAATGACCCTTTTTTTGCAAAGTGCCTAGCTGTAGTTTTTGAACCCTAGCTCTGCCGGCACTTTGGGAAACCTAGAAAACCTATACATTTTTGAAAAGTAGACACCCAGGGAAATCCAGGATGGGGTGACTTGACTGGCTCTCACCAGGTTCTGTTACCCAGAATCCCTTGCAAACCTAAAAAATTGGCAAAAAAAAGACATTTTTCTCACTTTTCTGTGGTAGAAAGTTCTGGAATCTGCATGGATCCACAAAATTCCACCCACCCCGCGTTCCCCAAGGTCTTCCAAAAAAAATGGTACCTCACTTGTGTGGGTAGGCCTAGTGCCCGCGACAGGAAGCAGCACAAAACGCAACGTGGACACACCACATTTTCACAGTGAAAAATGACCCTTTTTTGCAAAGTGCCTAGCTGTAGTTTTTGAACCCTAGCTCTGCCGGCACTTTGGGAAACCTAGCAAACCTATACATTTTTGAAAAGTAGACACCCAGGGGAATCCAGGATGGGGTGACTTGACTGGCTCTCACCAGGTTCTGTTACCCAGAATCCCTTGCAAACCTAAAAATTGAAAAAAAAAAGACATTTTCCTCACTTTTCTGTGGTAGAAAGTTCTGGAATCTGCGGGGATCCACAAAATTCCACCCACCCCGCGTTCCCCACGGTCTTCCGAAAAAAATGGTACCTCACTTGTGTGGGTAGGCCTAGTGCCCGTGACAGGAAGCAGCGCAAAACGCAACATGGATGCACCACATTTTCACAGTGAAAAATGACCCTTTTTTGCAAAGTGTCTAGCTGTAGTTTTTGAACCCTAGCTCTGCCGGCACTTAGGGAAACCTAGCAAACCTATACATTTTTGAAAAGTAGACACCCAGGGGAATCCAGGATGGGGTGACTTGACTGGTTCTCACAAGGTTCTGTTACCCAGAATCCCTTGCAAACCTTAAAAATTGGCAAAAAACACATTTTCCTCACTTTTCTGTGGTGGAAAGTTCTGGAATCTGCGTGGATCCACAAAATTCCACCCACCCCGCGTTCCCCAAGGTCTTCCCAAAAAAATGGTACCTCACTTGTGTGGGTAGGCATAGTGCCCGCGACAGGAAGCAGCGCAAAACGCAACGTGGATGCACCACATTTTCACAGTGAAAAATGACCCTTTTTTTGCAGAGTGCCTAGCTGTAGTTTTTGAACCCTAGCTCTGCCGGCACCTAGGGAAACCTACCAAACCCACACTTTTCTGAAAAGTAGACACCCGGGGGATTCAGGGAGGTATGGCTTGCGTGGATCCCCCAACGTTTTCTTACCCAGAATCCCCTGCAAACCTGACATTTTGCTGAAAAAATCCCTTTTTTCACACATTTTTGTGTGGTAAAGTTGTGGCATCACCGGGCTGACACAAATTTCCTACCACCCAGCGTCCCCCCAGGTCTCCCGATAAAAATGGTGCCTCACTCGGGTGGGAGGCCCAAGCAAAACCAGGTCGTTTTGTGATAGGCCATTTTGAGGTCGCCTCAATAATTTGTGGGCCCTTGCCTGTCGCGGGTACTTGGGCCTCCCACCCGAGTGAGGCACCATTTTTATCGGGAGACCTGGGGGAATGCTGGGTGGTAGGAAATTTGTGTCAGCCCGGTGATGCCACAACTTTACCACACAAAAATGTGTGAAAAAGGGATTTTTTCAGCAAAATGACAGGTTTGCAGGGATTCTGGGTAAGAAAACGTTGGGGGATCCACGCAAGCCATACCTCCCTGGAATGCCCCGGTGTCTACTTTTCAGAAATGTTTGGGTTTGGTAGGTTTCCTAGGTAACGCCGCGCCCGGGCCAAAACGTCATGGGACCCCCTTGCAAAACCAGGTAGTTTTGTGATAGGCCATTTTGAGGTCGCCTCAATACGTTGTGGGCCCTTGCCTGTCGCCGGTACTTGGGCCTCCCACCCGAGTGAGGCACCATTTTTATCGGGAGACCTGGGGGAACGCTGGGTGGTAGGAAATGTGTCTCAGCCCGGTGATGCCACAACTTTACCACACAAATATGTGTGAAAAAAGTGATTTTTTCAGCAGAATCTCAGGTTTGCAGGGATTCTGGGTAAGAAAACGTTGGGGGATCCACGCAAGCCATACCTCCCTGGAATCCCCGGGTGTCTACTTTTCATAAATGTGTGGGTTTGGTAGGTTTCCCTAGGTGGCCGCCGAGCCCCAGGCCAAAACGTCATGGGACCCCCTTGCAAAACCAGGTCGTTTTGTGAAAGGCCATTTTGAGGTCGCCTCAATACGTTGTGGGCCCTTGCCTGTCGCGGGTACTTGGGCCTCCCACCCGAGTGAGGCACCATTTTTTTCGGGAGACCTGGGGGGACGCTGGGTTGTAGGAAATTTGTGTCAGCCCTGTGATGCCACAACTTTACCACACAAAAATGTGTGAAAAAGTGATTTTTTCAGCAAAATGTCAGGTTTGCAGGGGATTCTGGGTAAGAAAACGTTGGGTGATCCAGTCAAGCCATACCTCCCTGGAATCCCCCCGGTGTCTACTTTTCAGAAATGTGTGGGTTTGGTAGGTTTCCCTAGGTGGCCGCCTAGCCACGGGCCAAAAACCCAGGTGACCCCCCTTGCAAAAACCAGGTCGTTTTGAGGTAATGTGTTGTTTATTTCTGTAGCGTGAAAATTTTGGCACAATATTGCAAGGAAAATGTGACAGACATTTTGAGGTTTGCAGGACATTGTGGGTAACATAACTTGTTGGGATCCACAAGAGAGATATCACCATGTACTCCCATGGGTGTTTCGTTTACGACAATATCTACAGTTGGTAGGTTATTCTTAGACGGAATGTACACCTTGGCAGACAGACTAAAAAGACAAAGATTACTGCACAGCCATCTATTCCTCAAGCACACACACATACTGGTTGGATTTGGCACGAGGGCAAGTGATGGTTCAGTATATACAATTTTATTAACAAGAGATTTCACAAAAATGAAATGCACTATCAATAATTGAAAGGACAAAAAACTGAACCAGTGACTCGCAGCTCGTGAGCTGTAAAGCCACGTCAAGGCCCCAACCGCTTTACAGGCCATTCACACACCTTTCATACGTGATACACACAAGACCATTCACACCACCAGGCACGAAACAAACACATTACAACATTCACAAAAAGGGACAAGGTACACCCTGCTTGAGAAAGACAAAAAAAAATATTACTGCAGAGCCATCTAATCCTCAAGCACACACACATACTGGTTGGATTTGGCACGAGGGTGAGTGATGGTTCAGTATATACGATTGTATTAACAAGTGATTTCACAAAAATGAAATGCACTGTTAATAATTGAAAGGACGAGAAACTGAACCATTGACTCACAGCTCGTGAGCTGTAAAGCCACGACAAGGCACCAACCTCTTTACAGGCCATTCATACACCTTTCATATGTGTGACACATACAAAACCATTCACACCACCAGCCGCGGGCCCATCACATTACAACACTCACACCAGCAGACAGCGCCATTCAAGGGCCCATCACTTTCACACGCCCACATTCCTAACACAGCAACCACACAAGCTGATGGATTGCGTGGAGTGTCGCTCGGCTAGCAGTGTGTGTAGTGACCAGCAGCAAGTCACTACTCACACACCGCCAGCCGAGCACCAGTCCACGCACACCACCAGCCAAGCGCCACTCCACGCACACCGCCAGCCAAGCGCCACTCCACGCACACCACCAGCCAAGCGCCACTCCACGCACACCGCCAGCCAAGCGCCACTCCACGCACACCGCCAGGCAAGCGCCACTCCACGCACACCGCCAGCCAAGCACCACTCCACTCACACCGCCAGGCAAGCGCCACTCCACGCACACCGCCAGCCAAGCACCACTCCACTCACACCGCCAGCCAAGAGCCACTCCACGCACACCGCCAGCCAAGCGCCACTCCATGCACACTGCCAGCCAAGCACCAGCCTACACACACCACCATCACATTTAGGATTTTTTTATACAAAAAAGAAAACACAAACAAATTGCAAATAGATACAAATCTACTAACACAAAATCAGAAACTAAATACATTGCACTAATGCCAACCTTGAAACAGAACAATAATTCTTAAACATTACAGACCAGGCAGTTCACTTTACCACTCATGGTTGCTCCCAATAATTATTTTGCTTGTGGTACGCTCTATAACAAGCAGGCACACACAGCCCAGGGTTAGAAGGACACTCAGGGCAGTACATACGAGTCTCGTTCCGCGTACCTCTTCGCCAACAGACTCTACATCTCCTAGTGGGAAAGTCTTTTGAGGGTGTAGGAGGAATGTGATCAGGAAAGTGGCGATCTTTCAATCGAGCCACATCCTCCACCACTCCAACTCTAGGAACACTTGCCTGTTCCACAACAACAAGGCTGCCTATGACAGACTGCTGAAACTGAACAAAAGTCAACTTTGACGCAGGAGAACACTCCTTGAACACAACAAAAGCATTGAAAGTTGCTAAATTGAAGAGATGGTTGGCCAACTTCTTATACCAAATGTAAGCCTTACGAATAGCAGTGTAAGGTTCCAACCTCTGATCTACTCTATCAACACCACCCATGTGCTTATTGTAGTCTAAAATGCACACAGGTTTGCGCACTTCAGCAATCTGACCCCAAACAGCCACAGGTGAAGTACTCTCATCATGGATGGTAGTCAGCATGTACACATCCCTCCTGTCCACAAATTTCACAGCTAGTAGTTCATCACTACGCAAGGAACTGCACTGTCCCCTCTGAAGTTTTTGGCAAACAAGCTCTTTTGGTTAACCTTTACGGTTAGAGCGGATTGTGCCACAAGCAAAAGTGTCCACTTTGAACAATTCCTTAAACAATTGCACAGCAGTGTAGAAGTTATCAAGGTACAAATGGTGGCCTCTGTTAAACAGTCCTCTAGCAAGATCCCACACAATTTTCTCTGAAACTCCAAAAGTGGACGGACAACCAGGGGGTCAATAGTGGAATCCCTACCAGTGTACACACGCAAATTAAAAACATATCCTGTCCTACTCTCAGACAACATATACAGCTTAATTCCATAGCGTGCCCTCTTGCTAGGAATGTACTGCCTAAAAACCAAACAGCCCTTGAACAGGACCAAAGACTCATCAATAGATATTTCTTTCCCTGGAGTATAGATCTCTGAAAATCGATCTACAAAGTGATCAAGAACAGGCCGAATCTTAAAAAGACGGTCACATTCAGGGTGATCTCGTGGCAACGCCAAACCATTATCAACAAAATGCAGCATCCGAAGCAAAAGTAAATACCGATCACGAGTCATAACTGCAGGAAATATGGCCGTTGCCATCAAGGGACTGGTAGACCAATATGAACCCATGGACGGCTTCCTTATCAAACCCATGAGAAAAAGTCAAACCCAAAAACTTCTTCATCTCTTCCAGATTTGTGGGACTCCACCGGGTAGCTCTAGAATGGGGCCTAAGTCTGGCACTGTTGTCCCTCAAAAACTGTTCAGCATACAAATTAGTCTGCTCAACAATCTCACCCAAAAATACATCATCCATAAACAACTGAAAATACTGTATAGGCAAATAATGTTCACAATCCACTCTACACCCTGCATAACCACTAAAGGCAGGCAACACCGGCTGCACCATGTTTGGATCAACCCAGAGTCCAGCACTTCCAGTAGGAAGCCTAGCAGCCCCAGGCTGCAATCCAGATGCCTCTTGCACCATTGGCACAGTAGTATCCTCCTCTAAAACAGGCACTTCATCTGCACTGAGAGTACCTTCATCATCCGATGATTCCATGTGGAGAGAAAACTCACTGCCTGAATCTTCCCCTCCCTCCTCTCCCTCAGACGCACTGTCAGTCTCATAATCCTGCTCAGAGGAAGATTCAAGAAGCAAACCAACCACCTGCTGAGCAGTCATTCTACGGCTAGCCATAATGCTTACTAATAAAGGTTACTTGTCAAACAAGTCAACAACAACAAACCCTTTGTAAAAAGAAATAAACAAAATGTAGCTTTATCACAAAGACCTATATACTCCAACACTATACCACTCACGTGACAGAAGCAGCTAGACTCACCACCACCTACTCTGCACAGACACAGTAAGGATCAACAATATCCCACTAAAAAAGAAAAAAAAATTACACATAAGACAATGCAAAACATCGCAAAGAATTTCATGCTCTGAAAACTAACAAATATGCTGCCATTATGACACCACTTACAAAAAAATTCATTCATGCATGACAATAATACTCATTTGGAGTACACACAACAAAAATATTTTTCTTTCCAAATAAATGCAATTACGCAAAACTGCAGAACAACCACTGCCGAAACCGCAAACAGGAATCAAAAGCTTTACACTAGAATAAAAAGGAGAAAAAAACATTACAATCACATATGCAAATAATGCACCAGTCCACACACAATCCACCAGCCAAGCTAAGGGGTAGGTGGGCCAAAGAGTATAAATAAAATATTCACCCCCGTAAAAGGGGAGCAACCCTTGCCCTTTGGCCACTCCCCAACACAAAAATAAAAAAACCTGGTGTCTAGTGGCTTCTGCCCTCCTTGGGGACAGATGGGCCTAAAAACATACTGCTATTCTGCCACCCAAAGAGGGCAGAAATGGCCACAATCATCCTCCCATAAAGGGAGCGACCCTTGCCCAAGGGGCCGCTCCCCAACATAAAAAACCCTGGTGGCCTAGTGGACCTACAAAAAAACAAATCAGCCGATCTGCCCCTCAGGATGGCAGAAACGGCCAAATTAATGCTCCCCAAAGGGGAGCAACCCTGCCCAAGGGGCCACTCCCCGAAAACAAATCCCTGGTGGTCTAGTGGGCCAAATATAAAAGAAATGGCGACATCTGCCCCCCATGGGAGCAGACAGCCACAAACAATGGCCCCAAGGGGAGCGACCCTTGCCCAAGGGGCCACTCCACACAAAAAATCCCTGGTGGCCTAGTGGCCATACAAAAAAATCAGCCGATCTGCCCACCCAGGGGGCAGAAACGGCCAAATTAATGCTCCCCATAGGGGAGCGACCCTTGCCCAAGGGGCCACTCCCCTCAAACAAATCCCTGGTGGTCTAGTGGGCCCAATTTTTTTAAAAACATGGCGATCTGCCCTCCTGGGAGGCAGACACAGCCACAAATATTGCCCCCAAAGGAGAGTGACCCTTGCCCAAGGGGTCACTCTCCACAAATAAATGCCTGTGGGAAGATACCTTTATCTTCCGCACACGATCTCTCACTACTCAACTCTACTCTCAACTCTATTCACAACTGGATGTTATCTCACCAACTCATTATGAATCCCGCCAAAACTGAATTCCTCCTCCTCTCTACCTCTCTCTCACCTCCTCCTGTTCAATCCTGGATGGATCAGCTGAACCTACTCAACAACAAACCCATCATTGTCGACAGCGCTAAATCCCTAGGTGTCATTCTTGACAAAAGACTCAACCTAATCTCCCACATCAACTCTATTGCTAAGAACGCACGTTACCAGTTGCACCTTCTATGGTGGATCCGTCGGTTCTTCCAGGAGAAAGACTTAAAAACCTTGGTACAATCTCTGGTTCTCTCAAGACTGGATTATTGCAATTCTCTTCTGACGGCCTATCCAAATCCCACCTCTCCCCTCTCAAATCCATCCTCCATTCAGCAGCTCGCTTCATTTCAGGGTCTAAATGAAGCGACCACGTCACTCCTATCCTGTCCTCTCTTCGATGGCTTCCGATCGAGGCTAGACGATTTACAAAACTGCCTGCATCACACACAAAGCCTTACACACGTCCTCCCCTCGTTACCTGGCGAATAAATTGAAATTGTCCGGTGGCTCTCGCCCTTCTCGCAATGCGGAAAAGCTTCTGCTTGAGCCCCCCCGTCTTCAAAAGGGAAAGATCGATGGCGCAATCCTTCTCAGGCAATGCGGTGAGAATCTGGAACTCGCTTCCCCCATTGCTCCGTGCCACCTCCTCTACCCGGATCTTCAAAGCTGACCTCAAATCTCTTCTCTTCCAAAGACACTTTCAGAACTAATACATTCACTCTCAGCCCCCTCTAGGAAGTTCGCTCTTCATTGTAAATTTTTACTTTTTCCTGTACATTCCTCACCTTTGCGTGCTGTGTTGGATTTGTGTACCCTTCATTTTAAGTCTCCTGTTTAATTCACCCCCTCTCTACTCCCTCAAGAAAGTTCTTCCACTATAGGAAATTCTGTACTCCATGCCTATAGAAGTGCCTTCCCAGTGTGTTCTGAGTGACTGCCACTTATTGCAGTATTATACCTCTATTTGTATTTTGTATCTCATGTATCATGCACACCTGTCACTTTTTCCTCTTGAAACGCATACCTCTTTTTGTATCTTGTTTGTTTTGTTATTTGCACGTTTGTCACTTTTTCCTCATGTAATGTAACGCTTGCTTTTGTATTATGCTCACTTGTAACCTTCTCCTGATGTAATGTTACTATTGTGAAGCGCTCTGACACCTTCGCTATATAAAACGCTATATAAAACGCATAACTAAATAAATAAATCCCTCCTCATCTCGTCCCTTCGTCCCACTCTCTTCATCCATCAACCCTCTTCCCTCGTCGTCTACTCCTCACCCATCACTCCGTATGCTGCACCCCCTATCTCATCCACATGCTTTCACTCATCCCTCGCTCCCCTTCCTACACCTTATTCATTAATTCTCAACCCTCACTCTTTAACTGCACTCCTCATCTCACTCCTTATACCTCACCTTTCATCCCTCCATCCCTGCTTCTCAATCCTCATCGTTCAACTTCACTCCTCATCCCTCACTTCACTCCTAATTCTTGAGCTCTCACTCCTTGGGGGGCAGAGCACCAAAAACATATGGCCCCCAAAAGGGGAGCGACCCTTGCCCAAGGGGCCGCTCCCCAAAACAGTATTTTCATTTTATTTAAAAAAAAGAATCTGTGGTGGCTAGTGGACATTCCTGCTGCACGATCGCATGATCGTGCAGCAGGAATGCACAAAAGAGGCATCAGGGGAAAGGAAAACACTTTCCTTTCCCTTGATGCCTCTTTTGTTTCAAACCCCCCCTCCCCGGAGCCAAAACTCACCTTATTCCCCGACGCGCTGGAAGCAAATGGCTTCCAGCGCGTCGGGAACAAAGGAAACCCCCAATGACGTCAGCGCGCCTCGCGCGCTGGCGTCAGTGAGGTGGGGGTGGGGAGAGGCAGGGAAGCCCTTCCCCTGCCTTCCCCCCCAAAAAAACAACGATCGGATTCCCACGGGGGAGCGCCAGCGCTTCCCCCGTGGGTGGGTCTTATGACGAGCTGGACTCGTCATGAGCACACGACCACTGTGTGCCATGACGAGTCCAGCTCGTCATAAGCATCGAAGGGGTTAAACAATATTAATTATAAAGGTCACAGGGACTTTATAGTTAGGAAGTGGAATTAAAAAATCCTTGGAAATTCACTGAAAAAACCAAGGGTTACAGGAACGCCATAGTTAGGCTCAAATTTCACTTACATAACACCATAGAAATTCAGCAGTTATAGTTACCTGAGATGACTATAACTTATGCCCCCACAATGCACTGCATTTGACCTCTCATATTACATCACTCATGACATCATTCAGTGAGTGTGAGTGTTTTTTAAAAGGTTGAGTGTTAAGCATATATACCAAGGTACTACAAATGTTAAAATAGTATACTTTCTGTACTACTAATGAGTGATACTATTTCTAACATATATTATGTGAGTGGATGTGTGACTTTATGTATCTGTGTGTGAGTGGCTGTGTGAGTGGCTGTATGGATGTGTGAGTGGGTGAGTGAGTGAGTGGCTGTATTGATGAGTGAGTGGGTGTGTCAGTGGCTCTCTGGGTTAGTGAGTGGCTGTGTGAGTAGATGTATGGATGGGTGAGTGAGTGACTTTCTGTATGGGTGAGTGAGTGTCTGTGTGAATGGCTGCATTGTGTGAGTGCTAGTATGGATGTGGGAATGGATATGTTAGTGGTTGTGTAGGTGTGTGAGTGGCTGTATGGGTGGGTGACTGGTTGAATGACTACTGTATGGGTGAGTGAGTGGTTTTGTGATTGAGCATATGAGTGAGTCAGTGGGTGTGCAAGTGGCTCTTTGAATGAGTGAGTGATGCTGTGAATACCTGTATATGTCTTTGAATGGTTCGGTGACTGGTATGCAAATGGACCCTTCGAATCCACGGCAAAATTGAAAAAAAAGATGAGCGGGCTCCCGCACCTCTTTTATCTGAATTCCCTGGGTGGGACAAATCCTGGGGGCAGTTTTTTATAATCATATGGGGGTGCCCATGTGGCACCCCCCATGGCCTGGGGGCCACCACCTCCTTGGGCAAACAATAATACACTGATGAGGGGGCTTTGGGGAACACCACCTCCCCGGGGTAATTTATTAAATTAGTGCGGGGAGACATGAATTGCCTCTCCCGCAGCCCTGGGGACTGCAACCTCCCCAAGTCCAATGAAATAGTGGAGCCTCGCAGACCCCTCCCTACCCATGGGACCACCACCACCTACCCAGACTTTTTATTTTTTAAATGGGGGGTCTCAAGGACACCCCTGGGCCCCGGGGACCACCACCTCCCTTGGGCAAAACTCCTTTTTTAGAAATGGGAGGGGACTGTGTGGCCTCTCTCCCGGGCTTTTCTCAGCCCCCGGGGACTGCCACCTCCCCGGGGAAGGCCCAAAAAACATTAAAGGGGGGCAGCACGGCCACTCTCCTGGAGTCAAACATGGCCCTGGGGACCCCCATATCCAAGGGCCAGCTCCTGGTAGGCCCCAGGGTGCCCACCCCAGGACATAGCTGTTTGCTTTGGCTTGGTGGGAGCTTTACTACTCCCACAAAGCCATAGCAAACTGTGCTCCACTCCCAGCAAGCTAGAGCAGAAAAAAATGCTCTTGCTTGCTAGAAGTTGAGTACAATTGCTTTGACAGAGGAGAGCTGCATGTTCAGCAGCTTCCCCCCTCTCAAAGCAATGCTGACTCCCGCAGGAGGTGGGGAGCTGGCAGGGACTGCAGGGGCATTCAGGCTCCCCCTGCAGGCCCCATCAGTGGGTGGGAACAGGGCACCCACAATTGAGGACAGCCCTGGGTGATGGGGTCCCCGGGTCCAAAATAGGCCCAGGAGGGGGACCATGCGGCTCCCCTCCCATTATTATTCTTTTTGAAAAAAGCCAGGCCCTAGTGATGGGGTCCTTGGGGCCAAACTCAGCTCAGGGAGGGAGGACTTGTGACCCTCCTCCCCCATTGAAAAAAGTTCTGGCCACGAGGATGGGGTCCCCGGGTCCAAAAACGGCCCAGGGAAGGGTGGCTACACATCCCCCTCCCCTAGAAAAAAAAAATAGAACAAAAACCTCAGACAAGTTGCCGGAAACCCTGCCCCCTTCACCACCACTCTGCAAATGCGTCTCCTGGTGCACAACTGGTTGAGGGATGAAGTGCCCTTGGCTGCAGAGGCTCTGCTTTTACCTCCAGTAAGTCCTAAATATTGGGATTGCTGAGAGGACTTCGGAGGCCACGCCCATTTCTCCACCATCTTGCAAGTGCAGCTCCTGGTGCCCTGCTGGTTGGGAAATGAAGTCCCCTTGTCTCCAAAGGGTTCTTGGGGGCCAAAAAGCCCTCCTGTTATCTCCAGTAAGTCCCACATAGCAGGGTGGCTGAGAGGTTGTTGGAGGCCATGCCCCCTTTCTCCACCACTCTACAAACGCACCTCCTTGTGCCCTGGTGGTTGGGTGATGAAGTCTCCTTGGGTCCTTAGGGGCCAACTACGCCCCTGTTGCCTCCAATAAGTCCCACAGAGTGCGATTTCTGTGAGGACTGTGGAGGTCACACCCCCTTTCTTCACCACTCTGCAATGGCACCTCTTGGCACACTACTGATTGGGGATGAAGTCCTCTTGGGTGCTGAGGGACCTTGGGGGCCAAGAAGCCCTCCTATTATCTCCAGTAAGTCTCTTACAGAAGGATTCCTGAGAGCTGGTCAGAGGCCGCACCCCCTTTCTTCACCACTCTGCAAACATAACTATTAGTTAAAAAACCCATAGAAATTCACTTAAGAAAACAAAGGTTACAGGGACGTTATTGTTAGGAAATATAATTTGAAAAACCTTAGAAATTCACTCAAAAAAACAGGTTGCAAGGACATTTTAGTTAGCAGAGAAAAATCTCTTGCTTGCACGAAGCAGTGCTGAATTGCTTTTTGACAGAGGGAGCTGCAAGTTTAGCAGCTTCCTCTGACCAAAAGCAATGCTGGCTCCCGCAGGACATGGGGAACCAACAGGGACCACAGGGGCCTTCAAGATTCCCCCACGGTGACCAGGACACCCAGTATTGTGGCCAGGCCCCAGGGTGGGAGTCCCCGGGGCTAAAATCAGCCCGAGTGGGGGGCCACGCAGCCTCCTCCCACGTTTTAAAAAATAATAGTAAAAAATGGGCAGGCCCAAGGGGAAGTGGTCCCTGGGGCAAAAATTGTCTCAAGTAAGGGGGCCACAGGGCCCTCTTCCCTTGTAATTAAAAAAACAAAGAAAAAGCTACTGGCACAACCATGGAAGCCCCGCCTCCTTTCTGCACCACTCTGCAATCGCACCTCCTGGCACACTGCTGGTTGGGGGATGAATTCCACATTACTCCTGAAGGCCTCAGGACTAAAGTGGACTTCTTCTCCCAACCAGTAGTACACCAGGAGGCGTGTTTGCAGAGTGGTGCAGTGTGGTACGTACTGGAGGTAATAGGAGGGCTTGTTGCCCCCAAGGGAACCTCAGCAGCCAAGGAGACTTAATTCCTCAACCAGTAGTAAGCAAGGAAGTGCGTTTGCAGAGTGGTGGAGTAAGGGGGCGTGACTTCTGAAGACCTCACAACAATCATGTTGTGTGGGACTTGCTGGAGGTAACAGGAGGAGTTGGTGAACTACCCTTCCTGTTATCTTCAGTAAGTCCCACACCCCGGTATTGTGGCCTGTCCCCAGGTAATGAGGTCCCCAGGGCTAAAATCAGCCCAGGAGGGAGGCAGCGTGACTCACTCCCTTTAAAAATATAAAAATAAAAACAAAAGGGGCAGTCCCCAGGGGATGGTGTCCTTGGGGGCCAACTATCCCTCCTGCTACCTCCAGTAAGTCCCACACAGCGGGATTGCTAAGAGGTCTTAGGAGGACAAGCCCCCGTTCTTCACCACTCTGCAAAATGGGCCTCCTGGTGCACTACTGGTTGGGGGATGAAGTCCACTTTACTCCTGAGGGACCTTGGGGGCCAGGAAGCCTTCCTGATACCTCCTCTAAGTCCTACACAGGGGGATTCCTGAGAGGTGGTCAGAGGCCCCTTCCTGTTTCTCCACTGCTCTGCAAATGTGACTACTACTTAAAAAACATAGAAATTCACACAAAAAACAAAGGTTACAGGGACAAAATAGTTAGGAATTAGCATTTAAAAAACCTTAGGCTCAGATTTCACTCGTACAAAACCAGTGAAATTCAGCAGTTATAGTTAGCTGAGCTAACTATAACTTGCACCCCCGCAATGCATTGCTTATGACCTCACATATTACATCACTCATGACATGGCCAGTGACATCCCTGATGACATCACAGATGTCACATCATGTGTGTGGAAAATTAGGGCATTGGAAATGCGAGTGTAAGTTTAATGTGAATAATTCTGGGAATCAGGTACAAAACGGTGGGTATGCACAGTTTCAGGAAATAACATGGGTCAGACTCAACAGATGCAAAGACAGAGAATTTGAAATCCTAAAACATCCCAGTCAATACAGATACCTCAGCAGAATGTTCAGGTACAAAGGTAAAATATGAATAAAAATCAGAATCAGCAGATGAATAGAATTCATTTTCCAAAATCAAGATGTATCACAACAGTATTTGATCCAAGAAGATGATTTTGAGCAGGACCCGTCAGTCTGATGGTGCCTGGGGGAGGAGGAGGACTGTGTGCTTGTTGCAACCTTATAGGTAGACCAGAGTGGTCCCTATGTGGATGGAAAGGTAAATAGGATTCATGTCTCATTCCTTGTTGACACTGGTGCTATCTGCTCTACTGTAAGAACAGCAGAGGATCCTAACCTACCCCTCTCGTTAGAAAGTATCCAAGTTGTAGGAGGTACAAATAAAAAGATGTCTACTCCAATTTCAGAACCAGTTCCTGTTAGAATAGGGTCTTTTGAAGATGAACACTGATTGGTGTCTGTGATTCAAGTCTAGTGAATTTCCTTGGACGTGACTTAATGTGCAAATTAAACTGTTCCATCTATTGCACTCCAAGAGGTGTTGAATTTAATACTAATTATAAAGATGTTGCTTTTAAACTTGCTAGACAAAAAGATGGGAGTGTATCCTGTATTTAATTTAAATGATTTGCCCATTGAACTGAGAGACACCATCTTACCTAAAGTCTGGGACTTTACAGATAAAGATATCAGACTTATTGAAGGTGTTGAACCAGTATAAATCACTGTCAAACTGAATGCAGAATATCCAAGAATCCCATGATACAATTTGACTCCAGATACTATTGCCGGGTTTACTTCTGTGATCGACTCAATGAATAAGTAAGGGATCCTAAAGGGAGATAATGGGAAGTCCATGTAATTCTCCCATTATGAGCTTGCAGAAGCCAAATGGCAAGTATTGCATTGTGCAGGATCTGTGCAAGGTGAATGCTATTGTAGTCCTATGTTGTCCTGTTGTACCGAATCCAACTGTGATCTTATTTTAGATTCAATGTGAGGCTGAATGGTTTTCAGTCATTGACTTGTGCAATCATTATTCTCAATTCCATTGCATGACGATAGTCATTTTTTATTCACTTTCTGTTTCAGCAGTCATGTTTTGGCATGGTGCTGAGTCCCACGGGGATATACCGAAAGTCTTTTGATTTTTAATCAGAACCTCAAAAAGAATCTCAAGTCTCTAGCAATACCAAATCACTCAGTACTGGTACAGTATATTGACGACTTGCTGGTGGCATCAAACACGGAAGAAGCTTGCAAAACTGATACAATTGCACTTCTGAATCATCTAGCTGAAAATGGACATAAAGTATCCCCTGCTAAATTACAGTTTTACCAAACTGAATTCCAGTACTTAGGACATCACATTGAAAAAGGAGCAAGGAAAGTGTCACAGGAAAGAATCTCAGCGATTCTTAACATGAGTCTCCAACCACTCAGAAAAAAGTCCACATGTTCTTAGGAATGGTGTACTATTGCAGACAGTGAATCTCAAACTTTTCTTTGACAGCAAAACCTCTACAGAGGTTGACACACAAAGACATATCTGATCCAGTACCTTGGAATGATAGTTGTATGACTGTTTTCACTGAGCTGCAAGAATGCCTTTATAAAAGTAATTGCAGTTCCGTGAAGTGAATCTCGCATATCTCAATTGAGAGCCGTATAGCATCGCCCGTTTGTCTTCAATACCAGCCGGCTGGTATTGAAGACAAACGGGCGATGCTATACGGCTCTCAATTGAGATATGCGAGATTCACTTCACGGAACTGCAATTACATTTATCAAACGCCGACAAGAAAGCATTTAAGATATGATTGGCTGAGTTTATTGATAATCTGCGTCCCCTTTTGAATAATCGATGTTGGGCCAAAATTTGTGTCTGACAAAGTGCAATTTGTCCTGACGTGAACAGCGACTGAGATGCTGTGAAGCACAAAGGTGCTGATAAAAGAATAGACAAGCTCATTTCCTAGGTCCTGAGGAAAACCCTCAAATTAATAATGGGTTTGAAACGCGTAGACCTTGTTGTTTTGTCCAAACGAGTTTGATTAATAAATGCGAAGTATCAGGTCTATAGAGTGTTTAGCAAATAATTAAATCCAGTTTCCACGACCTGAATACTGAACAGTTTGGCCGGAACTCCCCCCTGGGACAGTGTTGTATTTTAAATTTTGTAAATTCTCTTTCTAACCTTTCCCTTGGGTTCTTTCATTCTTTCCTTTTTTCTTTTCTTTTTACTTTTGGGTAGGATTTGAGCTTTCTCAAACAACGTTTTTAAGTTTTCAAATGCACAGTATTGTCTTTTGTGTAAATGTTGTACAGTGTTTTGTGGTTCATACAATGTGTAATGTTAATGTTAAAAAAATGAATTAAATCATGAAAATATTCACTGAACTTTATAATGGAAAATAAAATATTCAAAAATGTATTTTTTTGGATCACTACGAGTGTCACGTGTGATTGTTGAAAAAGATTTTGTATTGATATCAGTATTGGCGATTGTTGTGGTATATCGATTACCCCATAGGCAAGGCACTGGTAATGTAACCATCGGAAATCAATGCACCAACAAAATCGCCAAATTCTGTGCTTTAAATTCGAATATCTTTAATGGGGAATTGATGAATAAAAACATCAGACGTCACAAATTGCAGTTTGTTTTTAACTGCAGTAGACATGTGGGAAGAGGTGAAAAACCTGCAAGAGGAGATGAAAGAAGCTAACAGAAGCTGAGCAGCAAAATTGGGTGAGAGCTGGATGTAACAACAGGGAGGATGAAGATTGGGTTTACACTGATGGCAGACCTGTGTTGCCTGATAGTCTATTGTCACCTATGACAAGACACTATCATGGCCCTGCACATGTAGGGAGAGATGCAATGATGCGCCTCTTTCGACAGGTGTGGTATAATCACAGATTCAGATTTACTGCTTAGAGCCTTTGTCACTGTTGTATAATATGTCAACAACAGAACATTGGAAAGAAAACTCTGTCATAATGAGTCATGTAGGGAAATCTGCAGGTCCCTTCAACCGGATGCAAATGGACTTTATAGAAATGTGTTGGTCATTGTTTGTATTTTCTTAAAATTGGTGGAAGCTTAACCAACACACAGAAAAGATAGCCTAACAGTAGCAAAGTTATCTTTGAGTAACCTGATTCCACAGTTTAGCTTTCCAACTTCTTTTGAGTCAGATCCAGGAATTCCATTTACCAATGAGGACCTGAAAACATTGTGTGCAGCCTTACAAATTGAGCAGAAGCTCTATTGCAGTTACCGTCCTGAGGCTTCAGGTTTGGTGGAGCAAGCGAATGGCAAATTAATGACATGATTGGTGAAGGTCTGAGCTTCAACATCTTTGAAGTGGCTCAATGCATTGCCTCTTGTGTTAATGAGTATAAGAAGTACAGCAGACAAGAGGACAGGTTTATTGCCCCATTTATATGGACTACTGCAAGTGACTGGCTGATGTGGTACGTTCTGTGTCTCATCAAGTTGGAGAAGCTGCCCTTGCAACTCAACAGGAGCAGTGCCATGATCTCAGCCCTGGTGACTGGGTAATGGTTAAGAAGCGCTTCTGATGACATGCTTGGAACCCCGCTGGAAAGGTCCATACCAGGTGATCCTAGTCACCAATACTGTGGTGAAGTGCGGAGGTCTCCCGAACTGGGTACATGCAGCCCACACTCACAGAGTCCCATGTCCCCTTGATAACATAACAGCACCTGTTCCTGATGTGCCAGTGGTTAAAGTGAGACAAAGGGAGCAGGTTAGTCAAGATTTTAGGGACCAGAAAGCAGATGGGACAGCACTAATTCATCCTAAGGGGGATCTGAGAGAGTCAGCTATTGATGATACTGAAGGGTCTCAGCAAGTAGAGTTCACTACGAGTGAGATAGATCCTAATGATGGGCTTAGTGCCTCAAGAAAGGGAGTTGTAGCCAGAGACTGTTGGCCCAGAAGAGGTGAGATACTGAGACGTTGCCTAACTGAATGAAGAGTGCGAGTACCACAGCCAATTCCTGTAGTTCTGAACAGTCTGATCAGAGTGACAGTGATGATGAACGAACAGCTATAAGGAGATCAAAAAGAGTGAGAGTACCTAGTCAAAAGTACTCATCTCCTGAATGGATCTGTTTGGCTGCGAATGAATGGGAGCAGGAATACTTTGCCGTTTGTCATAACCATTCGACTCCACCTGAACCTCCTTGAAATAAACTTTATTGTGGATTTGAATTTCAATCTTAGGGG
This sequence comes from Calotriton arnoldi, assembly GCA_963921515.1. Classification (NCBI taxonomy): domain Eukaryota; kingdom Metazoa; phylum Chordata; class Amphibia; order Caudata; family Salamandridae; genus Calotriton; species Calotriton arnoldi. Next base: position 62,517 of record CAWUFW010013414.1, read on the forward strand.
GATATTCACAAGAACGTGCAATAAACATCGCCAAAATAGGCTAATGCAATTTTCCACATCGCCGTCTATTGTGGGAAAATAACTCTGTGTCAATATCGTATTCCCAACACGGCGGTAACATGCAATAGTTTCCCAAGAACGCCTCAAATGTCCGCGATACAACTACTGCGATGGCGATAAAAAAGGAAACCCGAACGTGAAAAAAGTTGCGATGGGCCCAACTGCGATAAAAATCCAGCGAAAAGCAGCACCAGGCCCGCAAGTCCCACAAGTAAGGCGGGAACAATCACTGTAAAAGCGGCAAAAAAAAACACCTACAAAACACAAACAACTGCGAAGCAGCATGGAGGGAGCCGGAGCAAGTACAGAGGACAACCAGAACCCCACAAGCCCCACGGAGGACCAGCCTGGGACCTCGGGGACAGGGAAGGGCAAGGAGAAGAATAAGAGGAACCCGCGGTTCAGTATGCAGGAAAACCAGATCCTCATTACGGAGGTGACAGAACACCACCACCAACTGTCCATCACCTCCACTGTGACATTGGCAACTGAAAATACAATATGGCAGTCCATCTTGGCCAAGGTGCATGCAGTCGGAGTGAAGAGAAGGGAAGTGGACGACTGCAAGAAGCTCTGGACTGATGTGAAGCGCAAAACCAAGCTGAAAATCGCTGCCAACCTGAGAGCAGCAATGCAGACTGGAGGTGGGAGCCCAGCGACATAGCAGGAGCTGGATGAGATGGAGGAAATGGTGACCCGAGTCATCATTGGGGAGACGGTGGTAGGAGTTGGTGGACCGGACACTGCACAACGTGACCTGAGCCAACAGCAACAGGGTGAGTAACGAGCAGGGACTGGGGGGACGGGGGGAGATGGGCACAATGGCACACATGCACAATTAAGTCGAGCACATCTGCGGACAAACCTTGCCCAAGAGTCACAACTCCGACCAAGAGCCCAATTTACCTAAGTCTGCAATATCTCAGCACTGTATAAGCACAGAAGTGAAAGGCACACCGCCTGAAATGGAGAAGGGCCAGCCAAATCAGAGCTGAAGGGGAAACACACCCACAATGCAGCACACACACATAAGAATCAGAGCACCTCAGCATTAACAACAATGTGGTACAAACTGCAACACTCTCACAACAGAACAGAGGACACAACTCCTGCCGCTTGTGTGTAGAAAATGGCCATGCGCATTTGGCATAGCAGGAAACTGTGAGATGACAATGGACAAGTACAACCTCACATCCCTGATGGTGTAGAAATGTCAACTTCCCGCATCAAATAGGCATCTCTTCACAAACAGTCACAATGTACATTGACATGCAGTCCATTAGTAAACCTGTACAATGCGTGAACATACATGTGAACACAGTGTCAATCTGCATCTCCCCTTTACATTGCAGAGGGAGAATCAACACCTCCTGCAGAGCAAACACAACAACTCAGCACTGATGACAAAGAGGACCTCCCCAACATCGACACTGATGCCCTCCAGCAGCTCATGGACAGCTTCGGCACCCCACCTCCAGGAGCAGGGCAGCCCAGCTGCATCGAGGAGACCCCACCCCCTGCACAGACCACACAGCAGGAAGCACCCACCACCACGGCTGTCTCCCATGACCAACACATGGCATTCCAACGCCCTGTGTCAGGGTGCCAGGAGAAGATGGCTGATCAGCTGCAGGTGGGGTTCGACCTCATGGCAGCCAAACTAGATGCCATACGTGGGTGTCTAAGTCCCATCAGGGTCCACTTACAGTCCCTAACGGACACCCACTGTCCGCTCCATGCTTTCCAACAATCCATGGCTGACATCACTGGAGTCATGACTCGGAGACAAGAACACCTGTCTAGTCAGAGTGGCTCCAGCGATGACAGCCGGGAGTTGGGGCACATGCGGAGGATCATGGAGAACATGGAGCGGATGCATGCGGAACGATTGGCTGCCACGGCTGCATACCAGCGAGATGTAGCTGGGATCTTCCATGCCCTGCAGATCCTCATTATGGCATTGCCGCCACACGGCCTGGCGAGGATGAATGCTGCTGCTACTACTCCAGCCACATCTCCACCCCCTGAAGTGTCAGTGCCACACAGTGCGGCAGACCAAACACCACCACCCACATGTGAGGCACCTGACACATCAGAGGACGAAGCTGATGATGAATCTGGCATGGTGTTAAGATTGAAGTGGTAGCATACATCACCGCCATATGGCCCGTTTCAGCTTGTTCATGCCCTGGAATAACATCTTCCACTGTCCCCCATTACACTCAGCGACACTCACCTTGGACCACGACATGCACTGCCATAATTGTAATGGTTACCAATGACACAGCAATCACACTGCGAACTGAAGTCTTCCTCTTCCGATGAACCTGTCAATCCCAAAAGGACTCTGGCTGGCCCTCCTCGGGGCGACAATGTAAAGTGGGGTTTGCATGGCCCTGTACTGGTCCAGCTTAAACACCCCACTGAATGCGAATAAAACATTCAAATTCACATTGATGTGTCATGGCCCTGAGCAATTATGCATAAAAGTATTGATGAATGTAGGGACAGTGATTCCACAAAAATGGTAATCCCTGGGTAATGCTATCAATGCGCTTGTATGGCCATGACCCAGATAGTCAGTGAGCCACACATCTTCATTCAAAACAACTCACATCACAGTTGAATACAAGTGAATGTGTGTAGACTTTATTAGCATATGCGTGTCAGTACGGGCAAGAGAAGTGCCACAACATGCGGACCAATGCAGCAGCATGTCAGAATGAGGAACGTTGCCAAGCGTCGCTGTCCACTCCGGGGGAGTGCCTCACCTTTCACAGGTGTGTGTTACCCCGCATGGTTGTCTGCCCACGTATTCGGGGTCCAGGCGAATGCAGCCATGTCGATTGTTGCCGTGGGATATGTGACCAGAACCCCAAGATGCAATAAGGTGTCGGGACATGTGCAATGGGTTCCAAACTGTTGTGGCTGCAGGTACGTAGTTACACGTCCATGAAAGTGATTGCAGCTTCGTAGGCAATAATCTCCAACATGAGGTCGTTGTCGACTCCATCGAACAGGACGGCGAGGCTATCCATTAGCAGGTCCGGACAGATGTGCTGCGTTCACCCCCTGTCACCAATTAGCACTACAGCCCAATAGGGAAGAGGCTCAATGTGGTCACTGCACACAAGGAGTTCTGCAATATCCCAGGTCCAGCTGCCAGCACGTATGCCAACTATCCAGGCATCCCATAGACAGGTATCATGGTGACACTCCTGGTCTTGGGCCAACAGGGGGCGCACACACATGTCGAAATCCAGTTCGCCTACCGTCCTGTTGGATAGGCAGACATCCATGGACCACTCGAATATGCACGATCGACAATGCAACACAGGCTGAACGCAGGTGACGTTGGCAAGGCGGAAGCTTAGCCGGTAACTGACCCGCAGCACTGCCAATGGCAGTGCCCCCAGTAAATGCAGCATACATGCACAGTACAGTTCCACATGACAGGGGTTGTGCATGTGTCCGGGATGTTCTGCCATTGCAATACTGGCCCTGGTTGAAGCGGCACTGTTCTGACCTGCGCCAGTTCTGTGGATGAAATGCCACAGCTTGGATCAATGAGTTGTTTAAGTGGGCAACGGTTGTACGCCTGGGATGGTGTGGGAGTAAGTGTGAAGGCCATTCCATGCAAGATAACTCCGAGCAAGGACTTCTGTGTGTGGGGTGTGCATACGTTGGTCTGTCGTCGGGCTGTGCATAGTGTGGGAGTCGTCCTCAACTGCTATCGTATCTGTCAGGGGGTGCCAGGCACATGCAATTCCAAGGTCGGATGTGCAGATGTGCTTCCGCCTGATAGTTCAGACAAAGGAGCTTTCATCCCTAATGTCAGTTTGTCATCTGCTTGCATTCAGGAATTGTGATGTGGCTTGTTGGGTGTGGGGTGGGACGTGTGCGACTTTGGGGTTCATGTATGACATGACCTGCATGTGGCAAATGAGCGGCATCACTGTGTGTTACGTTGCATCACAGCTGCTCCTCCCTCCCCCCGGGCCTATTCACTTGTGTACGCTGCGCGGTTGCATCACTTGCACTCCAACGGCACACCATTGTCATGCCTGTCTGCACATGTCCACAAGCCTGACAACAACACTGTGATGTTGGCCATTGAAGGTGGGCGGCCACGTGAGTGTAGGCCTATGGTAAGGATAGTGTGGACACAGATGTAGAGTTCATGCCTGGCTGAACTCGTGCTGCGATTAAGGCTAGGCATTTGGCTCATGCTGCGGCAATGCAGATACATACAACACTTGGCATGTATGAGCCAAGACCCCCAGCAGTCTTGCGCTCCTTCATTTCACCGTTCGTGCGAGCCCGCCCTCCGTGTGCATGCTACATTGCTACATTGTCAATTGCGGGCCGGGTGGCACCGACACTACAACAGAGACACACGCATTGGTTACTTCCTTGTCCAGGCCAGAACTGAACCACGCCCTGAGCCCCGGGCTAATTCTACACACCCCGGCGCTGGACTGACGTACGCCGCCCCAGCCCACTCCGCTTACACTTACAGGGGGGGGACAGAGTTACATGTCCAAGGTCTTACCCACTGCCTGAGGTGACATGCTTGCGTCCGCTGTCCACAGCACAATGTGATGTGGTAGGGCCAGGGGCCATCACGCATTCATAATGACCACACGGACACACTTAGATGTATGGTGGAACTGGCTAGGGGCACGTGCGCTCGGCCCCTTTTTATTACCAGGGTCACATGTCCAGTGACGCCTGTGCTGGATGGGTGTGGGGGTGAGTGTAAGCCAGCCCTCAGGGAGTGTTTGGTGCTGGCAACAACTAGAACAGTGATCATCAGATCACACACACAGATTCAATCATAAAGGGTCCATGACTTGAGCTGCACTCAGTTCGTGGCACCGGAAGTGCTCGGCGGGTGCGCAGCCTTCGAAGATGCGTCGTCTGGGCGGGCCGCACTGGAAGCAATGTCTGTTGCCTACTAGACTGCGCCATAAATAAATCAAGACTCAATTCGAATTGTGAGCCCTGCTGACCGCAGTGTAGGCCAGAGGCAGTGGTCAGAAAGGGCCCACAGCCACATGGCGTTGACTTGAGCTGCACAGAGTTAGTGACACCTGGAGCGCTCGGCGGGTGTGCAGCCAGCGATGATGCGTCGTCTGACGTGGGGGACTTGTTGACCGCAGTGTAGGCCGGAGGCAGTGGTCAGGAAGGGCCCACAGCCACGTGGTGATGACTTGTGGTGCACTGAGTTAGTGGCACTAGATCTGGAATCACACACACAAGATTCAAACATAAAGGGTCCATGACTTGTGGTGCACTGAGTTAGTGGCACCTGAAGCGCTCAGTGGGTGTGCAGCCTGCGATGATGCGTCGTTTGACTTGGGGGACCTGCTGACCGCAGTGTAGGCCGGTGGCAGCGGTCAGAAAGGGCCCACAGCCACGTGATGATGACTTGTGGTGCACTGAGTTGGTGGCACCTGTAGCGCTCAGCGGGTGTGCAGCCAGAGATGATGGCGTGTCCTCGCAGGTCAGGATTGGATTTGATTTGTGAGCCCTTTTGACCGCAGTGTAGGCCGGAGGCAGCAGTCAGAAAGGGCCCACAGCTACGTGATGATGACTTGTGGTGCACTGAGTTGGTGGCACCTGTAGCGCTCAGCGGGTGTGCAGCCAGAGATGATGGCATGTCCTCGCAGGTCAGGATTGGATTTGATTTGAGGGCCCTGCTGACCGCAGTGTAGGCCGCAGACAGTAGTCAGCACACACATAACTCCGCAGTGCTGTGCCGCTGGGTGCACTGGGGGCCTGTGTCGCGGATGCCAGCGATCGGCTGAGGAGGCTGGCGGTAATGGCGGCGGACTCGTGGCAGGGTGAGGGGCGCCTCCCTGGCAGACGCGTTGGCCATCCAGGAAGTGAACCCCGCCCAGAGCCCCGGCCTATTTATTCACACTCCTACGCTGGCCTGGCGTACGCCGGCCCAGCCCACTCCGCTTATGCTTACAGGGGGGGACGACATGGATACATGACCGGGGTCTTCCCCACTGCCTGAGGTAACATGGTTGCGTCCACTTTCCACATCACTACAAACACCAGCAGTATATGTCCACATGGACATGTCTGTGCTCTGCATACTGTAGTCTGTCCAGGCCATCACCGCCACTTGGCATTGTGTACATTCTTATTCATGGGTGACTTGCCTCCTTCACACATACTTGGTTCCCTCCTCTCCCCACATCTGCAATTGTGTGGCTGTGGGGCCATGCCGTTTTGGGAAGGTCACCTGTCTTGTTCTGCGCTGCCTCGGTGGTAGTCTGGGGGGGGCCTGGGGGTGGTGGCGGTGGGTGTTGTGGCCCTCTTGGGTCTCTGAGCTACATGGTCAGTAGCTCCATGACATGTGTTGGTCTTCAGATGTGGCTCTGGGCTGGGCTCCCTTTCATACTGCAGGTTGTCGTCCGGCTTTACACCAGTAAAAGGCAGGTGTTAAATCCCTGCTGCTAACGTGCCTTATCGCCTGTTTTTGGGTCGCATCGCGGATCGGGCTGGTCGTTGAGAATATCGCGAAGTGGTGTTTTCGTGTGTTTTTGCACGGGTACGCCTACTCTGTATATCATTAGCGTTAGTTGTCGCTCTCATCCATGGCGATGTTTTTTGCGGCAGCTATCGATGGGAGACTGGCGATATCGGCAGTTTGCACCAGCTTGGGAATAGGGCGATGAATCTATCGCCACTTTTACGGCGCTAAAGTGCCGATAAATCGGCGATGACTCCTTGAGAATATTCCCCTTAGTGTACTGCTTGAAGGATTGGCGCAATTTATCCTGATCGTACTCATCAAGAAAACTGATCAGCACATTTCCAATCCTAAATGGAATAATTGAACTCTTCCTTCCGATTTTTCTGCGGAATTTTCTGAAATTCCTCAAATGATGCATGCTGCCATTTGCTATTCCTTATTTTCTTAGTTAAATCATCTGAGTTATGAGAAGCAGTGAAGCCTAGCACTGGACCTCTCCTAGATGCAAACATGTGTGTGCTGCAATATTTTCTACTATTGCTTACATATTATTTGCATTGCTTATTATCTTAAATTTGCCACATTATGAGCCCGATTTAAATCCTGAGCTTACAACTACTTTCACAACTGATGAAACTATTTACACTAGTTCAATAGTTTTGGATGATGACACTTTACATTTTGAATAAACAAAAGCTAATAATTCATTAGATGTGTATACTAGTTTGTTATTTATATATATAGATACAATGGATTTGAGCGACTGCTACGTATGTATGCAATTACCTGCATTGGTTGCTGAAGGTGTGACTTACGACCGTTTACCATTAACATATGGAGTTTCTTGTAGTGTATTGACTAGTTTGTTATATTTGACTGATCAATTGCTTTACTACTATTGCTCAAAAAAGATCTGTTCTTTTTTGAACTCCCTATACTAAAAAGCTTAGATCGGCACCTTGAAGCTTCACAAGCTGAAACTATGGGTTATTTGTTTAGATCAACAAAGTCCTTGGACATGGCTTATGCACATAGAAATAGCCTAACATATAAACTAGGTAGAGCTGAAATTACATTTTTAAGTTTAGTAGAGAGTAGATTAAATAATACAATAGTTAGAAATACTTAACCGCCTAAATTAACTCTTCCGAATATACCAGAAATGGTGCATAATAAATTAGAAAGAATGTCTACTGTAGCTTTAGACTGACAGAATAAAGGAAAACTTTACATATCTAGAAAAAGATCAAATATTAACATTAAGTTTGTAGGTATTAATGCATGTGAACATACATTTGACATTTATAAAAATTGGGGAAGATATTTAGAAGGAGTAAATCCTATCTTTCCCTGGAGTGTATTATGTTTGTGGGAAAAATGCTTTTTTAATTTCCGAAGGGATGGTATGGAAGTTGTAGTATGGGAATTTTCTTTCCAAAAATGTATCATGTAGAACAAATCGAATCAGAATTAAAAGAAGACAGTTAAAGAATAAAGAAGTAGTCTTAACCTCACATAAAATTAGAAGCTGTCTACCACAGTTGATAGATTAGCTGCTAATACAGTTGGAGGATTTTCTGCTGTAGATATTGAAATGATCTCAATTAGATTGATAGTGATGCAAAATCAATTTGCCCTTGACATTCAGTTCGCGAAGGAGGGAGGAATCTGCTGGTTGTTAAAAGTTGAACAATGATGCACTTACATACCAGACAAGAGTAGAGGCTTAGAAAAATATGTTAAAATATTACTAACTTAAATAGAGACTTAAAAGGGCTGAAAAATGATGGTGCCTGGGAAGTGATAGGGAGAGGATTGTCAAAAGTTGAAACTGGTCGGTAACTTAGGTAATGGACTAGTTATTTTATTAATACCATTTGTGGTGATCTCTGTGCATAATGCTGAAAATATTGGTATCAAACTTTGTAAATATAAAGGAACTAACAAACGAGGAGTAAAAATATTAAGATCTAATCTTGAAATAGAAGATGACCAATGTAAATATTATAACGAAATGAAAATTCTAGAAGAAAATGTTTTAAGCCAGAGGACCATAATCTGTGACAATCTGATGTGAGGAATTTGGTGACAGCTTGATTTGCCATCAAAGGGGGGCTTGTTAGAGCAAAAATACAGATTTTTCTAATTAAGACAAAACCATCGAAAGTGACAATGAAATTTAAATGTTCACCTTACACATGTGTAGAAAAACAATACAGAGCGCGAGTTAAGTTGAAGCATCCAGCACCGTAAAAGTGTGCTTCGTTAGTTAGAGAATGGTAGAGTCAATAAACTGTGATTTTGAGATGAATTTTATAACTGATTAGTTATATTTCTAACAAAGATGTTGTGAAAATGAAACATGAAAACTTAGCATCTCTTGCAGAGTGATTTGATAACATATATCGGTTCAAAACTCTCATATTACCTGTTAGAGCTTTGACATTTTTATTGTAGATGCCTGCTATTATATAGATTCTAGATTTATTAAAACAATTTCTGTGAAATGCTTAAAACATAATTTCCATGTTACTACTTTGAGAATGAAATAGAAGTTCATAATCGCTGTTGCATATCTATGTGTATTAATCACTGACAAACATTACAAAATGCTTATATATGATATAGTTGAGTGATTTTATAATGTTTTTAATATAAACTAGGAACTTTACACTAAATGAAGTATGAGTTTAAAGGATGTTTGAATTAACTTTCTTTTTAAGCGGTGCCCTTTTCCATGGCCTAATGCAATTAAATTTGACACATTTTCAATGTTGCCTATTTGTTTTGATTATGCCACATTCCTTAAAGAACAAACAAGAGACTTTTTCTTAAATCTCTGTTGTGTGGATTTCATGAGAACCTAACCTTCTGACAGCGTCCATGGACAAGCAACAGTGTTAAACATTTTTGTCGACAAACCTGTGAAGTTGCAATGAACTGATCTTCTCATATGATTTGTATGAGAAAATATCCTGGAGTATCAATTTGTACCTGCTAAAAGGAAGAGTGATCACATGGGATCACTCCACAGTGGACTGACAACAACATCATGATGACAAATATGCGCTATAAAGAGTATTGGATATAGGAGGAGTGGGCTCCCCCGCTTCATCATGTTCTCTCTTCATTATCGTTTTTGGCTTTCTGAGGACTCTTTGGCAATGCTCTTGCGAACTGTGGTTGGTACCATCGTTCCATCACTTCCTTGACTTCATCCTGCCTGCTGAACTATCTAGTTTTTGCCATTGCCTTATGCTAATGAATTTAACTTCTGGACTATTTGAGCTGTCTGGTGAGAATCCACACTTGAACTCTCTGATTAAATGCTCCCTTCTCTTTGCCTATACTTATTGACTGTCCCCTAGCAGACTTTGAAACCTGTGTCCCTTTGAGAGATTTCTAATTGAATCATCCTGTTTCCTTGGAAACCATCCTTTGTATTGTTTGATTAAATTTGACTAAATGTTTAGATTCTTTTCTGCATGCATTAGTATGCATGACAATTTTTTTTTATTTTATTTATTTTTTTATAATTTTATTTTCATTTTCATAATACAAAAACATCATGCATTTCAGCAGTATACCTTGTATCTTCCATAGCCAAAATAAAGTGCACACCCCATACAGGTTAGAAATGTCAACTTACAAGTACCCCAACTCTGCAATGCCACCATAGAAACCATGCCATACCCTTAAGCATCTTCCGCACACCTCCATTATTATGGGTAACATATCCATTAAGAAGTATACTGGGTAAATCACAGTTGTGCCCACAGCGTCCGACTAATACAGATTTCTTAACCCACCCGGTCCGATCAGTCTCATTCGGTGATACTATATCTGCTTCCACACCCATCATATACTGACGGTACGGGCCCCAGATATCCTTCGGAGCACAGCGTACCGGCATCAAAGCATTATAGTTGTCTGATTGTATTGAGCAATATGCTAAATCTTTAGTGGGGAGGGGACCTCTCATCCATCTCATTGCCACTCGCCTTTTCGCCAGCAAGAGGCCCAGGGCAGCTAGCTTACGCACTCCCTTCGGTACTTGTTGAACAAACCCCAATAACGCAACCAGTGGCGTCTCCGGCAGCACACAATCTAACATTTTAGAGAGGATCCCAAAGACTGCACCCCAGAAAGCACAAACCCCCGGGCAATCCCAAGCCAAGTGTGTAAAATTAGCATTTGTTGCAGCACATCTCACGCAGGTGTCATCCTCCCGTAGCCCATATCTATAGAGCCGTGCAGGCGTATAGTATGTTCTGTGTATGTATTTAAAATGTAGCAAACGATGCCTGCCATTCAAGGAGACGGACTTAACTGAGGCGAAGCACCAGGTCCACTGAGCATCAGTAATTACAATACCTAATTCCTCCTCCCAATCTAACTGAAATTTTTGTTTGTTCTGGGAACGAGGGCCTTGAAATAGAGAATACAGCATAGTTATCTCGCGTTGCGGGGATTGCGACTGTAACAGGTACGTAAGTGCTGGCAGCTCCTCCGGTACTCCCATGTCGACACCCAGCAAATCACGGAGGGCACTGCGCAATCTGTGATAATTAAATGCGTCTAGCGCCGTCACTCCCTGCGTCTGTTCAGTCACCTGCGCCCAAGTTTTGGCAACCCCTTCCGCAAATAGATCCCCCATACAATGAATCTTTAACTTCCCCAGGGTGTTCATTACAGTTTTATCCTCTTTATGTGGCAGCCAATCACACCACCCGATCGGGAGCGGAGGAGAGTAAATCAATGTTAACTGATGCCTACGAGCTATTTTAGTAAACTGGTGCCTGGTGCAGTTGACTGGATCTATAGTACGTAAGGAGATCCGCGCCGCCCCTGTCAGCAGGCGGGGCAAGGCAGCAGGTGATACCATGTTGTGTTCGAGAATGTGATGAGGTGTATACATGGGGTCATGCAGCCATACATGTGCATGCTCTGCCTGAGCTGCCCTGTAATATCGTTCCATGTCTGGGGCATTTAATCCCCCCTCCGAATAAGGTTTTGTTAGAGCTTCCCACTTTACCCGCGGCTGCTTCCCAGCCCAGACCAAGCGGCTCAGCAATGTGCGCAGAGTATTAAAAAAGGACTGTGGCAAACCTATAGGTATGTTGACGAACAGAAACAAAAAACGGGGCAACACCACCATCTTAGTCAGTGCCACACGCCCTACCAATGATAGTGGTAACTTTATCCATTTTTCTACCGCATCCGACAATTTCTGTACCGCATACCCATAGTTTTCAGACAGTATCACCTCGGCATCTGTATGTATCTTAATGCCCAGGTACCTCACCGGGTCTGCAGTCCACTCTAGTGGGTAAAGCGACTGCACCGGTACAGTAACAGGGGTCAACGGAGAAATCAAGGATTTACCCCAATTGATAACAAGCCCCGAGTGCTTGCCAAAGCGCTCCACCTCCTGCAGCATCGGGGTTAGATTTTGTTGTGGATTCCGAATATACAACAAAGTATCATCCGCATAGGCGGCAATGGTAAGATTATAATTTGGGGAACGTAAACCCCTGTATGCGTGATATTCCCGCATAGCGCACATTAAGGGCTCTGCCACCAGGGCGTATAGCAGGGGGGAGAGGGGGCACCCTTGTCTCGTGCCCCTAGAGATGCATATTTTCCGTGATGTCAGACCATCAATCCTCACCTTAGCTATGGGGTCGGTATAGAGCACTTTTATTAAATGTAGGAAGATATCCCCCACTCCCATTTTACGCAGGACAGCATACAGAAACCTCCATTCAACGGAATCGAACGCCTTTTCAATATCAATAAACAGGGCCGCCGCCTCTGTCTGTGGATGTACTCGCGCTATAGTTCCAAACAATGTCCGCAGATTGCTGGACAATGACCTACCCGGGACGAACCCTGTTTGTTCCGGTCCGATCAGTCGGGGCAGCAGGGGGGCTAGCCTATTCGCCAACACCTTTGCGAACAGTTTCGTGTCGGTGTTCAGGAGTGAAAGCGGTCTGTAAGAGGAACATTCTGCCGGGGCTTCCCGGCTTAAGTAATAAGACTATGATAGCCTCCCGCATTGATGGGGGCATTATCCCGTGCTTACCATCTCTTCGAAGAGATTGACCAGGTGAGGGAGCAACTTATCGATATAAGCCTTATAAAAAGCCACCGTCAGGCCATCCGCCCCCGGGGCCTTCTCACTAGGCATATCCTTCAACGCCGCTGTAATTTCAGTAGGCCGGAGTGGACCAATAATCCCCTCCCTATCACTATTGGCCAACCACGTCATAGTTATGTGAGCGAGGTAGTCATCGTCAGACTCCTGAGTCGCTGCATCCCTGGAGGTGTATAGCCCAGAATAGTATTCTGCGAAAGCATCCAGTATGGCTGGAGTGCCATCCACCAGAGCCCGCTCTGCATTATATACCTGCGCTATAGAAGTATTTTCTCTGGAAGGCCTAACAGTCACTGCCAGCGTAGAGCTAGGCCGGTCCCCCTCAGAATAGGATCGGGCTACTGCATACTTCCCCAGGTGTCGGACCTCCTCTTCCGCCAACCCCTGATATTCACTAATTTTGGCACGAATCTGTGCTAGTACTTGAGGGTCCCCCGTGTCCTGCAGGGCGGCCTCCAAGGTACGGAGCGTGTCCTCGACTTTAGAGATTTGTGTGCGTAGTGATTTGAGTACCCCCGCATGTTTGGAGATAGTTATCCCTCGTATGTAAATTTTAAAAGTTTCCCACACTACACCCATAGTGGGAACACTTCCCAGATTTGTGCTAAAGAATTCATCTATCGCCTCGCCTAATTCCGCGCGGAACACTGCGACCATTAAAGAATACTGCGGGAACCGCCATGTATGTCTGGGGAACCAACCATAGGGAGTTCCAGGACAATACTAACTGGGGAGTGGTCCGATAGTGTCCTGGCCAAGTGCTGACATTCTCTAATGGAAGGGATCAATGATAAGGAGGCAAACCAATAGTCGATTCTGGTATGAGTGTCGTGCGCAGCCGAGTAATGGGTATATCCCCTGCCCTGGGGGTCCAACTGGCGCCAGACGTCCCTAAGCCCCTCAACACCAACAATATGCGCCACTGCACTAGCAGCACATGAAAGAGGTCGTGGCGGGCCCTTCGACCTATCCAAATTGGTGTCTTGAATGCAATTAAAGTCCCCACCCCACAGAATTGGTAAGTGTGAGTGTTTCATGATCCTAACATGTAAGGAGTGATAAAATTGTGGGTCATCATAATTCGGCCCATAGACCCCTACCAAGAGTAAACTGAAATGATCTTTGCGACAACGCGCCAGCACAAAACGGCCCCCTGGATCAACATCAACCGCTTGTATATGTATACCTGAATTCCTACGTACCCAAATTAGCACCCCCCTGGCATGTGTCGTGAACCCAGCTGCAATACACTGGCCTTTCATGCGTCTTTGGGATAACAGGCCAGGAGAGGTGGGTCTCCTGCAGGATAGCCACATCTGTGTCATGTCGAAGCAAATAAGCCACCACTTTGCGTAGCTTCCTTTGGTCATTGAGACCTCTGACATTCCAGGTTAGGAAGCGGACTATGACTGGACTATCCCTGGCATTGGTCATGAGCTAGGTCATCTATGGGGGCTGACGTGTGTAGATGGTGTGCCTGAATCCTTCCCTAGGTTTATGGTATCTTTGTGAAAGCATTTTTCTAGACTGAAATGCAACACTAAACATTCCCCCCCCGCCCTCCCACACCATATCTGACAACTTGAATATGGCAACCTCCGTCCCCTCCCACCCTCCCCACACCCTCCCCATTTTTACTGCCTGCCAACCGGGCAGGAATCCCAAATTCAAAACCCATGTGGAACACACCCTGGGGCAATGGCCGAAAGGCCCTCAATCGCAAGTGAGGGGCCGACATTGCCCAAGTAATATCGTGCCATCAAGACTTATCTTCAGACTGAGCAGTGGTAGTGCATATCATACTGGAGACACATAGACATATCAAAAGAACTGACCCCGTGGGCCCATAGCCGAGAGGAAGGAATAACTAATAACATGCCATTATGAATGAAGTGCAACATACAAGTTATGACAGTGGTGAGGACAATAACTCCGCACGCAACTCAGTGTCTTTATCCATGTCAGCCGGTGAAACACCGCCTTCCGCCTGCTCCGGCGGAGGCCTATTCGCCCTCTCAGCGCTGTACTTTTTGAGTTCCTTCTGCAGCACATTCGGATCTGCATAGAATTTGGCTTTACCATCAAAGTTCACCTTCAGGCGTGCCGGATATAACATCGCATAGTCCAGCTGTAATTCTCGCAACTTTCGTTTCACCGGACCAAACTTCTTACGAGCCTCCTGGACTAACTGAGTAAAATCTGGAAAAAGGGACAACACTGAACCTTCATATTGGAGAGTTTTCAGTTCTCTGGCACGCCTCAATGCAGCATCCCTGTCCCGGTAATTCAGTAGACGAATTATCACCGGGCGCGGAGGCGCGCCCGGCGGAGGTCGCGGTCCGAGCGAGCGGTGTGCACGCTCGACTATAAAGACGTCTGAGAATGTATCGCGTCCCATGAGCTGCACCAAAAGCTTCTCAATAAAGGATTCCATGGGGCCAGTGGAGGTTGTCTCAGCAAGACCCAAAAGGCGAACATTATTACGCCTTGAGCGCGCCTCCAGGTCTTCGGCCTTGTCTCTCATCGCCGATAGAAGCTTCTCCACCTGTTTTTGTGCTGTCCCCATCCCCGTCTGGGTATCCTCGGCATCTGAGATTCTGCGCTCCGCCAAGTCGATGCGCTCCTCATGTTTATCCACCCTTTCCGCCATCCAGTCCAGGCGGTATGTGATGGAGTCCATTTTAGCGTCAATGGAGGTAAGACTACGCTGCATCGCCCCCAGGATTTGTCTGATATCTCCATCAGGGTCATTGTGGTCAGCAGCGCGGTCATCCATCCCCGCATCGGAATCCTCTTCCCTGTGCCTGGAAGATTTACGCTGGTCAAAGTGGAGCTTGGACTGTGTTTTGTCCGTTTTCCCCATGGCCCCCGCCGCCTGAAGCAGTACGCAACGCGCACTGGGGGCACCAATATACCTCAAGCCCCAATGTCAATGACACCTACACTCCCTTATGACTGTTGCTGAATCTGGCAAGCGTCCTGGGGAGATCTCCAATGCACCATGCAAGTGCCAGATTATTTGCACAATGCACGCGTTCAGAGTAGAGACCAGTCCTTTCCGCCGACACAAACTCAAGCGGCACACTGCATCCAGGCGCCACAGGCACACTCAGCCCGGCGTTTCAGTGACGCCGCGCGCCGCTGCCATAAAATATGCTTACGGTGCAGGAGGGTACCCTTGTGTCACTCCAGTCAGTCGTATCCTGCCAAACTGTCGATCTGCCCGCGCACAACGGGACCGTGCTCTACCGGTCTCCCGGCGCGCAGGCAGTCCACTTCGGCCCCACCACGCACTCCACGCGGTCCGCTCGAGACAGGCTGAGGGCAGGCCAGGTAGGGGCTCCGATATCTTCGCAGGAGCTTCCCAGCACGCAGATCCTGGCGGCGCCACGGGCCGCGCCGCAGCGGCGCCCAACTCACTCGTCCACCGCCGCTGCACCAGACTCACCGGGCCAGGTCAGCAACACCGGTTAGTCCCACTTCGCTGCCCAGGGGTCCGTCCAATCCGCCAGGGACATCAAAGGCAACGGCGACGTACTGCAATCGAAGCTTGGCCCAATCTGCCGCAGGCACCCTCACACGCCACGAGGCACTCCAGGCAGTCGCGGTCTCGCGCACGTAGGCCCAATATCTCAGTACGGCCAAACTCTGAGCACGCCGCTCGCAGCTGTTTTATAACTCGGACGGAGGTGCACCACCAGTTACTCTGCCGCATTCACACAGGATTAAGCCATCTGCTGTCTCGATGGCGCCAAATAATGAAGGATGTTACGGGCGGCTGCCGGAGCTCTCTTAGGCTGCGGCCATCTTAGAGCCAGGCAAGCCACGCCCCCCATGCATGACAGAATTGCTTAAAATGTTACTTACTTGTATTAATTTTGAATCTCTAATACAATAATTCATTTACTTTAAAGATCTGTTGAAAATCATTTATTTGAAATAAAGGGGCTTATTATGATGTCAGAAAGCGTGTATGGGGGCCCCTAGCAGGTCCCCCTTGTGTGCGTGGCCTCCTGTTGGGGGACAAGTGGGCACCTAAGTTGCCCCCTGTTAATCCGTAATCTAATCTTTACTTACTAGAGTAAACCTACATATTGTTTCTCCTTTATGATACAGCCCTGTTAATCCCTGCACTGCATGGCAAGCACCTTGAGGTGCCTGCCACGGGGTGCAGAGATTAACACCACCTCCCATTTCCCTATGGGAGCATGTACTACGGCTGGTTTACAGCCATAACACATGCACCCCTAGGGACATGTCGGAATGCGACCGAACAGTGTTCGGTCGCATCCTAATCAGGGGGTCGGGACGGCCGACCGAAGGATGGTTGGTCCCATTTATGAGACGCTCTCAGGCAGGCACAAGTCCGCCCAACATCATACTCGGCCCCTTAATGTTCTTTCTTTGAAACTGTGCTTGGGAGATTGCTACCAATTAATGGTCCTCATTTGGTTGACCAGAAATGGGTTATCCTAGATTCCATCCCTTACTACAATGAAGAAAGGACCATCAGAGGACCAATGCCTTTATGGTAAAGTATAGCAAGTAGATTCGAAAAATCAGCACTCCTATGGGCCTTGTGTTGGGCGACCATTTTCTTTAAAAAGTTGTTCTGCTACTGCAACTGGAAATGTGTGAAAGGAGCTGGCATCAGCACAAAATGTCCATTACAGTAAAACAAATGTGGCTTTATAGAAATAACAGAGAGGATGGTGTCCAAACTATGAAGGTTGTATTAATAAATTTAGCCAGAATAACAGATCAGCCATTTGGCAAATAAATTTATCAAATCAGCATATATCAATTTAGTCATGCAATCTAAATGTGTCTATTATGAAGACGAAGATGCAAAATATAATGATGTACAGAATACAAAACAAAAAATAGATTGATTCCTCAAAGGAACTTCCCTAGGCTAAACAATGCATCAAAAGTAGAAGGGGAAAATTCGCAGAGGAAGGTTCAGGATCCCTCTTAACCTTGAAGTCAAGGTTCAAGGGAAATAGGCGCAGGTGTTCACGCATGAAGCTCAACACCAAAAGTAGTGGAAATCAGCAAAATTCAGAAAAGGCTTCCCTCAGCGGAGTCAGTTCAGGATCTGATAAACTATATTAAGAATCACACAATTATTATGATATAGAGAGTGTGGAAAATTGATCCATTAACTCCATTCCCATGTTCTATTTACCAAACAAAGAAGCAGACAGCTGCACATCCTTAGAAAAGTAGTGATGGTTCAGACTGGCTGGTACAGGAGAGTAGTAAAACAGGATACCATTGCTCATCAAGCTCATGTCCCCAAAAGTGACAGGTGCCATGCCCCCTTGCAACAAACGCGTGTCCCCAAAAGTGGCAGGTGCCACGCCCCCTTGCACCAAGCTCTTGTCCCCAAAAGTGACAGGTGCCACGCCACCCTTGCACCAAAAGTGACAGGTCCCAAACCCTTATGATGGATGTAGGTGACCATATGACCCAAGGGGCGGTCTGACATGGGGCGGGGCTGTTTTTGGAGACAACAGCGAACCAGAGCCCTATGACGGCGGCTGGCCATGTTGTTGTGTAGAGGTGCACGCTCCTTTGAGGGGTTGTTTAGGATACATATAAGGCCTCCTTAAGAGCCATGTACAGCAAGCAGACGCCTGAACACGAAAAGGTTCCCATAGCAAAATGAAGAGATACACCCTGCTCGTGAAAAGGCCCATGTTGGGTGGCGGCCAGGCCACTATCGATAGATATTACCGCAGCTTAACACCCCTGGTAATGTACAAGAATGCTCAACAAGAAACACCTAAGGATATGGGCTGCGACGTTACTGGTTTTTGCGATGACCCTTGTCGGCGTATGGAAGAATGCAGACTCAAGGATTGGCCGCGAAGGGTGTCCCCAATTAAGGTCGATAGCAGTTGGAGTTTGGAATCTTGTAATGGCAGCGAGTATGATGGATTCGGCTTCGTGGAGCTGGACGATTTGGAAGATACGATAGTTCCACCTAACTCCCCGGTCTATGGAGACCTGGGCTTTGAGGAGGATACGCCGCCTGAGAAGGTAGTTGTGCAACAGCCCGGTACAAGCCCCGTAGATGATGGGGTATCGCAGGATATTAGCGACTCTCAAGATTTCAGAGCCGCCACAGAGGGCGGTGAAAATGCTGAGGTTAGTAAAAAATGTTATGAGCAGGCCGCTACATAATGATGTATTTTATTTCTTTAACTAACAGACTGTTAATCTTTCTTCTTTTGACCCTAGAGAGCAACCCCAGCTGGATGCACCTACTTCATAATGCACTATGGGAAAGAAGCTGTAGCAACTCCTAACACACCCGTCTATGAAGACATGATTTTTCAGGAGGAAGCAGCTCCTGAGAAGGTAGTTGTGCAACAGCCGGGTACAAGTGTCGAAGATGATGGGGCATCGCAGGACATTAGCGACTCTCAAGATTTCAGAGCCGCCGCCGAGGGTGGTGAAAATGCTGAGGTTAGAAAAAAAAAAAAAATGTTATGAGCAGGCAATTACATAATTATGTATTTTATTTCTTCAACTAATGGACTGTCAATCTTTCTTCTTTTCACCCTAGGGAGCAACCCCCAAAAGAACTGAGGCCGTGGGGCATCCTACAAAACCGGACAGCGTACATTTTTACTGTCTATGTTGTGCAAAACAGACTGAAAGTTCCACAAGACAAAGTACTGCTGTTCCCATGAATTGTGACTATGTCTCTAAGAGCGACGCTGGTGAAAAAGAAATTCAAGTAGTATCCCACGATGACCTGATGGCTGTTAAAGGTTTCGCAGCGGCTGTGGTACTAGCTTGTGTCAAACATGACTATTACGGCCTTTGTTTCGGACACAGAATGGGGGATCCTCAGCAGGACGCGCACGAGTGTCTGGGCGAGGCATACAGAGCATGAGTAATCCGTTATATATGTAGTTTGTTAGATCCGTACAAGATGTATAAACTGTTAAGGGTGGTGTACGGACTGTCCTCTGAAAAGAAAGATGTCCACCCGAATATGCTGAAGCTCTTGACAACGGCACTCGAGGAGACCCGACACGCCCATGATCCAAGCTTAAAACTGCAGGGTATGCAAGGGATGTGCACGGCTTTTGATAGAAAGATGGTAGAAAAACTCGTAGAAAGGCGTATGTGTAAGCTGTATATAAAACATAGAAGTATAGGGTATTTACCCCCACGAAGACTATTTTAAATAAATAAGGTCTTATTTAGCGTAACAGGATAGCGTGTATTTTCGACAAAGTAGTAGAATGGTACACCGTAAGGGGGCTATGTGTTAATCCGTCCTTACGACGCTTACTATGAAAATGTAAAGTACCTTCTGTTTATGTTTTGTTAATATTCTTTATTTTTAATAAAATGTCCTTACGCAAAACAAGCGTCATTCATTGCCTGTGGTGTAGCGGATGATAACATGCCAGGGGCCCGGCTAAGAAAACTTTATTATGATACAGGGGGAGTTGGCAGCTTGGGAAGCATCGAAGCTCTGTATAGAAGGGCTGTAGATGAAAATGAACCTGTAATCAGAGACCTGGTGAAGACTTGGTTATCAGGAGAGGAGGCGTATTCACTCCATAAACCAGCCAGAAGACGGTTTAAGAGGCGCCCTACAATTGTTAATGCGCAAATAGATTATCAATGGCAGGCGGATATCATCAGCCTTCAAGATATAGCAAAACATAACAGCGACACTCGTTATATATTAACCGTCATAGACGTCTTGTCCAAGTACGCCTACGCAGAAGCGCTACGCGATAAAAGTGGGGCTAGCGTCACGGCCGCTTTTAAAGCCATCTTCGAGAAGGGCCGAATTCCTCAAAAACTACAAACAGACGCCGGTAAAGAAGAATTCTTAAACAAGGCATTTCAGAAATTATTAAAGCACCATGGGGTTCAACATTTTGTAACACACACGGAGGTAAAAGCAGCTGTTGTAGAGCGGTTCAACAGAACTTTAAAGTCTAAGATGTGGAGGTATTTTACGGCCCACAACACCTACAGATACGTTGATGTTCTACAAAGTTTTTTAGCTGTATATAATGCCAGTTATCACAGGACCATCAAAACAGCGCCCCTAGAGGTAACTCCTAGTAATTCTTTCTCTGTTTGGAGAACGGTGTACGTGCGTAATTTCGCTACAAAGGTGAAGAAGCCTATTTTTAAAAAAGGTGATCACGTAAGGATTTCAAAATTGAAAGGGGTCTTTACGAACTTGAAAGGGCATTGGGAGGTAGCCCTAACTGAGATCCAATACCCTAGAACCTGGAATACATTTACACAGAGCGAGGTCAAGTTTTACATAAAGCGTGAGCAGGACCCTGTGAGCATGCACGGGAGCATCCCAAACGGCTACTACCCAACCATTTCAAGTGTTGTCGACGCCATCAGCAAAGCGATAGGCAGCATCGAAACATATACGAATACTCATCTGTCGCTAGATAGCGTCAGAAGGAAGGTGTTTCTTAAAACCCCTAATCGCACCACTGTGTTTAACTGCTCCGGTAAATTAAGAAGAGTTTTAGGCACAGTACAGAATGCGAAAAGTCCGATCGAACAGGATCACACGTGCCCCGATATTAACGGGGGTTCTACACGCTCTATGTGTATAGCGATATTGTAGAGGCCCAGAGGATCGGCGATAGTTACTCGCCTCTGTTAAGATGGGTCCATGTACAGGGCGAAAATAATACAATGGTCAATATTCAATTCAACAAACCTAACTACGTCGCAGTTTCTAAAAACCATTTTGACACTATTTCAATTATGATCTTCGATGACCAGTCCGCCCCTGTGTCCTTTAAATACGGGAAAGTTATTGTTAAGCTTCATTTAAGGCCGAGACGCGACAGAGGCTATTAAGCAGGCATCATGGTGGTTGTGAAAACATACGGGGACCCGTCTATGTACAGGGACTATTACCGAAACCAGGCCGGATATGGAGGACCTCCGTACTTTCAAGGGTCCCCTGTTATGTACGGGGCTGGTCTAGGAGGGTTCTTCCGCAGTCTGTTTAGAAGAGCTATGCCCTTCTTGAGAAGAGGCTATGAAATTGCAAAACTGCATGTTAAAGCGGCGGATACGAACATTGCCCAGGACGTAGTAGGGTCTGTTACTTCGGCGGTTGCTGAGCGCATGAACAAACATCCGCAAGAAGGCGCTGGTTTGGTGTATAGGCCTCGCGCCATTGTTAAAAGGAAGCGCCGTGCTTCGAGATGCAGAGGACCACCTGCCCCCTATAAAAAAAGGAGGAGTTCTTCAAAGAGCGCTCAGAAAAGAAAAACATCAAGACGGAAGAGAGCTACGAAGAAGAAGAGATCCGCTTCTAAAGTAAATATTTTTTAAAGCGGCGCAAACTGAAGCATGGCCTTTGTACATTGTGCATCGGGCGAGTGCGCCAAATCCGAGTTAGACTTGTTTACTCTAAAGCCCACTCAGACAAGCATCGAAAACTGTTTTTTCATGGAGGTATCACCTTTAGCAGCTTTGACGCCTCTGGCCCCTATAGAGTTTTATGTATCAGGGTCCACGGATATGTATTTGGATCTCAACAACACGCTACTCCATCTTATGTGTAAAATCGTAAAAGCGGATGATTCTGACATAGCAGCAGACGCTAAAGTGGCGACGATCGCATACCCCCTAGCAACTGTGTTTAATCAGGTGGACATCACCCTTGGCGATCGCCTCATCACATAGAGCGATAACATGTACGCCTACAGAGCATACCTCGAGAGCATTCTAAATTACAGTAGCGACGCCCTGGACACGCAGCTTTCAGCGGGGCTCTTCTACAAGGACACATACGGACACTTTGAAGCCAAGGAGCTGGACGTTGACAATCAGGGTTTTGTAAAAAGAGCAAGTTTTGCGACGGGCAGTCGTCACTTTGACCTCCTGGGCCACATACATTCAGACCTCTTCTTCCAAGATAAACTGCTCATCAACGGAATTGATCTTAAGATCAAGCTCACTCGCAACAAGGACTCATTCTGTCTCATCAGCGGGGATGCGGACCAGTACAAGCTGGACATACTGTCAGCGAGTCTGTTTGTAAAGAGGGGGAAAGTGTCCCCGAGCATCAGATTAGCTCACGCCGACGCTTTGCAAATATCAAACGCCAAGTACGCGGTGGAAAGAGTAGCTCTGAAGGTATTCAGCATCCCTGCCGGTACCCGATTAACTCAGCAGCAGAATTTATTTCTGGGACAAATACCCAAGCTTATCATCATTGGATTTGTGGACAATACAGCTTTTAGCGGCGTCTACGCCTCAAATCCCTTCAATGTTAAGCACTACGGCATCAACTACGCTGCGCTGGTCCACGAGGGCACTGTTATTCCTGCAAAACCCTACACACCCAGTTTTATAACCTCCAACTACATCAGGGAATATCAAGGGTTGGTTTCGATAACAGGGAAACACCTACGGGACTGTGGGGTAGCTGTGTCAAGAGAAGGCTATGGGGCCGGATACACACTGTTCGCATTTGACCTGACTCCCGACATGGAAGACGGCGATCACTACAACCTGGTCAAAAACGGCAATCTAAAAGCTGAAATACGATTTAGTAATCCGCTGCCTGCGAATGTGAACATGGTCGTATTCTCAGTATTTGACAGCATCATTCAGATCAACCACGCCAGACAGATTTTGTTTGGCTATCTTTAAAACGTTTGTGAAATGGACACTGTGCAGATACGGGACTTCTTAAGCAGACATAAATACGCTAGGAAATACTTTTTAGGTGTTTTCCCTAGCGATGGGTTACCAGGCGAAATAGGGTCGGAAAGACCACGCACCCTAGTCTTTAACACAGACCCTCATTACAATGGTGGAACACACTGGGCGGCCGTGTTTATAGATAGTGACAATGTTACAGTGTTTGACAGTACAGCCGAGTTCCCCGAACACAGTATCTATACACAGGCCATATTCAAGTTTGTGAAAAAAGCCACAAGGAGGGTTGAGTATAACAAGCTAAGGGTCCAGGATCCGTTAGCCATCACATGCGGGGAACACTGTATTTATTTTATCAGTAAAATGTCAGAGGGTGTGACGTTTAGAAATTTCTTAAATCTATATTCGAGTGACCTTGTTAACAATGACAGTATAGTTGTGAAATATGTAAAAGAAAACACAAGGGCCTCTGTCAGACCTGTGAAAACAGAATATAGCGTTTGTCAAAATTGTAAGGGGTTGTAACGTGTGTATGTTTAATGATGAACGTTTAAAATAAAGACATTTTTAAAACAAGCAATCAGACTCTGCATTTCTATGCTTACACATGCACCATAATAAAATGTTTTAAAAGACGAGTGAGATGGGTTGAAAAGTTATAAAAGTGTTTATTACAAACAGTTATGTAGGTTGCGCATTACAATGACAGCCATTACTAGAGAAAATATATGACGAAAAATCCGACACGGTTATACACGTAATAGGCACAGTTATTCAAAAAGTCTGTAGAAACATTAAGGATTAATCCACGTATGGGCTGTGGGCAGTGGGCAGTGTCCTTTTTCTCGGTACAGTGGTCACAGGCGGAGTGCTCCAAGAGGGGGATAGTCGTGGGGCGTCAGAGGTGGCTGGCGATGGTGGGAAGGGTGCCTTCAAACTTTCAAGCATACGGCGGTGATCGTTATTACCCACGAGTGTGGAAGGGATGTTGAGTTCAGCGGCGGCGTGCAGAAACTGATCCCAACCTCTAGGAGCATTTTGCTGCATTAGGGTTTTGGGGTGCGTGAGACCTTTGACTAGATCGTACATGTGTGAGCCAACAACCGGCTGCCCCTTGTAGAGAAATTCACCGCGTTCATTCCACGCTGTTAGGTCTTTAGAAGGGGCGAGTTTACTCATCAACATTTGCGCGGCCCCCCTGTGCCTCTGACTTATATTTTTTAGGAGGTCGTCAACAAATATATCCGAGGTCGGGGCCTGGGCCGGCTGCGGCTGTTGGGGTTGCGGAGCAGACGCAGGGGTTGCTGGCTGTTCAGAGTCCGGGGCATATAGAGTTAGCTTATTTTTTTCGATATCCCACTGCTTTTAGTAGCTTAGAAATTTTTTAAGGGTGTTGGTGTAAAGGTTAGCTTTGTCGTATGGCTTTAGATCCTTACGGTTCAAAATGTCTTTAATTTCAGCATTCAGTCGTAGAGTCTCATTTCGACGTATATCCCAGGCATTGTCCGCAGAAGAGCCCAGCTGCTCCTACTGCTGTCTAGGAACCAAATACATGTTTGCGGCATGCTCCATCACCGTCCCGAGAGGAGGCTTGTAATTATGGGTATAGCTATGCCCAGCAATGAGCCTATAAAACCCCCAGACTGTTTCACCAGTTTCTTCTTGGTAATAAGTGAGGCCCTTTTATTACTGAGCTTCTTGATAAAAAGTCGCTTCTTCTTCAACACCTGTAACTGGCTCTTTGATATAGGGACATTACCTTTTAGGGTGTTTAGGGCTATTTCTGAAATGGCCGCCACTAAATCATCAGAAGCAGCGCAGAGGATGGCCTTTCTGTGCTGGGGACTGGCATTAACCAGCATTTTCAGGAGAGCTAAATTGCGGCATAGGCGGTCAGACATGGTCAACACAGGGTGTTATAAGGGCAGGACTACAAATGTCTCTAAAGGTCTTCAGCGCTGCTTTTTATAGGCTCGGGACTTGGTCTTTGGTGTGTAAGTGACTGGGAGATCAGGGGGAAAAATATCAGCCCTCAGTCTGTAGTCTTCTAGAGCGTTATTTTTTAAGTCGACCAGCAGGTAGCCGTGGGGTTTTGCTGTAGCGTTGTTAAAGGCCTCCATGAAGAAGTGTGTGTTTCCCGGGTACATCTGTTTAGCTATGATGGATATTTGCTGTTTGTCACAGGGATTTTTAAACAAAACAAGGTATGAGGCATTGAGTGCTATAGAGCGGCTGTTCTTACCCTTGTAAAACAAGTTCTGCACAATGAAGCATATGCTTAGATTGCGATGGTGTGAATATTGAGTAAAAGCTCACTCTAACTCAGGATGATCCCCACCTTCACGCATAAGGTCATCGACAATTACCATGTTTACAAGGGTCGGTGGCAACAGCTCATCGTCATTGAGATTATCAGGTATACCTTCTATAAATCTGATATGCGGGAAGCTGTGGGACAGTTCGGTATAAAGATCTTGCCAGCACGAATAAAGCCACACAATGTTATTAGGTGTTTGGGATAAAGCCCCGGCAGCATTTTCTAAGAGCTTTTTTATAAAGTAGCTTTTACCGCAGTTTGAGGGCCCTGCTAACATGTAGGAGAACGGATGCTGTAATCTGGTGTCCATAGTGCGGTGGTGACCTCTCTAATGCTCCTAATAACTGTACGGCAGTGTTTTATAGTCCGTAGTCAGGACCCTTTTGTCAAAAACAACGCGTAAGGTTTTATGTAGGGGTTGGGTTGTAATTTCCCACTTCTTTTTGAATCTGACTATGCAGGGCTGATTCACAACTATGGTTTTATCATTTTCACGATTGGCCGATGCAGAGTATTCGTGCACCAGATCCTTCAGACTGTCAAAATTGATTTTTAGGGTGTTGTTGACATTTAATGTTATACCTTTGACCTTCATGCACACCTTGTTGTTGTTTGTTTTGTACGCATACGTCTTAGGTCCGGAGGATGTAAATTCTGTTATATGCTCATCTTTATCGAGTTCGCTGGTCAAATTACGTAGGTAATCCCCAAGAGGAGGGTCTTCATCCCCCGGTTTACTCAGAAAAATCACAGAGTCGGTATCGTGATGCAAACAGCGGTCCTGGAGTTTATCCATAACCCCGTAAAGCTCTAGAGAGGCATGGGCTGTCGTGAAGCTGGCTATGAAGATGTTTATGTTGTTATACGTTGTGGGGTACTCTTTTGTGTATTTCCAACACACAGCCGCGGGATCGTCATCGATAAACTCGCAGCTGGACAAAAAGGTACTTAAACAGTTCATCAGGATCTGTTATTAAGGTTGTATTTGACATGTTTGTACTCTGTGCGAATTTTCCCCATAAGGAGTTGAGGCAGAGTTTGGCTAACTGGCGGCGGGCTTGGTTGACCTCTATCAAATGGGGTCGTAAACGTATACCCTCGTGAGCGTGGTAGTCATCGATGTATTTTTGCTTTGCATCTTGACTAGTACACCATTCGGGATATCCAGAGGCCTCCTGTTTGTCTCTGAGAACAAATTAATGTAGCATGAAAAGAGGCGTTTCGTGGTCCTCTTAAAATGCCACACCTCGCGTACTCTCCCGAGTCTGTAGCCTTTCTCTAAGGCAGCTTGGACCTCAATGCTACACCAGGTCCCAGTGAGCATCCTTTGTTCTTCAGTGTGTCTACAACCACCAACCTCTTTAAACACTGCGCATGTTCGACCGAGGGGGAACATCAGCTTACCATTGACTCTGTATGGTAACACAGGGAAGTAAAGATGCCTTGGTGGATGGATTTCGCATTTGACTAGCCCAAAGTATTCGGAATGGGGCTTAAAGTCTCTATATAAGATGGTGGGGTGCCCTAAGGGGTATACCTTCATTTTGTTCACAAATGGGTACAGACTGGTGAAATCATAGTAGTGTATTTTTTCACCCTCAGCAGCAGCCCTGTACAGTTGTAGGGCATTTGTACGACCCCCGAATAAGGCATCGCGGGGCTCCAGAGGTTGTGGTAAATCACGACTCTGAAGGAAAGAGCAGAGCTCAGTGTCGGTTGTTAGCATATCTAACAACGCATGCACCCAAAGGACCCTCAGAGCAAAGCCACATTTTTCAACATACTGGGCCTTCATCAGAGTTCGTCTGTGTAAGTGTTCAAATTTGGCACCCAGCAATTTGTTAAACTCGTGGGGCTTGTAACAATGGGGACAGCCGTGGTAAAAGCAGCCGTTGTATTCAAAGGCCGTCGGCACTCCCTTAATTACGGCGTACCCATCCAGGTAATAGGGGCCCAGGTGGTATTCGCCCCCCTGTAATGCGTGTTGAATATGTATGTCTTCCTTCTCAGACACGTACATAAGCCATTGGATAGAGGGGGCTGAATAACGTTTCTGTTTACCATTATAGAGGTCTGGCGGCACTAGAGCGATACTTTTTGGTCTTAAAAACATGTGTTTGTAGATGGACATACACATGGAGGCCAAAGTGATGTTTTGAAAGGGGTCTATGTATTCGACCATCTTTGTCATTTCAGGGGTCTTGGGTTTCAAAGCCCTGACTTTCTTAGTCATCTCCACCACAACGTCTCTGAAGAGGTTGCAGGCTTGTCGTAGGATCATTACATCCGCCTGACAATAAGCCTTCAACTCGGTTTGAAAATGAAACTCCTTTTCAATGTTTTCAGAGTACCATTGCAGAAAGCTAACTTTCTCGGCAGTCATCATATTGAACCCCGTAGCTGTCCGGAGGCGGCATGGGCCCCACATAATCCTGGTTCGCCCAGGTGTTAAAAAAGTGTGGAAAATAACCTTTACACCCTGGGAAACCAAAGGCTTTTGGCAGCTTACTCAATTTCATGGGCAGGAAATTCAGGGTGTCTATGAATCTTATTTGTAACTGCCCAGCCATTAGCAACATCAGCTTGGAACCCTGAGTGATGAGTTCTACTTGTACCTTTTCACGAATCAGATTTTGTAAAATAAAGAATGAGTCGTATGCTTTTGAGTTATGGGCCAGCATGGTATACCCTTTGAATTTGGTTTGAATGAAAGTGTTAAGGAAATCACCAACGCACGTTCGCCCTTCAAACTCCCAGCTGTCGTAGGAAGTTAGATGGTGTGCGTAAATATAGTTAGGTTGGTGTACCCCCGTCTCTTGTGTGCACTCTAAATCGAACACTATGTAGGCTTCGGTTTTGGTCTGAGGTCTGCCTTTAACCATGTAACAACGGTGATTTGTTCCTGCCCTAAAAGGCGTGTGACACCTTGGGCATTTCATGCTTTTGCATTTGTGGTCTTGAGCCACGTACCGACCACACTCAAAGCAATCCATTTTAGGGACGCATTTAACATCTTTGTTGTGTATGCTCAAGCATTCTTGCGAGCGACAAAACATCTTACAGGTGCGACACCTCACCTTCAGGGCGGCGTCTACGACGCAACCGTCCCTCTGACACATCTTACAGCGCATTTCACACTGATGATGTGCCTTAGTGTTGTATATGTGGTCGCAATATGTGCACACGTACTTGACTCCCAGAAAACCTTTAAGGTTCAAGATACCGTAAAAGTTGTTTTCGTGGTGAAGGACATATACGATCTTGTTTCTCACACGTTCCCCGGATGTAAAGTACTTCCAAGAACCGTTGTGATAAAGAACTTTCACCGTAACGGCGAAATTGTTCTCAAAAAGACCTATGTCGCCAAAGCCGACCATGCGGTCTGGAGGTATTTCAAGAACCTCACGTGCTTCAGCCACTCTAGACATGATGACAGTGTCGGTGGTGTTGCGCCTCATCAGCAACCCCACGATACTGGCCGCCAGACACGTGTTGGCTGCGTCGTTGTTAAAGTTGAGCACCCAACGTTGTTTTTTACCAATTATCTTGCTGTATAGCACGCTCTTTAAAGGCCTGGAAACACCCCCCTCACGACCCCGTACAATGAGGGCTATGACTCTGAAAGTGCCATAGGTGACTAGTTCAGCCTTACTCTGTAAAAGCCTCGAGAGGTTTTCTAAAAATTCCACGGCGTCAAACACAGCGCGGGACTTTCGCTTGGTGAACAAAGGGCTGTCAAAACCCTGCCCCTGGAAGCGTAGTTGAAAAAAATCATTAGGACCCACATCGCGTAACAACCTTTCTATGAGTGTTTGCACAGCCTGATGTATGGCTAAAATTCCGTGATCGGAGGACCTTATCTGTTGAAGGTTGGCAAACCTAAACTCCTCGTAGTGTTCTGTAGGGTTAAATCTCTCTACAATACGACTGTAGCTTCTAACGCTCTCTAAAAAGACTGCCTCTGAATCCTCATCTTGAGGAATTTGACTTGCTGGGGTGGTCGCTGCTGTATCATTTTGGGGGTCCTGGCTTAGCACAGTCTCGGGGTGTCTTTTAAACCGCTGTGTAGCGCATATTCTGGCTTTCTTGAGTTTACTTATTAAAAGCCTGCGCTGCTTAGCGCTATTAGCCCACTTTTGCTTTTTACGGGACCAGTCTTTTCGAGGCAACCTCCCTCCGCCTATCTGAACAGTATGGTTTGTACATGTGTGCAATGTACTCATGGATGCCTCTGCTACAGACCCACCTAGTACATCTTTTGGGTTTACAGAATCGTATTGCGGCAGATTAGGAATGAACACCCCTTTGGGTTGTATAACGCCCTCTCTCACACCAACCGTCGCAACACCGCTCTGTAAAGGAGGGCCCGGGGGGATCATAGAAACAGGGTCCCAGTGCGAACACCCTGGGGCTGTAGGGGAAGGGGCCTCACTAAATGACACCTCCAAACTCCCATCTGGAATATCGCTCCCTGCCGTGCTGTTATCGGCGTATATTGATGGGGGTGATGCGGGGCTTACAGTGGACGCGGGGCTGGTTGGGTCGTACATTCCTGGCAGGGGGATAGTGGACATGGGGCGAGGGGAGTGAAAATGACGGTCAAAATAATCGAGGGTCCTAGCGGTGAAGGAATTGCCGGTGATGGGGTCGGGTGAATGTGTAACAGGCGTGTGCAAATCCCCTTTGTGTGTGTTAGAAGGCCCATCGTGCGCTGCTTCTGAGGGTCTATCAAGGCTGTCTACCAACCCTGCCAGTGCCTTGAGACACCCCCAGCTGTCGGTATAAGGGGGTCCTAGGGGTTGAGCATTTTCAGGCGTTGGGTTCCTAAACCCATCAGGAATGATTATAGAAGGTTTTGGGGGCTGGTCTAGGGGGAGCTCCTCTACCGATGCAGCTAGTTTATTTGAAACTACAGAGGGCTTTAGAGGATGGGAAGGGTCCTGCGGTGTAATGGGATTGATTAAGAACTCATCCGCTGTTTCTACTTGTAACGCCGGGACCCCTTGCTTCTTCTTAAGATACTTTCTCGAGAGGCGGTTGACTTTAGGGGTTTGGGGCTGTAACAGAGCTTCTGCAACCGACGTCACAGCCTTTGACCCCTTAGAGAGCGTGGGGGTAGAGGATTCATTCCCCGGCTTAGCAACATTTTTTAATGATGGATCTAAAGGAGTAGTTTGGGGCTCCGGGACCAGCTGTTTCTTCTTGAGGTCTAAAGGCATAGTTTGGGACTCAGGGACCCCCTGTTTCTTCTTGGGGTCTAAACAGGCTTCTTGCGACTCCGAGTCCAACTGCTTCTTCTTAAGGGCGGGTTCGTTCGAGATGAGATTCCCTTTTGAGGCCTGGTGATGGTTCATCACTTTAGCGGTTGGCTTGAGACGGCATTTCATCTCTGTACCGGTTCTCTGTTGGATGTGTGAATAATAAGAGCACAATTGGTCCTGGCGTACACGCCTACTCACACCTTTTGCTGTAGGCACTGTGTTCTGGACTGTCTTTGTGATGTCGTTTAACGGTGTCGTAGACCTCTTAGCCTTACACGAATCTTCTCCAGAGAGCTTATGTGCAGCGCCTAGAATGTAAACATAAAAATATATATATATTAGAAAAAATAAGGAACCAGAGACACCCCACCTCCACTTTATACATCCGGTACTACATGTTGCAGGCCCGTTCTGCCTAAGAGAATAAAACACAGAGGTTTTTTTTGTGTTTTTTTTTGGCACCCTTTTGTGAAAAAACACACCTGTTAGAGGTCTTTTCCCCGCAAATTTCTTTGTCACCGATCCCCTTCTAGATGTTGAAGCTTTCCTCTTTAGCGTTCTTTCTTTTGTTTGCGCCTCTGCAGCCTCTTGCACATCCCCACCGACCGTGCATGACACCGCGGGTCCTGTAAAGAAAACAATAATCACAATTGTAGTATAAACCAAGCCTTAGCAGCCCCCTCTGAGGAGCTCTCCTATAGTTCACAGCTGTGGTTTTTGGGACTAGGCCCTCCCAAGTCTTAGACAGTTTAAAGAACACGGGCATTTTTTTTTATTTACCTGTAAGGACGGTGTTATCCTGCACACTCAAAGACGCGCCTTGAACCTTCATGTACCATTCAAAGCCGTCAATATCTAGTTGCTGTCCGGCGTCATAACCTATAAAATCTCACATACATGAGGACACCATTAGAAAAGCAGAGTTTCTGAGACACCCTAGTACAAAAACTACACAAAACTATTCAACTCTAAATACATATACCTGGCTGCAAGCCGCTCATTTCTTCGTCGGTGATAGTTAATTCCGAGAGGCCCTGTGGCAGGTGGGGTTAAATAAAAAACAACGCTTTTAAAACTAGTGCTCATAAACATGGCATTACAGTTTGATACATTCACCTTAGAAAACGCTAATACATGATACATAGAGACAAGCATCCTTACACAGGGTATACGTAAAACAACGTCTAGGAAAATGCAGCTTACTTTTTAATAAGAAACCCCTGGTTGCCACCCAGATGACCAACCCCTTGTACAACACTAGTCTAAACTCTAATCTAAACTATGCAGGGCACATGATGTTATTTGCACGCATTTAATAATTCAGCGTTCTATGTTAGAATTTTAACTTATAAACTGCAAGTTACAACAGGATATCTCCTAGGAAAAAAGAGTTACAATCTGACCCCAAATACGTTAATGCGCAACGTGGGCTACCGGGTACACATTCTGTGCATCAGACATATAGGCACAATTGCAGGTTTCAAGGTGTTTGACAGCAGATGGTTTTAAAACCACATAGTGCCGTTCCTAGACTGTCTGGCATTCACTTATGCTCAACCTTGTAAATGTTTTTAATATTTATTTATTTATTTGTTATTTCTTTGCCTGAAAATTGCTAGACATGCTGCATGACATTTGTTTTTAAAAGGGCTGGATGGGGCGCGCATAAGCTTGAAAAAACCCCACCCCGGGCTCAACAACCTGTGATTCTGGGCACAACACTTAAGCTCCCCATACATACCTAAAATGAATGGGTGCTTGTGTAACTTAACCAGGGCTCCTAAAAGCGCTCCAAGACCTTCGGGTCGAGTTTGCGCTATATAAATATGCTCCCATGTGAAAAAAACAAAATAAAAGTTGCAGGGATGCTGCTAAACGGTCCCTGCGCCTGCAAATACGTTTTTATTTTTTTATTTTTACTGTTTCTGCATCGGCCCCCACTGCAGCCACGGAGAAATCCCTGCATGGGAACTCCCCCCTCCGCGTCGACGCTGGAAGGGCACGCCCCTCCGTGATGTCAGGGGAGTCCCCAGTGATGACATCATGGAAGGGGCGTGTCCTTCCATCGCCGCTGCGGAGGGGAAGCTCACGGCAGCCATGCCGCCTCCATCAGCCCCACGTGGTGACCGCCGCCATCCTCCACAGCCCCCAGAGCAGCGCCTTCGGTAAGCGGGCTCTGGGGGCATTATCGATTACACCAAGGTCTTTAGCCCCAGTGCACCGGACCCTGCACATGCCCCCAGAGCAGCGCTCGGACCTCAGCTGGCTCTGGGGGCTTCTATTCTGAAAACAAGCAGCCGCACGAGCCCCAGAGCACCACTTGGAACCCCACGGGCTCTGGGGCTTTTATTTTATAAATACTGGGGGTCCCGAGCCCCACATCAAGACCGCAACGATCCCCAGAGCCCACCCGGGTCTACGTGGACTATGTGGGCTGCCCCAACACAACGGACCCTACCGCACACCCCAGAGGCCCGCCCTAGGGAAAACGGCCTCTGGGGGCTTCTATTTTGAAAACAAAACCAGCTGCACTAGCCCCAGAGCTCCGCGTGGAACCCACAGGCTCTAGGGCCTTTATTTTATAAAAAAACGGGGCCTCGAGCCCCACACCACACCCGCACATGTACCCAGAGCACAGCACGGAACCCGGCAGGCTCTGGGTGCTACAGCAAAAGCTTTGGCCTCTCGCCACACACTCTCTTAGACCCCCGGAGCAGCGCCTTTGGTAAGAGGGCTCTGGGGCTATAATTTAAAAATGCTCGGGGCCTCGATCCCACCTCTTGGACCACACGGCATAGACTATTGACCCCTGAGACCAGCCCTGCCCAAAGCGGCCTCTGGGACCATCATTTAATATGTATGGGGTCCCCCAGAGCTACACTGGGACCTATGTGTGCTCTGGGGCTATAGCCGGAGGTCTGGGCCCAGTGGGCCCCTCAAAGCCCATTCACCATCGTGCCATAATTCATTCACCCCAGAGAACTCACACTTGTGCAGTGGGCTCCGGAGTGAGAACACCTGTTTTGGGCCCTTGACCCCACCTATACCCTCCTGCCACCCGTAACAGACCCTAGAGCCCTAGCATAACAGCTTTGAGCTCTGGGGCTTCAACATAAGCTTTGGGTCCCGGGCCCACAACGGACCATGCCGCATTTCAGGGACACAACCCTCAGAGCACCGCATATTGGAAGCGGGTTCTGGGGTTACAACACGTGCTGCTGGGACCTCAGGAACCCCCGCCCCACACCGGTTCTACCCTCATCAACCCCAGAGCGCCGCACGGTCCTCGGAGGGCTCTAGGGACCCCTCAGAAACTATGGACCTCGGCCCCCGACACTGCCCTTCCACCCTATGGACCACAACCCTGGGCTCGGACCCCTGAGTGGACTCGTTGCCTGTTTGGACCTTAAACATAACACCCCTGGACAACTACCAGCAGAAGACGCAGCCTGAGACAGTTCACCACCAGCATAGCCAGTGGGTGAGTACTGAAACAGTGGTTTTTATTGTTAATTTATATGGTTTATTTTGTTGCCTCTGGGGCCCTTAAAGCCATCAGTGAATCCTGTAAAATTGTTTCTAGGCGCTGTACAAGTCTTAAGGCTATAGCCCTGTGCATACTCAAAACCGTTAGTGACATTCACTTTTAAATGCACGCCTTCAATGCTCCACCCTGTATTTAACGTCCTGGATCCCCCCCTCAGAACTAGCCACAGTATTCACATTACATACAGTTCCCTTGCGCTATGCTCAATTTAAATCTTAAAATTACAACCCCATTTCACCTGAAAACCTCCAACATTATTCACATTAAACATCCTACAACCACGCATTAAGCATTAATTAAAACAGCGTGAACACATTCCTACACAGCGCTAGGCATCTTTTTAAAACTACAACATTGTTCACCTTAAAATGCATTCCCCTTACACTTTGCGCCTTTTAACAACTTAAAATGACAACCACGTTTCACCTCCAACCTTATTCACATTAATCAGCAGACCACAACTCTTTAAAAAATATTTAAAACATCATGAATCCCATCCTACATAACGCTAGGCACCTTTTAAATCTACAATGGTGTTCACCTTAAATACATTCCCCTTACACTTTAAATAACGCCCATATGCCTGTCACAATGTACCCCCCTTATTTATTTACCTCCAATAACGTGTAGCAGGCAGCTTCAATCTGTGAGAAGTTGCTCTGATCCATTGTGGCCTTAAGTTTCTGATGCAGGTCTGTGTAGCAGTCAGTCCAAACAAGGCGCTCCAAAAGGGTTTTTAAATGTCTGTTTCTGCTGACCCTTAAAGTACACTTTTTATACTTGTCCTGGCATGCTAATTTGAAGACCCCCACACTTTACAGGGGGGTGGGCGGGCCTAGAACCAGGTAATGGTGGTCTTTGGAGGGAACAATTTCAGACCGTTGCATTGCCTATTTGGTACACTGATATCATTTACCGTCTGCTAATCAAGCCTGAGCACTGTCCTGAGGAGCTAGGCCCAAGAAATGTGTTTGTAGATCTTGCTGAGTCATCACCACCCTGCCTGCTGAGATTGATAGCTTTATCTCAGGCCTCGTGTTTTCCCTGCAGTGTATTTTTCCTGCCACGTGTTATCCTGTTTCACATTCTCCTGGGGAAGTTTGGGACCCCCGTCTGTTGTCCCTTTATCATTTTAACAACTGTTAATCATGACCGAGCCCTGCCTGAAAAGCTAGAAGCAGCTTCTCTGTTTGAAGTTTTTGCCTTCGTACACTGGCTTGCCGCACATCCATCATGTCCCCAAACGTTTGTGCACCAACTGTCACTTTTAAGGACAGACACACCCTTTAACTTTTAAGGACATGCATTTCATGAGCCTCACACTGCCATCCCGTGGGGGTGGGGGGGTTTGAGGTCAGCCTGTACATTCACAGCTCAGCATGCCCAAACACCATCTGTCACAGCCCTGCAGGCACAGTTTTAAAACATGCCATGAAAACACTTTTGCGCACACCAACAGGCACACATTTATTTTTCCTTACATAACCCTGCTAACCTAACACCGCCTTCAGCCCCTGCTCACACTCTGACACAAACCCAGTGCCACACCCCCCAGCTCAGCTCCTGGTAGGGCTGCCACACATCCATCATGTCCACAAACTTTTTGCACACAAACTGTCACTTTTGGTGACACACAGACATGTCACTTTTAAGGACAGACCTGCTAATTTTAAGGACACAGATCTGTCACTTTTGGGGACACGAGCTTGATGAGCAATGGTATCCTGTTTTACTACTCAGGAGTCTCTTTCCTATCCCCACTCACTGCATTTCCACAGCCAATTTCCAATTACTGCTCCCTAATCTAACAGTTCTTAGCATAAACACAGGGCTATTCTAACTAATGAAGTAGATCAGACACCTGAAATTGAGAGAAATCATGGGAACAATTCAAGAAGAACATTTAGGGGGCAGAATTACAAGAACCTAACGCAGCATGGTGCCGCAAGTCATCTTGCTGTGCAGTGCTGCGTTAGTTTTGAAGCACAGGGATGCAACATATTTACAATCAAATGAGGTGATTTCCTCTTTCAATCCATGCTGTAGAATGCAGCACGCATTGAAAGAGGAAAAAAAAGGAAAAAATGAAAACATATATCCTCGTTGCACCTCGCTACGCCACACTATGGTGGCATAGCATTCTGACGGATTTCCAGAGTTATGATTGCTCGTAAATCTGGAAATACATCAGTGGACATGGGTGTTTTGTGGGAACACCCACAGCAACACCCATGTCACGCCCCTACCACGCAAAGTGTTGCGTGAAAAGGGGCAATATTTACAAGCACAGGTAAAGCCACTCAGGGTGGCTGTACGTGTGCTTGTAAACATCGCGCAGCAGGTTGCACTGCCGGTGCGTCATGCAGCATGACGCACCAGCGGTGCACGATGCTCGTAAATCTGCCCCTTAGTTGTTTATATGAGGAATACTTTATAAGAAGAGTATGGTCATTGCTTTCTGCTTAGCCACACTCATGCCAAGGAATAACACTCCCCATTATGGTTTCAGTTAGGTTCTAAGTAATACATTGATTATACTTTGCTTATATTAGTGCACTTAATCATACCATTATGCTGCCACACATTACCCACATCAATCAATCAATCAATCACAAGATTTGTACAGCGCGCTACTTACCCGCGAGGGTCTCAAGGCGCTGAGGGAGAGGAGGGGGGGTGTTGCCGCTACTGGTCGAATAGCCAGGTCGTCTCCTGAAGGTCAGCAGGTCTTGGGTCTGTCGTAGGTTGAGGGGAAGGGTGTTCCAGATCTTGGCGGCGCGGTGAGAGAAGGATCTGCCTCCGGTGGTGGTTCTCCGGATGCGCGGGATGGTGGCCAGGGAGAGGTTGGTGGAGCGGAGCTGACGGTTGGGAACGTAGAAGGAGAGTCGACTGTTGAGGTAGGCTGGGCCGGTTTTGTGGAGTGCCTTGTGTGCATGGATCAGGAGTTTGAAGGGAGATTCTCTTGTCGACGGGGAGCCAGTGCAGGTTTTTCAGGTGGGGGGTGATGTGGCTGTGGCGTGGAATGTCGAGGATCAGGCGTGCAGAGGCGTTTTGGATTCTTTGCAGTCGTTTGATGAGCTTGGTCGGGGCTCTGCGTAGAGGGCGTTTCCGTAGTCAAGTCTGCTGCTGACGAGGGCTTGGGTGACTGTTCTTCTCGTGTCTGTCGGGATCCACCTGTAGATCTTGTGGAGCATGCGGAGGGTGCTGAAGCAGGAGGAGGCGACTGCGTTGACTTGCTTGGTCATGGTGAGCGTTGAGTCGAGGATGACTCCCAGGTTGCGTGCGTGGTCGGTTGGTGTCGGGGGTGCCCCTAGTGACGAGGGCCACCAGGAGTCGTCCCAGGCTGATGGGTTGGAGCCGAGGATGAGGATCTCCGTCTTGTCTGTGTTCAGCTTAAGTCGGCTGCACTTCATCCAGTCGGCGACGGCTTTCATTCCTTCGTGGAGGTTGGATTTGGCGGTGAGGGGGTCCTTGGTGAGGGAAAGGAACAATAATAGATTACAATATTAGCATATTGATTGACATATGGTTAGTAATGGGTTGGAGGCCTTAATTATGCTGCTCCAGTCCAGACATTAACTGATTCTATGTTCTTTGTGATTGGACCAGAAGGACATCTGTAGTAATTCCTCTTATAATAGAGTGCTTTAAGCATCTATTATATTCTTTACTCTCTTATCTTCACTCCCATTCTTCGACAGCCAGAGCGAAGTCGTCCTCCCCAGCCACAGCCTATTCACACGCCCCAGGACTATCTTACCATGACCCTCGAGCTGGGTCTTCTACAACGGTGCTGGCGGTGTGGAGGACCCGCTTTGAAACCAGTCGGATCTCCCCTGTGACACTCGGAATCCTGTAAAGGGCTGCTACTGAACC
Source organism: Calotriton arnoldi (assembly GCA_963921515.1). Lineage (NCBI taxonomy): Eukaryota > Metazoa > Chordata > Amphibia > Caudata > Salamandridae > Calotriton > Calotriton arnoldi. The sequence goes on from CAWUFW010013414.1 coordinate 100,914, forward strand.
CGCCCCTCCTGAGGATCCACCGACATAAACAGGTATCGACTTACCACATGGGTTCAGGATCTAATGCTCGTTCTCCCTACTCCTGACTCCCTGCAAATCTGCAGACTACCTTGTTTGTGCCCCGGAGCAGTGATCTTCACTTCTAGAGTCACTCCTGCAGCCTTCCAAAGATTGCCCTCCTGGTCCTAACGATCCCCTTCTCTCTCCAGAATGGCAGGCCCTTGCCTGACGCAACAGGGGGCAATTCTTACACCGTTGTTTACCATCCTAACCTCTCCAGGACTGCTGCTAAAACCTTCAAACACTCCATTTTGAAAAGACACCATGAGACCCTAATCTCTGACCTGTGCTACAGTGCTGACACAGGCACAATTATTAATGACCTCATCTTCTACTCCAGAAAAACAACCTTATGGCGTGCAACCATTTTGAACCTCCTTAATGTACACAAATCCAGGAACATTCTGTACGGCACCAAGCTCACGATTGTACCCTCCTTAAATCTACGAGCTGACCTTACCATCACCTTATACAAAAACGGCATTGTTCTGATCCAAGCGCCAAACAAAGACCTCAACAAATTCGCTGACCTTTTCACCACCCTCAAAAAGCACGTGTATGACCTTTATCCCTCCATGCTCCCCTAGCACCAGCTCTCGTCACCCGACCCCCTCCTTTGCTCTGGTCAATGCAGCCCAAAGGACAAGGGTAAAAGTTCCCTGTTAAGCCCCAACAAAGCTTCAGCCACTCCCCCTCGCCCCCCACCCTTTCCTATGGTGCAGACTAGCCCAACTCCACCCATGGTGTTCCCCACTCTAAATGGCTCCCTAGGCAGTGTCATGCCTATATCTGTTAGGAAACTTCCCTCCACTCCCACACAACCCCGCTACCTCTCAAGGAGACCATGATGCTGCTCCCCTCCTCCAACCTGTGCTCCTTTCCCACACCCCTGGTGACTAACACACTAGACACCTGCAGGGCAGCGAACACCCGCCCCAATGACCCTATGACCACCCTGCCAAGCATGCCTAGCCACTCGCAAACCCCTCCCCTCAGGATCCTTGACACAGGATGGTCTAGCTCCACTACCAGGCTACCCATCCATGCCAACAGAACTGATCCCAGCCCACTGACCTCCTTCCCGCAAGCACTTCCCTCACTTACGGATCTTGAAACTCTGTACCTCAGAGCAGCCAACATAACTCAGAGCATCCATAACTCAATTCTTGAATTGAAAAACATCCTTCACCTCACTAAACTCTCTTTCTCGAACTTCAAGCTCCCACAGAACTCAACTCCACCCCCTCGCACCAAGCCATTCCTTTACCCCTTATCGCTATCCTTGAGACACCTTCGCCCTCGCAAGCTGCCCAGCTACCTCTCGGAGGAGGACATTCTAGCCCTCCTCCTAACATACAAGACTGCTCCTGAAGCCCCCAGTCCACCACACAAGAAAGACTAACACGTAATCCATACGGTTGCAATCAATTTCAATAGATCATCAACTCTCTGCAACAGAGGCGTTATCAGCAACAATCTAGTGCAAGTACCCATTTCCGCCCTAACTCACGACACACACCACGACCCCCCTCCCTCCGGCCTCTTAACCGCTTCCGTGCGTCGGACAGCCCCAGGCCGTCTGACGTCACGGTGGGCGTGTGCGGAGGACTGCCGGGGGCCGTCCAAACCGCGCACGAGTAGAATTCTCCCGCACCGCAGGGGAATTCCGGCCACAGCAAATCAGTTAATTAACTGCCGCTCAGCAGTAAAGCATGCCTCTGACATCGCCGATCTCATCCTGAGCCAAAAATCCGATGTAGCAATCTTGACCGATTCATGGCTCAACGAATCCTCATCTCCTAGCCTAGTCCTATTGGTCCCTCCTAACTATAATATCACAAGGCTGGATACGCAATCAAAAGAAGGGGGAGACTTTGCTTGCATCTACCGCCCTGACATCCTTGTAACTGAACTTCACGCGGACCCCAAAGATTCCTGCGAATACCTTGAACTCTCCATATGCAACAACGCCACACAATTGTGCAGACTGCATATCTTCTACCACCCCCTAGGTAGGACCAACACCTTCACCGACCGCCTCATGGAAATCATTACAGCCAAGGTTTCCCCCAATTCTAAAGACATTTTTCTTGGTGACTTCAATGTGCACTGGAACGACCTCAAGGACCCTCAGGTCAACGCCATCAACAACTTCCTGGCTGACCAAGCACTTACCCAAGCCTGCACACTCCCAACACACACGAAAGGCGCCACGCTTGATTGGATCATTGTTAAGGAAACATCGGTCAGGCTTTTCTCTATAGACCCATGCGACTGGTCTGATCACCACGCTATTACCTTCCTATTACCTGGCACCCACAAGACAAGGCCAGCACAAACTGTGAAACCAAAACGCTGGCGTAGAGACACAAAGAGCCTAGATCTCGTGAAACTGGCTGCACGCTGCAAGAATGACCTCCCCCCCAAATATCTCCATGGTCAACGACCCTACAGAACACTATACCTTGACTATGTCTGACATACTTGATGATCTTGCCCCTCTAAAGCTAAAAAGAACCCAAATCAGTGACAGAAACCCCTGGTTCAACGGATCCCTCAATAATGAAAGGAGAACCGTCCGGCTGACAGAAAGAAACTGAAGACAGCACCCCTCAGCCTCCCATCTAAAACTTCTCCGTCAGACCAGAAATGCCTATAATAGGAACATCCTCAAATCAAAAAAAGAATTCTTCAGATCAGAACTGGAGAACGCCAAGAACAGACCTCGCAAGCTCTTTGAAATGGTCAAACACCAATCTAATAAACTGGCTAAACCCTCCAAAGAAACCCCAAAATCTCTAATAACATGTGTGGAATTCTCCTCCTTCTTCTCTGCCAAAATTGCTTCCCTAGGAAACAAACGTTGGGGCATATTAGCAAGAACGGCGTTACAATTATCGCCGCTTTAGCGGCAGGAAACTGCCGCTAAAGCGGCGATAATGGGCTTGATAATATGCCCTTGAGAATTCTAACAGAAGCCCAGGATCACAGCAGAACATGGGCTTCTATTGGTAGTCTTCAAGGGCATATTATCAAGCCCATTATCGCCGCTTTAGCGGCAGTTTCCTGCCGCTAAAGCGGCGATAATTTTAACGCTGTTCTTGCTAATATGCCCCTTAGTTCTGCTACCTACTTCCGACCCTCTCCGGATGGGCCCCATCTCTCCTGGCTGCCCTCCCAGACGTCAACTAAAAACCAAGTGCACTGGTCCAACTTCAAGTTATATGATGACGATTCCATCTCGGAAATTCTAACCTCCTTAAATCCAAACAACCACTTTAATGACCCACTCCCTTCCAACTGTTTGGCCGCTTCCTCCCAATCTATCATTCCTATTTGGACTGCAATAATCAATGCCTCCCTTCAACAAGGGTCGATACCTGACTCTCTAAAAGCCGGTCAAGTCATCCCCATCTTAAAAAAACCTACGCTGAATCCTGCCTCAACTTTAGACCTATATCCAATATCCCACTCCTAGCGAAAGTTCTGGAGAAATGTGTACAACTTCAACTGAGCCAACACATCACCAACTTCCATCTACTAGATGATTTCCAATCTGGGTTCAGGACAGGGCACAGCACGGAAACCACCATTCTCCATATCGTGGATGATTCTCTCCAAGCCCTTGACAAAGGCATAACCTGTCTCCTAATCCTTTTAGATCTATCCTCAGCTTTCGATACAGTCAACCAAGAGAAACTTCTTGAATGCCTCAAACTCAGGATGGGACTGGGGGGTTCAGTGCTCGAATGGTTTGGATCCTTCCTCCAGAACCTCTCCCAGAGATTCTTAGTCAACGGTAACTCATCCGCTCCTTCTCCAATTCCGGTAGGAGTCCCCCTAGGACCAACTCTTTCCCCTACCCACATCAATCTCTACCTCGAACCACTAGCAGAAGTACTACGTACCACCAATATCTCCTACCACATGTATGCCGATGACACCCAGATCTACATCAAAATCTCTTCTCCGGAGGAGATCTATTCCCTCAATGAGGCCCTGAAGTCAACCGTTCAATGGCTCCCCTCCAACCAGCTCAAACTAAATGCACGAAAAACAGAATTCCTTCTAATCTCCCCACCCAAAACCAACCCTGACATTCGGGAATGGACTAAGTCGATCACAGCTCTAAACTGCCCACCGACCATAGTGGACTCTGCCAAATCCCTCGGAATAACCCTGGACAGCATCTTGAATTTGCGTGACCACATCAACTCGATGGCTAAAACCGCCAGGTTTCACCTGAACTATCTGAGAAAACTAAAACCATTCCTTGACACTTCCTACCTAAAAATGGCAGTCCAGGCACTAGTTATCTCCAGAATCGAATATGGATGCTCTGGCCTACCCAAGATCTCCATGGCCCCCCTAAAAGCTTGCCTCAACACCGCTGCCAGACTCCTAACAGGTTCAAAAAAATTTGACCACATCTCACTGCATCTGCATGCTCCGAACTGGCTTCCTCTTGAAGCCAGAATCCAACTCATACTGGCATGTATCACTCACAAGGCGCTACACACTAAATCTCCTGCATTTCTCACCCAGAAACTCTTGGTGTCCGGAGGAGCCAGAAACTCCCAGTCCTCCAGAGACCTTTTGCTCCAGCCTCCCCGCTTTCGAAAGAAAAAACCTACAATTGTGCATTTTCTGGGGCCGCACCAAGAATCTGGAACTCACTCCCGCCCGTCATCAGAAGAATTCCATCTCTGGCACTTTTTAAAAAGGAAGCCAAAACCTTACCTAATGGGCAAGTTCCTCTCATAACTCTTGCATTGCATACACCGTTCAGCGACCTTGTTTCATTTTGTTGCTACTACACCTTGGACTGACCGGCCGCTATCCACCTTGCACCTCCTGGTACTCCCACACTTGTAAATCTTGGACTTTCTCTACATTTCGACTTGAAAATTGTTTGCACTTGTTTTTAATCCCAAATGTTCCAACCCCCTACCTACGTCTTACTTGTATACAATTTGTTATCCCTGTAAAGGGCTCTGATACCCTAACCGGTCATGTTTGCGCTCTATAAAACACTATTAAATAAAAATAAAATAAAAATAAAATAAAATGTATTGGGCTTTCCCAGTTACAGGCATGTACCGGATATTGTGATCCATTCAATAAGTATTTATTTAAAAGTTATAGGAGGTTAAACCCTCTGACACTGATCCTCACTCATGATATCACTTTAGTCTATTCCAACAGTACCATAATTAATTTTGAGGGTCATCTAAAACTATCCAGACAAATAAAAATTTCCTTTATATGATTTTTATAAATCAATTGTCACTCTGAAACAAAAACAATTTATGTATTCTTATATGCTTTTTTGAATCAGCCACAAAACAACTAACACCCTATTAATAAAAGAGGGAAAAGTTACAGTCGCTTTCTATTTGTACTAATTGTTTGTCAGCATTGCCTTAATACTCCCAATTCATTCTCATTTTAATGGTTTTGGTCCAATTGACAAAGGCATGTAAGAGTACAATTTTTTTTATTACATTAGTACTACGTTATGCATTCCAACATGCCTTTGTGGATATGCCCCTTTATGTTTAAAGTTTCAGGCATGGAAATATCTGTAAACATTAGGTGCATAGGTTTTGAAATAATGATGTGCACATAGAACATGTGTGTACAGGAGTTAGTTTGCAGTCATTAGCTGTACACAATTTATTAGGGTTACCCATAGCTGATTGTGATGATCTTGGTATTTATGAGAGGGATGTTTTGCAAGATGGAGTGTGGATGCTGCTCATAGAAAACAAGAATGACAACCCATCTCCTGCATTTTTTTTTCTCATGTTCTTTTGCCTGCAGGACTTGTGTAGGGCAGTATATGTTTTTTGCTAAAGCAAGAACATAGATGTTGTAAAAACTTTATTTTGGTCAATATGACCATAAAAGCATTTTAAACAGACTCTCACATTTCGTTTATATTAAAAACAAGTAAAAAAAAATATACAAACATCAAATGGCATTGTATACTAAATACATAATGTAACCTGTGGAAATCTAAATTGCAATCAATCCTGAAATCACGGACTACAATTATTGGTATGAGTAGTGCACAAGTTCATTTGCAATACCAGGATATTTTTCCGCACGTGCTGTAACTCTCAGATCAACTATTAAAACGACAATATATATGTTAGTGTAGAGTGCTTGTTTCAGTCAATAAGACAATTATTAGCAGCATAACTGGTTACACTAAAGTGCTTGTGCAATATATAATAAAATGTTTGCAGTGCCTTAAATAATCGATGGAGAGATCGTATAATGACAGTTTACTACTATCAGGAAGGAGGTTAAGAAGCATTGTTGCATACCATCAGACACCAGTTCTACTTCTTGATAGTCCTACTCACCAAATAATGTACACCTTAAATACAATGCATTATTAAAATACTGTTAAAAAAAGAGGAGTACACAGATTTAATCACCATCTTTGGGGGACATTTTTAGGAAAACTCTCCGGGTACACCACATGGAAAATAAGAAGCCTGCCACCGAGAATGCTATGGGGAGGCTAGCATCATATTTCAGTAGCCTGAAAGCCTCTGAACATTGCCTAGTTCCCAAATTTCTACATATCTGGACCAGCCATCGCTTTCTTGCTTTCTTATAGCCAGTACAGAAAAAGAACACGTGGTATTCGGATTCTTCTGCGCTATTGCATGCCGGACAGCCCAGTGTTTGTATGCCCGCCCATTTGTTCATAAAAGCATGCAGTGGCAATACCCCATGCCTAAATTGTAGATAGATCTTCCTTGCGGCAGCCGGCTTGATGTCATTGAGCGCCGGCTCTAGTATGTACTGCTCTTTAATCTCCATAAAGGCTATGGTAAGTTTTCCCGTTGAGTGATTCCCCTGTAGCTGGGACAGTTTTACTCCCAGTAGCGACCCTTTAACTCTTTCCTTGGGACTGTGGGACATGTCATTTCTGGATTTTCCCAAAGATTACCTAGACCCATGAGTGTAAGGGTATTCCTGACGTAAGTAAGCCATGGTAGCCTCCTTGCCCCTGGTAGATTCATCACCTCTCTTAGTTCTTCTCTATACTCGAGCAATTTTGGAGTAACCCACAAACGTCTCCAGAATAAAAGGGGTCTCAGAGAAACTTCATCCGCAACTGGCCTGACCCCCAGATCTAATCGTAGCAGTATAAGTGGGGTACTACGGGGGAGACCAAACAATTGTCTAACAAAAGAGTGTTCTGTCTGTGTTAGACTATCAATGCGGTAGTGGCCCCATATTTCAGCTCCATATAGAGCAGCACCTCTAGTTTGAACCTTATAGATTTCCGCTACTGGGCCCACTGGTTTGTGGCTAGAATTTTGGAACACCTTGGACAAACCCCCTGATGTTTGCACTAGCTTCAGGCTGGTTTTTTTAATTTGTGCACCCCAGTCCATTTTTTCAGTGATTGTAATGCCGAGATAATCAAAGGTGGATACCCTCTCTAGGGGTCTACCATCTAAACATGGGTTTAATCGGGTACTGAGTTAAATACCTTAAATTTGTTTTTTTGCAAATTAATCTCAAGCCCCCTTTCTTTACAGAAGGCATCAAATTTATTTAAGACCCTCTGTATACCCATTGGAGATTTTGATAAAAGCAAAGTATCATCGGCAAACATCATGGCCAGGATATTTCGTGCTGCCAGCTTGGGGGCGTCTAAATCATTCTCGGAGTTTAGAAAGTCAACTAACCCATTTATAAAAAGACTAAAAAGGGTCGGGGCAAGGACGCAGCCCTGGCGTACTCCTCTATTTACAGGGATGGGTGTGGTGAGTTCCCCGTGCTTGCCAAATCGTATTTGTGCGTAATTTCCTTCGTGTAGTCGCTTTAAGACTTGGCACAAATATGGCGGAACCCCCATCTCTAGCAGGACTGCCCACAACTTATCTCTTGGGACCAGATCGAATGCAGATTTTAGGTCTACAAAAATTAGATAGAGGCTGCCACCCTCTATACACACGGTCTTCCAGTGTAATAATTGTAGCCTAAAGATCTGGTCCAGTGTGGACATTTTTTCTCTAAACCCTGCTTGGTACGGGCTAAGAACTTTCTGCTCCTCCATCCAGCTCTGCAACCCGTGTAACAATACACGTGCAAAAATGTTTTGGCTGATATTAATGAGGCTTATGGGCCTATAATTTGTGGGCAACATCGGGGAACCCTTTTTATAAACTGGTATTATTTCAGCCCCGACCCAACTACTAGGAATAACCATACCTTGCATGACGGCATTAAATAAAATCCCAAAATAAGGAGCCCAAATGGTTGGTTCACTTCGGAACAAATCCCTGGGAATCTTATCTAATCCTGGTGCCTTGCTGGGAGCAATTTGGTTTAAAGCACCAGTTACCTCTGTGAGGGTTATCATCGGGGTATCATCCGCCGCTCTAGGGGTATTCATAATTCCATTAGGGCAATCGGCCTGCAGGGAGTGACGTGCGTCATTTATTACATTGGCCTCTGACTTTGCCCTCGAGTAGAGGGACTCAAAGTGATCCCTCCACACATTTGCCCCTAGGTTTGGCTCTATTGCCGGCTTTCCTTTGGAGCTACCCATATTTACCACATTCCAGAATGTCTTCATGTCGCGGGTGCCCAGGGAGCTTCTAAGAGTATCCCACTTATCACTTTCCCACCCTTTTTTTGCCTCCTCAGTACTTGTTCGATAGGCCGCTCTGTAGATTTTAATCATAGGTCTATCATTAGCCTTAATGGCAGAAACCAGAGCTATTTTAGCCTTTCGTTTCGACATTTTTCGTTGAACCAGGGATGGCGGGTTATTCTGTTATTACTGTCTTTTTTGATTGGTAAGAAGAAGTTAGCCATAGTGGCCGTTAACCTGGTATGGTTTAGGGCGACCTCCAGTAATTTGATTTGGGTACTATCAGCCGAGACAGATTGAATAGAGTCCATGAGGATCGGAATGACAGTTTTGTACAGAGCGCCTATCTTTTCTTGAGACTTTCTTAGTTCCGCCCATCGGACTCTCTTCCTACAGTTAGTGAGTGTCAGTCTGCCATCAGCTGGTGCAGCCAGATCGGCGGTGCTCTCAGGGATCAATGTAAGCAATTCTAGAACTAGTGCATTGTGGTCACTATCGTGGCGCGGCATAATCTTAAAGTCAACAACCCTATGCTATGATGTTATACTGACCAAAATATAATCGATTAAGGAGCCGTGGCCAATTCTATTAAAAGTATGCTTACCAGGGGTGTCAGACTTAGTTCTACCGTTACATGCCCTCAATGAGTGTTTTAATACAAGAGAATTCATCTGGAGTACCAGGGGAGTCCATGCTCTTACTAACGAGCAGGTTGTGTCTGGTACAGCCCAATGTAGATCTTCTTCACATGGGTTATCCCTGTTCATACCATCTAGGGGCTCATACTGACAATTAAAGTCCCCCCCCACAATCAACAGGTAATTATCAGGGATGGTAGCAAGGAATGTTGTTAGCTCGTCGAGAGTCTTTGACTCTTGGCTACGGCTAACTGGTCTCGAGTAGACATTTATTAAGGCGACAGTAATCCTTGAAGGAAAGTTAAGGAGGACACACAGAATGTCATTTGAGGCTGTTTCTAGCTGCGTAGATGTACAACCCAAGTGCGTCCCCACCCAGATACACAACCCCTCTGATGGCCTCCCCTTTCCCCATGATGATGCTGCTATGGTATATGTAGCATAGCCTAATTTGGGGCTATCCCCCCTTGCCCATGTTTCTTGAAACATGCAGATTTTGTGTTGTTCAATAAAACTCCCCCAATCAGGATTATCCCTCTTGGGGGCAAGGCCGGCTACGTTCCAAGATATAACTCGCAGCCTCAGTAGATCCGGCTGACTATCTTTGGCCGCATATTCTAAAGACGGGGGGGCAAGGTCCCACCTGCACACAAGCCTAACTTTTGGGAAGTCTCGCTGTTGGAATCACGGGATTGGCTGGTAGATTTAGCCCATTTGGATTCTGCCTTGTTGCCTCTTACTGTCCTACTCCACCTCCCAAGGATCTCACCCTCTTCAGGTGTCATGGACTGATCTGTGATCACCCCTGCTCGGTGAATATGTTCCTTCAACCCGAGCCCCATGGGTTCAAGTCAATCCACTGCTTCAAGGACACCAAACCTATTGGTTGTGGGGATATTGAAGAGTGGTTGCCTAGACCGTCGGAATCCCAGATTGTCTGTTTGGTAGTTTTGATTTAGAGGCCTCTCCTCCCATCCATCTCTACAGTATTGTAGTTTCCCTGGGGGATAAAAGTAACCTAACGGGAGAGCTCTTATGGTCCCCTCCTGTCTCCAGTCATCCCTACTTAAGATTACTCGGGTGACTGATGGATTTCTAAAATTAATCACTACACAGTCTCCCTGCAATACCTTGGGTCTCCAACCCACCCAGCCAACTCTTCGGGTCGTTAGGATTTCCCCTGCGTCCTCGTAGTAGAATTGCTTTTTGTTAGCTGAACAGAACATACATTTATTATTTAGCTCCTGGTGTGATTCCTTTTGCCCCCTCCCAAGCTCGGGAATGCCTGACAAAATAACAACATAAGGGGTTGAGGCTGGTGGTAAATTAATGCACGGTGGTGAATTATATTCTTTAAAAGTTTCAGCAATTTTATTAGATCCTTCCCCCTCTCGCTGTCGGCTTTCTTGCTGTGGGCCACTGCTCTGTGGAGGGATAGGTGTTGATTTTACCCTGCTAGGGCTTGCAATACACTGTCTTGCTTGTTCGTTAACATTAGTGGGTAGGGGGCCATTCTGGGATGAGGTAGGGGCAGCCTTACTGAAACTATTTGTAGCCTGTGTTACATGGCCACTACCAGACCCTTCTCTTCCGTTTGTGGCCCCTGCCCTGATCTCTAGCAGCGTGGTCAGCTTATCAACCCTTTGTACCAACATTTTAAGTTCATCCTTAACAATGGCCCTTACTTGGAATTGTAAGTCCACCACTAAATTTGTGACCCATACAGGTTGTTCCTTGCCCCTTTCAGTACTACTAGACAAACATTCTTCCCTGCTATTATTATCGTCCGTAATTTCTTCTGCAGCCTTCTTCTTTTTCGCCCCTGTTCTCACTGGTGCTTTAGGTTTTCCCCTCTTCACTTGGCGCGTGGGTACTGCCTCCGTGTGTAGTTCAACATTAGGCACCTCATCGATAATTATCTGAGCCCTAGGGGAGTTACTGATCAAGGGACCGGATGCTTGGGATGTATCCAAATCTATCAAGGGAAAGTCCAGATTTGGAGTGAATGATAGTCATCTCTCAGTCCGTTCTATTTCTGTTGCCACCACTCCTATTTCTCTCTCCAGCATTCTGTCAATGGAGGTGGGTTGGACTTTAGGTTTTGATTTCGGGAGAACTGGTTGTTTCTTGTCAATACAGGTTTGCTTGCCCATTTTATTTACTTGATTTCAATAGCTTTGCTGCTACGGGTGCTATGGAATCTCCGCTAGAATTCTGAAATACCAGTTGGGCACCTACTCTTGTCTAGGTCGTACACCAAATAGTTCCGATATAGTTGAATACAGCCCAGTGAAACAGGTAAGCCCGCCGATACAGCATAAATATGTGGAGTTAACAGGGCACTGACCTGGATCCAAGTAGTGTCCAAGAACCAGAACTGCTTACTTCTTTGACGGAAGCCAAGGGAGGTGGCCCAGCCCAGCCTCCTCCGGCCGCTGACGGGTGCAGACGGGCCCACCCTTGGCCTGGGCTTCGCCCGGGCGCGGCCCGCGCTGCGGGATGCCGCCAGGTCTCTTATCGCGCCTCCAGGCGTGGGTGACAGCGTCACGGCAGGCGCTGATGCTGGACTGCTGTGAGATGTAGTCTCCCCGATGGCCGTTCCCCTCACGGCAGGAAAGTGGTGGAGTTGATGGCCATTCCCCTCACGGCAGGAAAGTGGTGCAGCTGGTGGCCGTTCCCCTCACGGCGGTGATATGCGCTGTTTACCAGCGTCCCGCGCTGCAGGAGGCCAGCAGGGCTCTTATCACGCCTCCGGGCGCAGGTGACAGCGTCATGGCAGGTGCCGATGCGGGACTGCTGGGAGATGTAGTTTCCCCGATGGCCGTTCCCCTCACGGCAGGAAAGTGGGGGAGTTGATGGCCGTTCCCCTCACGGCAGGAAGTGGTGCAGCTGGTGGCCGTTCCCCTCACGGCGGTGATATGCACTGTTTACCAGCGTCCCGTGCTGCGGGAGGCCGGCAGGGCTCTTATCGCGCCTCCGGGCGCGGGTGACACATCACAGCAGGCGCCGATGCGGGACTGCTGGGAGATGTAGTCTCCCCGATGGCCGTTCCCCTCACGGCAGGAAAGTGGTGGAGTTGATGGCCGTTCCCCTCACGGTGGTGATATGCGCTGTTTGCCAGATGTTGTAATTGGCCACATGCACGAAGACAGTGCCCACCACAGTACATTCTGGGAATAGAAAAATGGGCAACTTCACAGAAGCCTCGCTAAGAAGGAAGACTGTGCCTCAACATTCACATCTTCATTTCCACTGAGCTTGTTGTGTTGTATTTTATACCTAAAATCAACTGTATACCAGCCCTTTGGATTAGGTCTTGGCTGCTCATGCTCTTCTACCAATTAGTCGAGATGTCAGATCAGAAAGCATTTTGGCTATCGCTGTTATTTGTCATTGTTGGTAAGCTGTGTTCCCTCGAAGGTGCACTCTTTTTTTGCCTCTTCAAGAAAATGGGAAAACCCCATTCCACTTGCACCAGTGAAAAGAAGAGTATCATGCCCTTCTGTACGTTTTGTGCTGGAAGCAGAGGGAGAGGAGAAAGAGGACACCTGCTTCAGAGTTGTATCCACCCAGGGCAAAAGAAGCTTAGTCTTACAGCCTCGACTCCCTTGCTATGACTCCTCTGCCATCCCTCGTGAGCCGAAGCACAAATTGGGAAGCAAGAAAGGAGATTTAAAACAACCAGCCGTACTAGGCAGATGGGGCTTAATCATTGGATATCATCATTCGTTTGTTGCTCACACCACTCGAAAACAGGAGACCAAAAATTATGTTTTTAAAAACCTTCATATCCAAACTGGCCACATACTTAATAGAAGACAGCCAATCAGAAAACCTGGGAGGGGAAACCGATATCCACTGCTTACAAATTTCTCTACGTGCTAATAACATAGAGTAAAAACAGCCTTGACTTTTCCTCTGTATAGCCGGCAAGTGAGTCTTCACAGCCAAAAATAATCGAGAGAGCGCTTACCTTAATGTCAGACCCCAACATAGAGGACAGAGCCTTACTCACGTCAGACCAGAAAACCTGGATCTCAGGGCAGTCTACAAACATGTGCACGTCGTCTTCTTTCAGGCTACCGCACTTTGGGCAAGCCACGTCACCTCCTCTCCCGAACTTTGACAGCCTCTGTGGTGACCAGTATGCTCTGTGGATGGAGAAAAGGTGATTTCTCCTAAGGTGCGCAGGTTTTACAATTTTAAAAGCGTAGACATTGATACTTGCCACTTATTTTCCAACGAAGAATCCGGCAAGCATCATCCCCATAATTCCGCTGGGTAATGTAAAATCTCCGTCTTCCAACTCAACCAGTAGCCAGTAGATCGTCGCCAACTCTTTTTATTAGATGTCTCATCCAGAAGTCTGTCCTCCAAATCATTTGTACTTCCTATCCTCAGACGTGAGTCATGAAACCAACTCTGCATTTGTAAATATTTAAATCTCGATATTTGTTGACAGCACAGGAGGTTGCACGTCTCCCAGCTAATTAGTTGTGCATCAATTATAATATGATTCCAGTTTGTTAGACCTGCCTCTCTCAATGGTCTGGCCAAAGCATCTTTCGCCCATTCCGGTGAGCCTGGTGAATCCCAGATAGGGGCCATAGAACTATAATATTATATTTTAAGCACTTTTCTGACCCTATACCATGTTTCAGCTAGGCCCCTCAGGATCTTTAGCCTAATTTTCTTGAAGTATTTGGGGTCTGCATATTTAAACATAAAACCTTGGCTGCCTCCTGACTCATGTCTTGCCATGACTCCCAGCAGTCTCCCAATTTCAGATATTGTGGGTATGTTTAGTAGCATTTTCCCGTTCTTTAATAAAAAAGCCCAAGAATAATAAAGTAGGTCTGGCAAAGCTAAGCCGCCTTTCTCCACCCTCCTTCTTAATTTCTTCCAAGCTATTCTTGGGCCTCTGCTCGCCCAGATAAAACTGCTAATTTGGCCTTGCAGTTTTCTAAGCATTTCACTATCAAAGGGAAGAGGTATAGTATCAAACAGGAAAGTTAGCTTGGGGAGGATCATCATTTTTATTAAATTAACTCGACCCAGCAGAGTGAGTTGGAGGTGTGACCAAATTTTAAAAGCCCACTAATCTCTTTTTTTGCTTTTTCCAGATTTATTTTTGTGAGTTTAGAAATATCCTGTGGGATCATAACCCCCAGATATCTCATTACTCCTTTTTCAACAAGTTCACCTGGGTCTAAATTCCAAGTCATAATTTCGGTCTTGCTTTTATTTATGTCGTATCCCGATACTTTCCCGAAATCAGCCGTTAATACCATGATCCGACTTAGGGTGTTTTGGAGATTGGTTGTATAGATAAGGATGTCATCTGCATATAAACCTAATTTCCTACTCCATCCCTGAAATTGGAACGGTTCAATCTCCAGATCTTCCCTTATTTTGCTGGCCAGGGGCTCTATATATAGATTAAACAAGAGTGGTGATAAAGGACACCCCTGCCTTGTGCCTCTACCAATAAAAACCGGGGCCGTCAAAGAACCATTGATCAATAGTCTGGCTTTTGGTGAGCTATATATTGCTTCCAATACTCTACAAAAATTCTGACCCAGGTTGGCTGCTTTTACCACCGCCTGCAAAAATTCCCAATTAACCCGGTCAAAAGCTTTAGTAGCATCCAAAGCTATGACCGCAAGAGGCAGCCCATAGGTAGAAGCAAGATCTATTGGTCCTATCAAAGAAAAAATTAGCTCCTTTAAGAACCTTCCACGAATAAAACCTTTTTGGTCTTGATGGATCAACTCTGCTATGGAGCTGTTCAATCTATCGGCCAGTACCTTAGCAAAGATCTTATAATCACAATTTAATAAAGATATCGGCCGATACGAATCACAGTTAGTCGGACATTTGCCAGGCTTCAAAATTAGAGAAATATTCACCTCAGTCCATGAGGCTGGCATTTCTGCCCCATTAATAAAAAAATCATTAAAGATTTCTAAAAGTATGGGTTTTAATGTATTAGCCAAGACTTTATAAACTTCAAGGGGTAGCCCATCAGGGCCTGGAGCTTTCCCTTTCATTCCTTGTCTTAATACTAAATCAATCTCCCCTTCCTTAATTTCCTGGTTCAGAAGCCTGTTCTTTTCATCATTAAGAAACTTTCTTGAATTCTGTTCTAACCAAGCTCCAATTTCATCCTGAGAGGGATTTTGATCTTCCTGATACACCCTACTGTAATATTTATGGAAGGCGTGCTCAATCTCCTCCTCATCCCGAGTAAGAACATCTGTATTATCACATTTGACCAGGTCAATTCTGTTCCTCACCTGCTCTTTTTTTGCCTTCCAGGCCAACAGTTTACTGCAGCCTTCACTATATTCAAAATGGGCCAACTTACTTGCGTCCCATTTTTTTCTCACTCTTTCATGCAATATTGTAGCCAGGCTAGCTTTTACCGCATGCAATTTTTGCAATAAGTTCACCCGGACATCTTCATCTACCGTAGGATCAGTCAGATCCTTCTCTAAAATCCGAAGCTGTTTCTCTGCTTCTGACACCTCCTCATAGTAGCCTCGCCTTCTTCCCGCCACTATTGTCCCTAATCTACCTCTAAGAAAGGCTTTATAGGTATCCCAGATAATACCACGTGAGGCTGACCCTTGATTAAACTGAAAAAACTCTTCTGTTTCTCTGGCCAGTATCGCTATCACCTCCTCATCCTGTAAGATAGTGCAGTCTAGACTCCATCTAGATTGGGAGGTTTTATCATATAGTTTTAAATGTAGGATTACTGCCGAGTGATCAGACAAATGAATACCCACATGTTCAATCTTGTCAATCCATTTGGTCAGATTGCTATCAGTAAGAAAGTAGTCTATCCTAGACTGGTGTCTATATTTTTGGTTATAGAAAGTGAAACCCTTTCTTTGTCCCGCCTTCTGCCTCCAAACATCACAAAGGCCCAACTGGATCATAAT
Source organism: Calotriton arnoldi (assembly GCA_963921515.1). Classification (NCBI taxonomy): domain Eukaryota; kingdom Metazoa; phylum Chordata; class Amphibia; order Caudata; family Salamandridae; genus Calotriton; species Calotriton arnoldi. The sequence continues at coordinate 117,185 of CAWUFW010013414.1, forward strand.
TTGTTTAATGAGCATTGACATTTTTGGATTAACACGGGCTCTACAGCGTGAAGTCCTGTCTAAGTTGTAATCTAAAACTGCATTAAAATCACCCGCCATAATGATTGGACCTGAAGCATCCACTAATTCCGCTAATAAATCCCCTAAGGGGGTAACATCATCCTGATTAGGACCATAGTATCCTACTAAGGTAAAAGCATAACCTGAAACCTTTGCCCTGACTACTAACCATCTTCCAGTTTTATCCGAAGTATGGGCCTCAAAACCACCTGCGATCCTTTCTTTGCTACAATGGCAATGCCTTTTGTTACAGCCAAGTGAGATGTACAAGCTACTTGGGAGACCCATCTTTGGCGCCTAAAAAGATCTACGCCCTCCTTTTCTGGTAAATGTGTCTCCTGTAATATCAAAATCTGGGCCGGGCAGTCTTTTAGATATTGTAAGATTTTGTCCCTCCTCCCTCGTACCCTAAGACCATTCACATTCCAAGAAAGGATTTTTATTACTTCCTCTCTTTTTCACCCATCAATCTTGGAGATAAAAAGATTCCACACAAGAGTCAGAGAGGAAAAGAAAGGGCAAAACTTATCAACTCTGATGAAAAAGAAAAAGGTTTTAGAGCCGTCTGAGGTTTTTTTCATTTTTTCCCACTGCTCCCCACCCTGTGCTCCCCTCATACCTCCCCCTGGAAAACCCACCCCAACTACTACATGGCTCATAGCCATATGGGTGTTCCCTCCTTAGAACGACCGTGTGTAGAAAAACCCCCCAAAAAAACAACAAAATAGGAAAGAAAATATTACTTTTTAAAGACCTTGCTCAACATTAGTATATACACATGGATTTAGCTATACGAATAGAAATACTTAAAAACCCGTCAATAAAAAGGCCTAACTCCCTGATTGGAGACTTTTAATGAATTCATCTAGTTTTTCTACAGAATGGAAGATATGCATCTTATTATTTAGCATAACCTTTAAATAAGCGGGGAATCTTAACTGAACTGACGCACCCAAACATTTCAGACTATCGATCCTTTGCCCCATCTCCCATTGCCTATTAGAGGTGGTAGCAGAGACATCCGATCTTATCTCATACCTGACTCCATCCACCCCAATAGATCTCATCCCCAGGGCTTTTGAAAGAATTTTCTCTTTTAATGAATAAGTCAGAAAGTTTAATAAGATTTTCCTGGGTTTTGGTCTATTTGCGTCGAGTCTAAAAGGATCTCTGTGAACTCGCTGTAAGTCTCTTGCTATTTCCTCTTCTGATTCTTCCAGCTGTAATTTATTCTTAATCAGCTTTACAACATAAGATTTGATATCATCCCCTCTCTACCTTCAGGCACCTTCAAGATCTTCAAGTTATTTCGTCTTTGAAAGTTTTCCAACCTTTCCACTCTGTCCAGACCCTCCTTTTCAGCAGCCTTTAGTTTGTCAATCTCAGCACGATTTGTCTGCACTATATCTCTGAGCTCTATGACCTCCTTCTCTAGGGTTGATGTTCTACCACTAAGGTCATCAATCTTTTTTTCCATTAATTCACAAGCCTTTCTTATCTCTAGCTGGTTAGACTCATATCTCAAATCTGTTCTTAATTTCCTCCTATAGTGCTGCTAGGAGTGCACCCACTGACAGATCTTCCTTGGTCGGGTGACTTAACATCTGTTCAGATTTTTTTTCTTGGTCAGTGTTTCCCTGCGGCCCTCCTGCTTCATGACCTATCCCCTCTGGGCAGACTGGGCAGACTGGGGACTCTTCAAGAAATGTTAACTGCCTCTCGGCCTCGCTCTTAGACCCCGTCATCTTATCTTCACCCAAAATCAATATTTTTGGTAGAACTCTGAAGTAGGTTTTAAGAGAGGGAGTGATTTTAACTTTAAGAGCCTACAATTTCTTCTTTTGTATGTGCTCTTGTGAAGTTTTCTTATGTTTTGTATTGGGAGGGGGGATGTCGATTTCTTCACTATCATAAAGGGGGTTTCCCAAACCCCTGCTTTTTCCCTCTTATCAGCTTTCTCACCCTCCTCACACTCCCCACACTCCCCGACCTCCTCCTTCCTCCCTTTCTCACCTCTTCGCCTCCTATCTGGTTTTTGGGAAGTCTCTCTACCCCTTTGAACTTCACCTTCTTCCCTACTGTCACCCTTTACCTGCGTTTCTACTATGCTCCGCAAGGCATACCTAGTCTTTGCTTCTGCTAACCCACTTGCCGGCACGCCCCCCAAAGCCCCCTTCCCCCTACCTCCTTTAATCTCCTTCTTTATGCAGCTTGGTCGGGGCAGCGTGATATCCTTTACTTCACCGAGTGCACCCCTTGCACTCCTCCACTCGCAGCCTTCACCCAGAGCGTCGCGTCCCCTTGTGCAGGCACCACTGACCTCTACACTGTCTTCTGCACTACGCGGGGCTTCACCTCCGGCCCCCCGGAAGGAAATTTTTGCCGCGGCTCCTCTCCCTCTGCGGAGCTCCAGGGCCGCCCTGCGCCAAACCTGCTCCGGCACCGTATTGGCTGGAGGAAAGCACCTCCTTGCACGCCAAGCCGCCGCTCCACCTTCTCTCTCACCCTGAGGTCAGCCACACAAAAACCAGCGAGAGCCTAAAACTAAGCCGCAGGGAAATCCAGGTAGCGGGATCAAACGAAATCAGTCAGGTAAGACGAATATCTCTTTATGAGGCACTCCGTCTCATCTCTCCTTTTCAAAACGGCACGCCAGCTCAAGTCTCCGGTCTTGTATTACATTACAAATTGCACGGACGTTCCGGGAGCCCACCCGCGACCTGCTACTCGCCGGCCGCCATGTTTTCCCACGAAGGTGCACTCTTGGGTACCTGCTCATCCTCTCTATTCATGCTGTGCACAGAGAGGATGAGAGTGCACACAAATTAGACCTATATCACATAGAGAAAAGGTTACACCCTGAAGTGATTGACTGGCAATTAACCTTAGCATGTTGGTTTTTCAGGACTGGCATCATCAAATGCATTAGGGTCAGTGCCCTGCTGGTTAATGATAGTCTAACTTATGTTCTGACAGGACAGCATTTTAGCAATAGTTGCCACCACTAAAAATAAATGAGTTCCTAGAGCACTGCTTTATGTATGCCATCTCGGAAGGTGCAGCTCCAGGCACTCATGTAAACAAATGTGAGTCAGTAAAAAAAAACTGAAAGTGTGAACACTGCCTGTGTAATCAAACAAGACTTTGGGCCTCATTACGAGTGCGGCAGTCCTGGGACTGCAGTACTCGCGGTTGCGGTCCTACGGCCACCAACCTCTGATATCTAATGGTATTACGATGGTGGAGGTCGGATCGCCATCATCCCAACAGAAGGCCACCGCCAGGATCCTGGATCCCGAGGGGGTGGCGATGGGGAAGGCAGCGGTCTACTGTGGTGGTGTCGATCCCTGCAACGCCATGTAGATTACAACCTGCCTTTCCTACAAGCATTTCATGGTGGTAACCCCACCATTAAATGCTTGGCGGAAAGTCATGTAAAGTGGCCCACAACAGGGCTGCTGGCTGAATCTCATGGGGGTGCTTAGGGGCACATGATATCCCCCCCAAAAGTGCACAGGTGTGTGTAAACTGTGTGGCATGCATGGCATGGTGCATGTCACACCATGCACCGATGACCTGGAGGCACTCTCATGGTGCAGGTATACTTGTAAGGTTCTCATATGGGTGAAACATACCGCCGCCGTGACATCACCGCCGACGCACCGCTAGCCCTGGATTACACTTATAATCCGGATGGCGAGAGATAAAGGTCATGTCGGTCTTCCTGGGGCTGCTGAGTTGGCGTTCTGACGAGAAGACTGAAAAACTTGTATTCTGGCCCTTTGTTTAAACCAGCAAATCTCAATGTGAAATTAAATGTATTACCTTCTTCATTTTCCATGTATGTAGATGGCATATAAAATCACACATGTAATATTAGTCTACCTTTAAAGCCCTCAAAAAGTTTGGACTGAAAGCAAAGTTGCTTTACAAGGAGTGTGTTTTTTGCAGGACAATTGTGAGAAAGTCATCCTTTTGGCCCTGATCACCCCCATTTTTTTGCTTGGTACTGGTGGTAACTGACTCTGACTGTGCCCTGGGCTCTGCTTACCAGACCCAGGGCCAGTGCTCTGATATTAAGGATATGCAAATTAAGTGAAATTATAATTGGTACTGACAGCCTAGCTGTAATTCCCCAGAATTTCATAGGGCATGTGGTTTAGAGGCCCAGTAGACTTAATGCACTTAAGGGTGCACTACTGTGTTTGGATTTAAGGTACTTCCAAAGTCTCAAACAACCTTATTTTTACATATTAGTCACCCCTAAGGTCTCCCCCAGATGCCTCAGGGGTAGGGTGCCTTGTAACTATAAGCATGGGCATTAAAAAAGATGTTTTGTAACCCCTGGTGAGGGAACAACTGCCAATTCCATTTTCCCCAATGTAGTGAATGGCTCCATAGGCTAACATTGTATTAATTTTTGCAACTGTAAATATTGATAGGAGCCATGTAAAAAATATACTTCACGGTATCAAATTAATAGTTAGGGTAAATCCAACAACTTGCCACTGGTAGATTTACAATAACTATTACAGAAAATAAGTTATTAACCCCTTTACCGCGGCGAACATTCCACCGCAGTGCGGCGGTTTAAACGAGTGGGCGGGGCCGTGTCGGCCAACGGACGTGCGCAGCACTACCGAGGTAGTGCTCGCGACGGCCGTTGGCCAACGAACGCAGCGAAGGGGTTAAAGTTTCTTTCCTGTGAGCCAAAGTCCAGCTCTCCAGCTGCTCTCTCCTTATTGGTCAGCCTGCTCCCAGGCTGTGCCAGTGTTGCCTGATGAGGCATTAATTGTCCTGTTAGAGGACACAATAGGTTTGATGTGGGCGGAGAAGCACAAGCTGCACAGCAGATGGCAAGAAGGGGGTGAGGGGTAGCCAAACCGGACTTCAAAGGGAGAATGTCACTTTAGGACAGCATAGGCCCAACCCCACATCCTGATTTTTCAGCTACACAGGAGCCCCACTACTTAGATTAGGAGAGGGTTGGAGAAGGACTGCCCTGCTGACTCCCTGGCCTGCACCAATAGGGCTGCACTCACCAAGACTGCACCTGTCAGACACTATAGGACTTAGCACCAGAAGAACTTTGCTTGACTCTGAAAGTCTAAGGGGTGGACTCTCTGTAAGCTACAGGTTAACAGAGCTCACCTGCCTCATCTCCACCAAGAGTCCCCAGCCTGGAGTGCGTCCAGTGGACTTTTAAGGATTTGGCCAGGTGCATTGTGGGAATTGCAGACCGTACATCCCAAGGACCATCTAGCAGATTCCAGACCATTGGATTTGAACCCTCAAAGGGAACTTCAGGAAGAAGTTCCAGAAGTTTGGAGTAACATTTGGAAAAAGCCCCACAAGGTCACCGAGCCACGTCGAGAGTCAAGCTGGCTACCTTCAACCACAACCGGGCCTGAATTTCAGGCTCATCCTGCTGAATGCTCCAGAGATCAAGACTTCCAGGTTTTTACCGGTTCCTCACAGAAACTCAAGCCGGTGAACACCACAGAATCCGGACTGACGAAGTGGCTCCAGAACTCCAGAAATGTTTCTAAGTGCGAAGGTAAAATTTTGACCGAGACCTGTCGCTTAGTGTATCCGATCAGGGCTCCATCCCAGTCGGCCTCAAACTTTAACTTTCTCCCACTCAAGGGCGACTAGAATTCCCAAAGTGGAGCTAGATGTTTTTAAGCACTAGAAAGTGTTTATTCTTTAAAACGTTATATCTTCGTTTCCCTAGGTTGGTTTTTTGTTGTTTTGGTGTCTAAGGGGCCGATTCCGATCTCGGCCGGTAGGGCTCTGAATCGGATTCGGCTTTACCGGATCCGATTCGGAGCCCTATTTCCCGACCGAATCATACGTGCCTCCGGGCGAGCGAGAACGATGCGTGCGCTCGCGAAATCTCCGACCGACTCGTTCGCAGGACCCGACCGCTACGACCGACTCGCACGGGGACGACGCGCACCTCGCAATGGAGACGTTTCCCGGCCGGGTAAGTACGATGCGCACCTCGACCGCTCCGACCGACTCGCGCAGCCCGGCTCCAAGGAGCTGTCGGAGCCGCACTTTGGGGTCCGTGTCGGACCCCCATGGAAGCGTAGGCGTGCGAGTCGCACACAGGGGGACCCATGGGTCCCCCCTACACGTGCATGTACGATGCGACCCGCATCGACGCGAACACGCTGTAGGGGGCGCCCTTGTTCGCGTCGTGCCCATTGAGTCAATGGGAGCCCGTGTACGCGTCGTACGACTGGCTCCCATTGACTTCAATGGGAGTCCGACCGAATCGAGTCCGATAGCATACGTGCGCATCGTACTCGTTCGGTCGGACTGCTAGGGTCCGATTCGGTCGGATATCTCTCCGAGTCCGGCTCGGTTGGAGAGATTTCCGGCCCGAATCGGAATCGGCCCCTATGTGTTCATAAAAATATCATCTATTTTTATAAATTAGAGTCAGATTTTTATTGTGTGTTCTGTCTTTCTTATTTAATTTATTGGTGTTTTTAAATGCTTTACACCCTTCTCTCCTAAGTTACGCCTGACTGCTCATTGTCAGCTACCAATGGCAGTGTTTGTGGCCTTATTACTGGTGGTAAGTCACTATTTATAACTTCTGATAATCCACTTTCCAACAACAATCTGTAGTGCTTTGTGTTTAGTTAGCAATGTTGGACTATACTAGAGGCAGAAAATTAGCCTTTGTTGCAAACAGTAGAATGATTTATAACCCAAGCCGTCTCAATTGGAGTGCTGCTATACATTTGAATTAGGTTGGCAATCACTTGCCTGACACTAATTTTGATCCAACCCCAATTTTCCACCTCAATTACAGCCAGACAATCCCCATCTAATTTTGTGTGGGTAGTACAATGTGTATAGAGGAATGCTGTGAAGTAAGACAGGCCTCAGAGACCATTGCCTCATATTATTCCCCATTACCAGTAGGGAAACTCTGAACCAAGTGCAAAAACTGACCGGGTAGAGTGCATTAACTGCATTTTACTAGAAAGTTATGAAGCGAGGTGTTGAGCCCTGTCGTATATTCAACCTTTAAAGAGTCTTGTACTGGGCATTGTGCTTTATGCATAGTTAGACTCTTCCACTTAAAGAAAAATGTAAAACACCTTTTTGTCCTTTTTTTCTCACTCATATGTATTACTGTTTTTGACAGTGTGTTAAATATGGAATTCATATGGTTAGTTAATATACAGTTAAGACCTGTGCCATTTTCGGCCTAGAAACACTGCTTAGGACCAGTCCCTATTATATATACAGACCTCCCACCATATCTTCACATAATTAAGTTTGACACAATGCCATCAAACCTTGACTTTCAGTGGGAGGTAATTGTGTTCAAATAGACGGTTCAAAGTGTACAGTTGGAGCCATGTTAGAACATCCAGAGGACATAGGTCTCGATTTAAAGTTTGGCACAGAGGATACTCTGTCACAATGATGACTCTCTCTGCCTGCCAATATAGGACTGGGCAGACCAAAAGTATGTCAAAGATGGAGCTTACTTTGGCTCCATCAGTGACATAATTCCCGGACAGCCATGACTGAGTATTGACATCAGACGAAAGCCATCCGACCATCCACGCAATTTAGAGTGGATGGTCAGATGCCTTATGAATACATTACAGGGGGCGTGGCTTGAGCGCCGAAGCAAGATGGCGGACTTCGAGTGAGCTCCGATCGGACGCGGAAGCTCCGGGTACCGTTGGTGCCTCAAAATCTACCAATTTCAGACGCAGATGGTGGGTTTCATGTAGGAATGCGGCGGTGAGTCCAACGACCGCTTTTTACCAATTCCCACATGCACGCTGAGCCTGGAGGCAGCGGCGGTGAACTTCTCCTCATGAAGTCGCGGGCGCCATTTTGAAATGAGGCGCTCGCGTTTTTGAGCTGTAAACTGCCAATACCACCAAAGACCGGGAGGAGTGAAATGCCGGCTGCTAGGGGTTATTGCTAAAGGAAAAAAAAAGTTTATATTGCTCAGTTAGTGCCCACAGAATGTCTGCAATGCTGGGTAATGGCGGTAAGGAGAGGTGCAGTGCTCAATTGAAGTGAGGAAGGCTATTGAGGTCATTATATTTATGTGACTACAAGCAGGCATAAATATATTTGGACTTTTTTTGTCTGGTCATCATTCACCATGATTTGGGGAGCCATTGAAGTGGAGGGTGTACCCATGGATGTCATCATCATAGGGTCTCATTAAAAAACGTCCTCTTACATACCACAGTGGTGTTTTTACTGGATATCCTTCTTATGTAAACAGAGCGCTTCTGCTTGCCATCCATCATCAATGAATGACATATTATTTCCGCGCACACTGCCGTCGCTGTGATGGGTAGTCCCTACTGAAACGCATCTTGCCGATAAAGTCAGTGGTGCCTCTGTTTGCCAACGAGTGTCTGCGTGTCTTTAAATAATGTGTGGGGAAATGATCTAAATGATGGAGCAGGATGGAGGTCTTTGAGTGAGCTTTGCTCGAACGCAGAAGTCCTAGGACCTGTTCGTGCCTCAAATAATACCAATTTTGAGCACAAGTAGTGGTCTTGATAAAGGGAAGTTGTGTGCCTGCATACTCTTGTGCCGTGACTGGGTTAAATACTTACAAACTGAATTCTGACTTTTGATAATGTTCCATCTCTATAATCTGTGGCAGATATGTATATTGTGACAGAGGAAGAACTCTCTATATGATTTATCTTGCACGGCCACCTTCTTTGTCTTTTTGGACTGGGGTCTATGGGGCGCATTCGTCCACTGTTAATTACTACAACTCGTTCCATTCCAAAAACCACAATGGCGACTGATCAACACTCCTTGTCTCGATCATCTTCTTCAGGTGCCAAACCAAAGAGGCATAAAAATGACCCACCCTCTCCTATTCATATCTCACAAAACCCTGTTCTGGACTCCATCTTAGAGGAGGTTCGTGGTCTACAGCCTTTCATGGTAGCTACTAACGAAAAGTTAAAGCAAATTGAGGACCGCAGGATAATTATGGAAGGCAAAGTACTGGAACTTGAACAACGTGTTGGTGATCTTCAAGATATTTCTACTAGAATTCCTTTATTAGAACAAGAAATACAAAAACTCAAACTTCACACCGAAGACTTGGAAAATCGCAATCGCAGGAACAATCTCCGCCTGTATGGCCTACCAGAAAATATTGAAGGTTCAGACATGTTATCCTTTCTCCAAAAATTTCTTCCGGAACTCTTAGACCTTCAATCTTCAACTCCTCTAAACATACAAAGGGCACATCGCTTGGGTCGTCTTCAACAGAACTCTAACAAACCACGGGGCATCATCATGCTCTTTTTAGAATTCACTGAATTGATGGATGTCCTGAAAGCTGTTAAAATTAAACGACGCCTCACATGGTCAGGCCATAATATCTTCATTTCTCAAGATGTCTCCACTGCAACAAACGCGCGCCGTAAATAATTTCTGGCTCTTCGCCCCCAGATGAGACAATTGAACATTCAATATGGCATTTTGCATCCTTGCTTGTGCAAAGTCACGTATGAAGGGAGATCGCGGTCTTTTGATGAGCCTGCTAAACTGAGTCTCTTTCTTAATAGTATCTCTACTAGAAATATGGAAAACTAATGTTTCACTTTTTTCTTCAGTCACTAGTTAACCTGCTTTATAGATCCATATGTGTAGCTCTGTATTTCTCCTTGCTTATTTTTCTTTATAATATCATTCCTTTTTTACTCTTTATCTTTCAGTAATGTTACCCACTATTCAGTATTGAGGTTTACCATTTTTTATTCTTCTCTTTTTTCTTCGTTAACTTGTTCCGCTGTTCTTGCTGTTGTCGCCAATATGCTCCCCGCATTTTGGTTTCTTGCTTCTCTGCAGATCTGGGTTCTTTCCCTTGATCTGTTTACTTTCTTTTCTTCTCTGTTCTTCTCTTCCTTCTCTTCTTTATTCAATTTGTTTTTCCCTACTCCTTCCCTATTGTTTTCAATGGTGCTGTTTCTATATTTAAATTTTGTCTATATGATCGTTTATTGCACATTTTGGTCTCTGTCTTTATCTAATGAATGGTGTTTTTTTACTTTCAGTTGTCCTCCTGAAGTGTATCATATTCATTTATGTCTTACTCCTCCCTCCTTCCAATATGTGTAATGTTGTCACGTGGAATGTTCGTGGTCTTGGTAATCCCGTCAAAAGACAAAAGGTACTTTCTCATTTGTCTAAATTAAGCTCTCATATTGCATTTATTCAAGAAACGCATTGCAATGATGTCGAATCACTTAAATTAAAAAGACAATGGGTGGGTCAAATTGTTTACTCTCCAGCTTCTAGTCGGAAGGGAGGTGTGGCTATCTTATTTCACAAGTCTATTCATGCACAAATTTTATCTACACAATGTGACAGTGATGGACGTTGGGTAATGGCTAAGGTTGCTATACAGAATAAAGTTCTTGTCCTATTGAATATTTATGGTCCTGTCAAACCTGACCCAGATTTTTGGAAAAATATTAAAATATTACTATCTTCCATTGACAGTCCAAATATTATTGTTGGGGAGACTTCAATCAATGGCTCGACCCATATTCGGATAGGCAATCCAAATGCAAATTTAACCCTGATAAAACCCATAAATCATTTCAATCTGCCATTGCCTCTCGTTCATTATATGATGTGTGGAAGATATGTAACCCTGATTCCCTTGAATTTACTTTTTTTCGAATGTTCACCATACTCGATCTAGAATTGATTATATTTTAGTCAGTAAACCCCTACTCCCATCCATTCAATCCTCTAAGATTGGTTCTATTTTTATCTCCGATCACGCCCCTGTCTCCTCTTCCCTAGATTTCTCCCTGGGCTCCCCGAAATTTGGGCGTTGGAAACTTAATAATTTTTGCTATCTGACAACACTTTTGTAACTGAAGCCACCACCTTCATTAATGAATTTTTTACTTTCAATAATCCCTTACACACTTCCATTACTAATAACTGGGATGCTTTTAAAGCTTCTTTCCGTGCTTTTGTTGTCTCCTACTCGGCAAGAAAGAAGAAAGCGGCTAAAGCCAAATATGACGTATTATTACAGCAACTTAAATTATTAGAGCATAATTACTTTACTTCGTCTGAATCCCCATCTGCTCTCCATGAATTGATCAGGGCCAAATCTGCTCTTGTTAAAATTGCCACGAATGATGCATGCAATGTTCTTCTTAAAATTAAATCTAAATACCATGGTGGTCAAAATAAAGCTGGCAAGATGCTGGCCAATTATTTAAAAATTAAATCTGAACGTAAAAATATAGGCCCTATCCTTAATGAAGCCACTAATAATCTAGTGTCGTCGGATGAAGACATGGCTTCTGTATTTCATGATTATTACCAATCATTATACTCTGATGATACAAACCCCTCTGATCAGAACCTTCATACCTTTTTTCTGGTCTTCCTGGCCCCTCTTCGCTTCCTGATAAATTTGAAGTATTAGAAAATCCGGTTACTTCACAGGAGATAATGAAGGCTATTAAATCCTTAAAGAAAGCTAAAGCACCGGGGCCGGATGGCCTCCCTGTTGAATTTTTTTCTACCTTCTCATCTATTTTTGTGCCCAAACTTTTGGACCTTTTTAACTCATTTATTGTTGACACCAAAGCCTCTGGCTCATTTATGGAGGCCTTAATCGTCCTCATTCCCAAGCCCGATAAGGATCATTCCCTTTGCAAAAATTATCGTCCCATCTCCCTAATTAACTATGACTGCAAGATATTCGCCAAAATTCTCGCCACTCGACTTGAGAACATTGTCCCATTATTGGTTAAAACAGATCAGGTTGGCTTTGTCAAGGGCAGATTGGCTTCGGATAACGCTCGCATGTTTGCTAATGTTATCTCCTTTGGTAAAAAATATAAAACTCCACTAGCAGCTTTATCTTTGGATGCTGAGAAGGCCTTCGACCGCATAAATTGGCAATATATGTATAGTACACTAAAGTGGTTTGGTTTTGGGTCAAATTTTATTTCCTATGTCAAATTGTTATATTCTGTCCCCCGAGCTAGTATTTTTGTTAACAATCATTTTTCTAAGTCTTTTGTGTTATCTAGAGGCACACGCCAAGGATGTCCTTTATCCCCATTGTTATTTGTACTGTGTCTTGAACCTTTCCTGGAACGGATTCGAATTAATCCAGATATTTCTGGATTTTCACACAATTCCATAGAAACCAAATTGTCAGCATATGCTGATGATATCCTAGTATACATGTCTGATCCTAACTCCTCCCTCCCCCATTTTTGGATGAAGTTCGATTATATTCCAGTATTTCTGGTTATAAGTTGAACTTTTCTAAAACGGAAGTTTTACCCTTAAACTCTACCTGTTATCAATATATGTTTAACAATACTAAATTTACTTGGTGTCCCATAAAGATTAAGTATCTAGGTATATGGTTTTCATCTACACTATCTAAAACAATTAATTATACGTTTAATGCCTTGATTACCAAAATACAATTGCTTCTTCTTTCCTGGTCCCCCTTTTTTTGTCCTGGTGGGGTAGATTGGACACTATCAAAATGATGATTGTACCTCATATCCTATTTACATTGTCCATGTTACCTTTTCGAATTCCTGCTTCATATTTTTCACAGATTGACTCTATTTGTACAAAATTTTTGTGGAACAATAAACATCCCCGCATTGCTCTTCGGAAACTTAAGCGTCCTAAGATGGAGGGGGTGTTCGTTTCCCAGACTTTAAATCATATCATTCTGCATTTTTAATTCGTCAAAGTTTTGCTTTAAGTTATGATTTTGTTGATATCCCTATCCCTCGTTGGATTATTTTCGAACGTTCCCTTCTAAAAGAGTTTTCTTTTTGGGATATAATTTATATGTCTAATTGCTCCTTCATAACAGACAACCCTATTTTAAAATATTCCCGACAATTATTATATAATACCCTCTCTGATGGTTTAGACCCATATCGGTGTTTTCTGTCCTCCACCATTTGGTATAACAAATTTATTAAATATAAATGTAAATCATTTTACTACAAGCATTGGAAGGAGAAGGGAATTATCTTTATCCATCAATTTATTCAACATGATTCTATTCTCCCCTTCCAGGAACTACAATCCCAATATAACTTACCTGACTCTTTTCTTGATAACTATCATTTAATAGCAACTGCCCTGCAGTCTTTTTATCCTCCAACAATTACCCTTTAGCTCCTACATTGCTTACATCCCCCTCGCCTTTACATAACATTCCTCATGACCATACGCCTAAGGCTGCTTTTATTTATAAGCTGTTGTTATCTCATATTTCTGAGAGACCTAAATCCCCGGTTGAATTACTTTGGGAATCAGACTTATCTTTATCATTACCTATTCCCTTCTGGGACAAATTATGGCTAAAGCTATTTAAAACCTCTGTTGCAGCTCGTATAACCCAATCCCTGTACTTCATTTATAGTAGAGTTGTTATTACCCCTGTTCACATAGCTAAGTTTTCCCCTACTTCCTCTTCAATGTGTTGGTCCTGTTCTGTAAATACGGGGACTTTACTTCACCAACTCTATGAATGTTCAAATGTTTTTAGATTTTGGCAATTTATTTGGTCTAAATGTATGAGAATATTCCAATGTAATATTCCGTTAACAATGCAAAATGTTTTCCTAGGTTCCTCCTCACCTGCTTTTGATGTATATAATAATATTACTTTGTTGTTTGATTTATTTATCGCTTTAGCATTTAAAGTGATTTTGTCCTGTTGGAAAGACAATTCTAAAATATCTTTATTAACTTGGTGGAACTTTGTTTGCGATGAACATAGAATTACTACTGTTTCCTCTCTTACCTTGTCTCAGAAAATTAAATCTGATCTACTTTGGCTACCCTTTACTTCTTATCTCTCTGCACATGCACCTACACCTTAATCTCTAATTCTTTTCTAATCTCTAAAATTCTTTATTCCCCTTCTCTTTCTTTTCTTTTCTTTTTTCTCTTCTCTTCTATATCTTTCTTTCTTCACTTTTCTTCTTTCTTGTTTCCTCTGTCACTCATACCTTTCTCTTACAATTTTTCATTGTAATATATTTATAATGTGTTTATTGGATTATTATATGTTCTCTTTTTCTGAAAACTTAATAAAAATTATTGAACAAAAAAAATGAATACATTACAGATACATTGTTTTTAACCCTAATAAAGGATTCATAGAAGAAGAAAAAAATGTCATGCTTATATATGCTCTCCCTCTCATGGTGTGCACTCAGTATTCCAGGTTGGAACTATGGAGTCATTGCAGTGGCAGTTGCTGTGAGAAGATGCGGTGAGAAGACGTGTTTCTTGGCAGTGCTTTAATGAGAAATAAACTTATGTTAAGTACTTCTGGTGTCTGCTCCATACTTAACAAAATGGTAATGGACTGAGCACCACCACATCAAACTTCACACAAGGAATAATATATTTTAAAACAGTATTTTGCACACTGGACTTTCAGGATTTGTAAATTTGGCTGCCGGTTCTCGTTTGATTTCTGATGGATTTCTGGAGGACCACTTTCTAATTGGTTACCAACCATTCTAACGGTACTTTTTCCCCTCAAAAAGTGTGTTTGGGTGTGGTACTCACCAGTGTTGGTTCCTTTAAAATAATTTATTGAAATGCAGGCTTCATGTGTCTGAAGTGCTTGGATGCCACGCACAGTCATTCCGGCACTGAAATTCTGATTGGAATCCATGCGTTCTTGTCCCACGTATTGTACTTTACTTTGCTGCATCTATGCATTGCATGCCTACGTGGATATTCACTGCCATTTTGTATGGGCAGTCTAGTGAGTAACAAGGAGTGATGCTTCATGGTACGCATCGCACTCATACATGCCGCCATTTTGGATGTTGTACGTTTAGGAAATTTCTTTTTTAGCATCATTTCTCTATTCGGATTCACATGCAGCCATATTTTAAGGTTTGTGCTTGGGTGTGCACATATTTTGCAGTGAGCGGTTTAGTTTATTCTGCATTTTACTGCATTTTATGGTACAGTCGAAGTTATTTTTTCAACATTGTTTCTTCTTTGCAACCGCGGCTTCCCGGCATTCTTCTGTGTTGGTTTTCATTGTAATGTTGGGTTCATTTCATCTAGCAGGTGAAGTGACTTTGAGGAATTTGTTTTATTTGGTAGCTTATTTACATTTCCCATCTGATTCTCTTCTGACTGCAAGAGTGAAGATTGGACACTGTTCGTCATTAGCAGTGAACTTACCCCTTGGGATTTCTGTGTTGCATTATACTGGGTGAAGAACGGACACTGTTGGGTGCATTGCAGTGAACTAGTCCTTGTTTGTCATCGGTTGAAGCATCAACATGAATGGCAAAATTATTCATTGGCTCTCCCCCAGTCATTGTGGCCTGCTGGGGGTACACCTTGCATGAATTGGGCAGAATGGAAAGCATTTTTTTTTTTTACATTGATACTCTTGATGTACAAGAGCAGATGTTTGCCGCACAGAAAAAAAATAGTTTTCTACATTCTGTTGGCCCAGAAGATCTTAAAGCATTTAATCAGATGTCCAAGGATGGAGGGGAGGGTGATAGAAATGTGTTTGAAAGAGCTGTTGCAGATTTTGATTGCTATTTTTCTCCCATGGTGTCTGTGGGTATTATAAGATATAAATTCTTCCAAAGACACCAGCAAACGGATGAATGTGTTAACAATTACATGGCAGCTCTTAGAATCTCATCAATGGATTGTAAATTCGGAGCCTTGCAAGAAGATTTGATTAGAGACCAAGGGGAATATTCACAAGAACGTGCGCTAAACATCTCCCAAAAATGTTAACGCAACTTTACACATCGCAGTCTATCGTGGGAAAATAACCCCATGTTAACGTGGAATTCACAACACGGCGGTACCATGCGATAGTCTGCCGAAAACACGGCCAATATCCGCGATACAGCCACCTCGACGGAGATAAAAACACAAACCCCAACACCAAAAAACGTGCGATGAGCCCATTCGCGATGAGGAAAGCAGCGATAAGCAGCGCCAGGCCCGCGACACACACACAGCAGGCGGGAATAAGCACAACAAAAGCAGGAAAAAGGAAGACAAACCAAACAGAAAACAACAGCGAAGCACAATGGAGGCAGCCAGAGGTAGTACACAACCTCACAAGCCCCATTGGCAACAAAACATTGTACATGGCAGTCCATCGTGGACAAGGTGGATGCAGCCGGAGAGCGGAGGAGGACAATGGAAGAAAACCAGAACAGCTGGAATGATGCGAAACGCACAAACAAGCAGAAACACGCCAACAACCAGAAGGCAGCAATGCACACCGGAGGTGGGAGTCCAGCGCCACACCAGGAGCTGGATGACATGGAGGAAATGGTGTCCACCACATCAGTCTGGAGATGGTGGCAGGAGTCGGGAGCCCGGAAACTGCTCAAAATCAACAGACACAACAGCAACAGGGAGAGGAACCACCAGGGACTGGGGGAAGGGGGAGATGGGCACAATGGCACACATGCACAATTAAGCACAGCACAACTGCAGACAAACCATGCCCAAGAGTAACAACACCAACCAAGAGCACAAGTCACACAACTCGGCAATATCACACCACTGAACAAGCACAGAAGTGAAAACCACACTGCCTGAAAGGGAGAAGGGTGAGCCAAATCAGAGCTTAAGGGACATCTCACACACAATGCAGCACACACACATAGGAAGCAGAGCACCCCAACATCGAACACAATGTGGCACAAACAGCAACATTTGCACAACCGAACACAGGACACAAGTGCACCCGCTGGTGGCCGGTAAATGGCCCTACGCATCTGGCAAAGCACGAAACAGGGACATGAGAATGCACGAGTACAAACCCACAGCCCTGATGGGGTAGCAATGCATGTATGGCAGGGACCCAGATAGGCCGTGACACACAAATTGGCATACAAATGAACACTCATCACAGTTGGAGACAAGTGAAGGTGCGGAAAATATATCAACAATTGCGTGTCAGTAAGGCCAAGAGAAGTGCCACGACATGCAGACCAATGCAGCAGCATGTCTGAATGAGGAACGTTGGAAAGTGCCCATGTCCACCCCGGGGGAGTCCATCACCCACACAAGTCGGTGCCAACCCGCGTTGGTTGTCCGCGCATGGATCCGGAGTCCAGGCCAATGCAGCCATGTCCATTGTCGTCTTGGGACATGTGATCAGATCCCCAACATGCAACCAGGCATTGGGGCACGTGCAATGGGTCACATTCAGTTGTGGCTGCAGGTACGTTGTCACTCGTCCATGAACGCGAGTGCAGCAGCGTAGGCCAACATTTCCAATGAGAGCTCGTTGTCCACCACATCTAACATGTCGGCGACGTAACCCATCAGCTGTCCCGGACAGATGTGCTGACTCCAACCCCTGGCCCCAATTGGCACTAAAGCCCAATAGGGGAGCGGCTCAATGTGGCCACTGCACACGAGGACTCGTGCAATCTCCCAGGTCCAGTTGCCAGCATGCATGCCAATCATCCAGGCATGCCATAAACGGGCATCATGGTGACAGTCCTGGTCGTGGGCCAACAGGGGGCGCACATACACGTCGAAATTCAGGTCAGCTACTGTTACGTTGGAGAGGCAGACATCCATGGTCCACTCGAATATGCACGAGCGACAATGCAACACAGGCTGAACGCAGGTGACGTTGGCAAGGCAGAAGCTTAGCCGGTAACTGATCCGCAGCACTGCCAATGGCAGTGCCCCCAGTACATGCAGCAGACATGCACGGTACAGGTCCACGTGACTGGAGTTGTGCATGTGTCCGGGATGGTCTGCCATTGCGTCAGTGGCTCTGCTTGAAGCAGCACTGTGCTGACCCGCGCCAGTCCTGTGGATGAAATGGCACAGCTCGGAGCAATGAGCAGTGTCTGTGTGCAACAGGTGCAGGCCTGGGGTGGGGCGGGAGTACGTGTGAAGGCCATTTCATGCACGCTAACTACGACCAAGGACTACTGAGTGTGGGATGTGTACAAGTTGGTCTCACGTCGGGCAGTGCATAGTGTGGGAGTCGCCAGCAAATGCTATCGTATCTGTCAGTGGGTGCTGGGCACATGCAAGTCCCAGCTCAGAACTGCAGATGTGCTACCGCCTGATAGTTCAGACAAAGGACCTTTCATCCCTACAGTAACTTCACCATCTGCTTGCATACAGGAGATGTACAGAGGCCTGTCGTGGGTGGGGTGGGATGTCTGCGACCCAGGGAATCATGGATGATATGCCGAGCACGTGGCACATGAGCGGCCTCACTGTGTGTTACGTTGCCTCACAGCTGCTCCTCCATCCCACGAGCCCCCACACTTGTGTGCGCTGCGCGGTTGTATCACGTGCACTCCTACGGCACACCATTGTCATGCCTGTCTGCGCATGTCCAGCGGCATGCCAACAACACCGTGAAGCTGGCCATTGAGGGTGTGCGGCCACGTGAGTGTAGGCCAATGGTCCGGACAGGGCAGACACAGGTGTACAGTCCAAGGCTGGCTGTGATCGTGCTGCGATTGAGGCTAGGCATCTGATTTATGCAGCCGCAGGACTGATACACATAACACTTGGCATGCATGAGCCAAGACCCCGAGCGGTCTTGCGCTCCTACATCTCCCTGTACGTGCGGGCCAGCCCTCCGGGTGCATGCTACACTGCAACATCGACTACTGTTGCCCTGGTGGCGACAACACTCCAACACAGAGACACGCTTACCGCACTTCCTGCTCAAGGCCAGACCAGAGCCACGCCCTGAACCCCCTTGCCGAATCAGCACACCCCGGAGCTGACCTGACGTAAGCCGGACCAGCACACGCCGCTTATGCATGCAGGGGGGGCGGGCAAAGCTACATGTCCAAGGTCTTGGCCACTGCTGAGGTGACATGGTATCGTCCGCTGAAGACAGCACACTGTGATGTTGCAGGGCTCGGGCCCATCATGCTGACATAATGATCACACGGACACACTTGCTTAGATGGTGTGAATGGCTACGGGCACGTGCGCCCGGCCACATTTATTAGCAGGCTCACATGTCGAGTGACACCTGTGTTGGATGTGTGTAGGGTGTGTGTACACTAGTTGTCATGGAGTGCCTGGTGCAGTCAAAACAACGACAACAGTGTACATCGTTAAGGACACAACCATTCAACCATAAAGGCTCCCTGACTTGAGCTGCACAGAGTTAGTGGCCCCGGATGCACAGCGTCCTGCACGGGCCTACCGCCACGGGCCGCTGACTTGCGGTGCACCTGGGCGGGGTCACGAGAGCAGAGCAGGTTCTCATGGATGACAAAGGGGGTTGTCGCGGAGTGTCTCGTGGACAGTGGAAAGTGTACCCCCAGGGCATGATGCAGAGGGCAGAAGCACACAGAAACAGTCACCATGGTGGAGATGAATGGAACAGACACATGTCGAACACCAAGTCCGTCCCAGCCAGAAGATGATGCAGACAACTCCCAGGCCATGGACTCAGATGCACCAAAGTCCAACCAGAAAGTGCCCATGACTCATTGCGCACAGAGTTAGTGGCACCAGGTCAGTTGTTGCTAGTGTTCGGTCACCGACGTGACGAGGATCCGGCTTTCATCCGGACTGAATCACATCTTCCTCTTACTCCTCTCCATGCGTTCACTGGTATGGACTCTGCCATTGATGAATCATGACTAAGTGCTGGATGTGGGACCTACTGGACCGAAGTGTAGGCCGGGGGCAGCGGTCAGCACGGGCCCACAGACATGTGTCGTGTGCTTGCGATGCAGACATTGGCTTCACTGATCGGAGGGAGTATAGTGATGTGGCCACTGCCACGGACTTGGGGTCACTGCCATTAAAGACTCAGGACACAGTTCCACATGTGGGACCTACTGGGCAGCAGTGTAGGCCTGAGCCCTCATCCAAGTGTCGCTGGCTAGCGTTGAACAGGGTTAGTGGCACCACGTGTCGCCGGCTTGCGATGCAGACATTCACCTCACTGATCGGAGGGAGTTCAGTGATGTGGCCGCTGCTACGGACTTGGGGTGACTGCCATTCAAGACTCAGGACACAGTTCCACATGTGGGACCTACTGGGCCGCAGTGTAGGCCTAAGCCCTCATCCAAGTGTCGCCGGCTTGCGTTGAACAGGATTAGTGGCACCACGTGTCGCCGGCTTGTGTTGAACAGGGTTAGTGGTACCACGTGTCGCCGGCTTGCCTTGAACAGGGTTAGTGGCACCACGTGTCGCCGGCTTGCGATGCAGACTTTGGCTTCACTGATCGGAGGGAGTTTAATGATGTGGACGCTGCCACAGACTTTTGGTCACTGCCATTCAAGACTCACGACTCAGTACAACATGTGCCAACAACTGGGCCGAAGAGTACGCCGGTGGAGTATGTCAATGAAAAAGGAGTACTGTGGGCTAGCGTCGTGGAGGCCAGCGATGGTCTGCGGAGGCTGCAAAGGTCGCGGGACTGGGGCTTGGAGCTTGCACCGGCAAGTGGTGGGCCCTCTTTGACACACGCCGGTGTCGGCAGGTGAGCGGAGCCTTCTTGGTGCGCTGGGGCAGGCATGATGGGTCTGGGGACCAGCAGACCGGGGTGCAGCAGGCGCACAGGGACGCAGGCCCCGCCGCGCTCGGCGCCAGCCTCGTGGCGGGCTGAGAGGTGCCACCCTGGCAGACACGTTGGCCATTCTGAAAGAGAACCACGCCCAGTGCGACGGGGTTTTTATTCACAACCCTACGCAGGCCTGGCGTACGCAGGGCCAACCCACTCCGCCCGTGCATACAGGGGGGGACGTAACGTGCAACATTTCCGTGTTCTGCCCCCCAGCCTGTGGGGACAAGGTAGTGTCCACTGGCCACTACACTCCATGCACAAGCAGTTAATGTCCACATGGCCATTTCCGTGGTTTGCACATTGGAGTCTGTCCGGCACCTCCACGCCACACCTGGCATTGGGTAGGTTCTCATTCATTAGTCACTTGACGCTCTCGCACATGCCTGCTCCAAGCCTCTCCTCACATTCCGCTATTGTGTGGCTGTGGTGCCATGCCGTGGCTGGGTTGTGTGCATGGCAATCCCAGGTTCCCAATGGAGTTGTGTCGTCATGTCTGGTCGGTTGGCATGCTGTGTGGCATGTTGCATGTAGTTCTGCTGCATGCCCATTGCCAGTGTCGTGAGTTGCATGACTGTGGGGCAGAGGTGTGTGGTGTGTTCATTTGGTACTTACCAACGAGCACTGCATTTCCATAGGTGCCATCCTGGGAGCGCTGGTTGATGATGGACTGTCGGGCGATGTAGGTATCATGCACTCTGCCTGGGGAGTTGGCCACAACATTGTTGAGGAGTCCCGGGTGGTCCACTATTGCCTGCACATTCATGGGATGCGTGTGCTTTCTGTTGCGGTAGTTGTGTGCAGTGTCAGCAGGGGGCACGAGGGGTACATGTGTGCACTCGATTGCCCCTGACACATGAGGGAATCCAGCTATGGTGTAGTGGCCTTGCTTGGTCTCCAGCTGCTCCTCCACAGTGTGGATGAAGTGGAGGTGCTGGGGTACCAGGCTGATGATGGCATCCAGGACAGGTGTGATGAACTTGGATGGGGATGGCTGTGAGACTCCTCTGACTCTGGCAGTTGTGTGTTGGAAGGTACCAGAGGCCAACATGTGCAGCACAGCCGGCAGCTTTGTCTGCGGAGGGATATTGGTTGTCCGCTGTGTTGGTACCATCAGCAGGTGGGCGATGTGGGTCAGGATGCGGGGAATGGTTGTCCTTTTGAGCCTGTAGTGGGCAATGTCCTCCTCTGGCGTTCGGTCTGGGCGGCTGGTGCGTTTAAGGTGGGCCGCTGTCTTTGTGTACGCTGCCTCTGTGGTGGTCAGGGGGGGGCGGGACGGGTCCTGGGGGTGGTGGTGGTGGGTGTTGTGGCCCTCATGGGTCTCGGAGCTGCATGATCATTGTCTCCATGGCATCTGTGGGTCTTCAGATGTGGCTCTTGGCTGGGCCCCCTTTCATGCTGCAGGTAGTCATCCTGCTTAACACCAGCAAAAGGCAGATGTTGATTCCCTGCTGCTACCGCGGCTTATCGCCTGTTTTTGGTTCGCATCGCAGATCTGGCAGTTCGTTGTGGAAGTGGTGTAGTGGTGTTTTCGTGAGTTTTTGCACGGGAACGCCTACTCTGCATCTCATTAGGGTTAGTTGGTGGTGTCACCCGTGGAGATAAATTGTGAGGCAGTTATCGCGGGAATACTGGCGATGTCTGCAGTTTGCACCCGCTTGTGAATGGGGCGTTAAATCTATCTCCACTTTTGATGCGTTAAGGTGGCGATAACTCGGAGATAAGTCCTTGTGAATATGCCCCCAGGTGTTCATGCAAGTAAATGACCCATCCATACAAGAGAGAATGTGGGTGAATGGAGGTGCTAATTTAGAACATATATTATTAATCGTCAGCAAAGCCGAGATGTGAAGTAGGAATGCGAAGGAAGTAAAAGCAGATGTCAAGTTGAAACGTGATGAGGTTGTAAGTAAATTTGTTAACAAGACTGTTTCTAGAAATGTTGATGTTAAAAAGATATTCTGGAAGTGGTAAGGAGAAGCAATATGAGGGGAATAGAGAGAACTTGAGGGGCTATCATTTCAACAGTAAATAACATTTTGGGAATAGCAAGTTGTGTCCTGCTCTCAAGCAAAAATGTGCCAATTGTGTAGTGATAGAACATTTTTCAAAAGTGTGTGAAAAGAAAAGAAATCTCAAGGTTAAGTGTGTGGATGATGGTGATGGCAGTGAGGAGGATTTTTCAGTCTATGGTGCACAGGATGAAAGTTCATTTGTGTTGAACATAATGGATGGTGAGCATAAAATACTCAATACTGACGATGTACAGATTAAGAAAACCTTTGGGTGATATGACAATTGGTGGGATCGAGATAGAAATGTATAGACTCAGATCCCTTATTCTATTGTCAATGAAAGTGTATGGATGTCCAAATGTTCTGACAGGTTGCGTCCCACCCTGGAGAAACCAGATATTAATCTTAAGGAATATTAAGGGGAAAGTATTGAAATGGTGGGTTACAGCACTTTACCTTTCAGGTTTAAGAACCATGAGTGCGCTGGTAAACTTTATGTGGCCAGGAAAGGACCTTCAGTTTTGAGTTGGTGTGATCAGGGTAAACTCAACATGATACTGAGTCCTAACAGCCCTGAACTCGTTATAGTTGTGGAGACAGGTAATGGCACAGGAATGTCATCTTAAAGTAATTCCCCAAAATATTCAGGGATGGGATTGGGAAATTAGCTTTTTTTGAACCTGAGATTATATTAAAGAAAGATGTTTGTCTCAAGATTTACATGGCAAGGCATATTCCCATCATGGTTAGAGGGGAAGTGGAAAAAGAACATCACAAATTAGTGGAGGATGATATCATTGAGAAAACTGAGTCATTCAAGTGGGTTTCGTGCACTGTGGTCACTAGGCGTGCCAATGGTAATATCAGACATTGCATTGATTTGTGCCATCTTAATAATAACATTCTGGTTGATCAATTCCCTTTACCATGCATTTCAGAAATGTTAGCACTTGTCAAAAAAGCAAAGGGCCTTATTTAGATCTCAGCCGATGGAATACTCCGTCACAAATGTGACAGATATCCCGTCCACCATAATCCAAATTCCATTGGATATAATAGGATTGTAATATGGTGGACGGGATATCCGATATGTTTGTGACGGAGTATTCCTTTCTTCCAAGATCTAAAGCAGGCCCTTAGTTTTTTTCTACTCTTGATCTGTCCGCTGCTTACCACCAGATTGCATTGCAAGATCATTGTAAAATGTACACTGCATTTATAACAGATACGGGACGTTACAAATACAAGAGGATGCCATTTGGACTCATGTTGCCTTCGGCCATTTTACAATGTATCATGCACAATCTTTTTGGAAAAATTCAATATGACCATTGTTTCTAGGATGACATTTGAATATTTGGAAATGCAAGGAATACCATGACATTACCTAAGAAAAGGTATTTGAGATTTTGTGTGAAGGCGGTATGACTGTGAGACATTCTAAATGCAAGTTTGCCATAAGATTGGATTCTTATTTGGGGTTTGTTTTGTGTTCGGAGGGTGAAAACCTAAACCTGAATTAGTTGAGACTATTTGTCTTGCTCCTGCTCCTGTATCCAAGGATGATGTGAGGTCATTTTCAGGTCACACAGAATTCTGTTCTGAGTATATACAAACTTTTTCATGCAGGACATACAACTTGAGGCAATTGCTTAAAAACAAAAGAAAATTTAGTTGGGGAAAAGTGTGTGACAAAGAATTCTGTGACGTTACAATGGCAATCAGAAAGACCTCTGCCTTGGGCGGTTTTGACCCCCAGCTTATCTGCGTTGTAAATACTGATGCCAGTTCTAAGGGTTTGGGTGCGGTCTGAGCCCAGAAGAAGTGATCATAAGCCTTTGGTACATCTACTTACCACTGAAGGGATGATCAAGGCTTCCACGTGATTTTGTGTATAAGATATTGTATGTTCCAGGTAAAGGCAATGTTACTGCAGATTTGTTATCAAGAATGCCTTTACCTATCAAAGAGGATGTGCGTGTGGAGTGGGATGAATATCAAATTGCTCTGGTTGTTAATACTCCACCTATAGAAAAAGAGATATGGTTAGATTAATACACCAAGGATGAAATATTGCAGAAGGTTTGGAAATTTATGGCAAAGGGTTGGCCTGCAAAGAGCATGCTGAAGTCTGTTTTATGGTGTTTTGGGGAGGTTAGATAGGAACTCTCTTGTGTTAATGGTATAATTTAGAGAGGAGATAGAGCGGTGCCTCCTTATAAATTGAGAAGGTTGATATTTATGCGGAGTCATGAGGGACATGGAGGTATCATATGGACAAAACAATCTGCAAAGGATTTTGGTGGCCAGGTTTTGACATTTTCATTGAGCGCCTAGTTAGGAATTTTGTGACATATGCTAATGCGGGCAAGTCTTTGAAGACACTAAGGCCCATAATGAGCTTGCAGATTGACCGCTTTTACTATGTTATTTAATTTTTTTATAGAGTCATGTATATAGTTTATGATATATCTGCTCTGCATTTGTAGTATGGTTTTATGTAAGTTTTATTGCATAACAATTGTTTGAAAAAAATGTGTTTTATTAAAGGAGGAAGATGTGTAGTGTTTACTTTTATATATGTTCTCGCTCTCACGATGCGCACTTGGTATTCCAGGTTGGAACTATGGAGTCAGCGCCGTGACAGTTGCTATGAGAAGCAGTGGTGAGAAGATGTGTTTCTCGGTGGTGCTTTAATGAGGAATAAAGTAATAAACATATGTTAAATACTTCTGGTGTCTGCGCGAAGTTCAAGTTGGACGATTGTGGGATTAAATACAAATTCGGCACCTCACACCATCGTCAAATCAATTGACTGACAGAATCTTGAGAAGATGCTATTTAGTATGGAATACGTGAGCATCCTCCTATTGCATCTGCTTTTGCCTAAAGGGAGGAGCCACAGAACAGTGTCGGTCTTATCCTCTTCAAGAAGTAAGTCCGTTTTTTTATATAGCGCAGCTACTCACCCTTACAGGTCTCAAGGCGCTGGGGGCCGGAGTGGAAATTAAGTGAGCTATTGCCCAGAGTCACATGGTGCTGAGCTGAGCTGCCGCCGGAGATCGAACCATGAACCCTGTGCTCCGAAGTCAGCTGCCCTGGCCGCTGCACCACACCTCTCCACAGGTTTGTGGTGAGCTTCTTCCAGGCCAACTCTCTTTTGTTAAGGAGGTTTGGGAAGCCAACAGACTGTATTTGGAGGGTACAATCCTCGGTACTGATATTTGCTCTTGTTTGAAAAAAAATGTCTTTGCTTTTTGTGCAGAGGGGCAACAATCTGAGTCAGGAATAAATATCCGATATGGATTGAGAAGGGCCAGAGTGTGTGCCCTTTGTGGTCCAGTTTTTTGTGCAGAGGAGCAGACCAATGTCGGAAAGCCTGCATGGTCAATAGTTTCTGCCACCAGAGGCACTTGTTACTCTACTTACCCAAACCCAAGGGTGCTTCCCATCTAAAGACTGAGGGTAACTACGAATTTGGGATGGAGAGAGAACTGCCAATTCATGTTGGTGCTCCTCTCTACAAAATTCGAAACCACCCTCCATATCTGAGTGTAGGACTTGGGACTGAGGCAAAAAATCATATTCATCTCAATGGTGAAGTATTCTGTTCAGCTTGGAGCCTTTGGCACCAAACCTACAGGCTTCAGCGGAAAGCATGACAACATCGTATCTGATTTTGAAGTATGCTGACCCATTTCAGCATTCTGCCTTGCCCCCTGGAAGACACTGAAAACTAAAAAATCCATGCTAAATATTGTAACCCTTGTGACCTGCAAGGACTATATAATCTCCATTCCATTGAAGTCAGTCTACGTTTGTGTCTCATTATTAGTCTATGTCGAACTTTGACTTGCATTAGCATTAGTGCTTTTTTGCCTTGGAATTTTTAAAATCCATGTATATTTTCCTGATTTTTGTGGCATTTTGCTCATTACATATTTTCTTCATTTAAAAAAAATGAGATTTGAAATGTTCTTTTCTTAAATATAATATTGTATGGATCTGATTGCACCTATCATGAAATTCTGGGGTGGGGTAAGCGGGGGGGAAGCCTGAAGCCTGTGCCATAGCTGCTACGACTGAGTAGAGTTTTCTAAGAGAACAGTATTGTAAGCTAACCAAATGGTGTTTTATGAAGTTGATGTTGAACCTAGCCCTTTCTGCAAGGACACCCCAAAGTATTGCCTCCTGCTACCTTCCTTTGCAGAACCCGTTTCTATAGTCTTTTAGGAATCTGTGCACTTTTTCCCTGCTAATATGTGGTAAGTGCTTGTGCTCTCTCTTTAAAACATGGTAAAAGTGGCCTACACCTGATCGGTATAATTAATGTCCTTGTAAGTCCCAAGTATATGGTACTACATGTACTCAGGGCCTGGTAATTAAATGCTACTAGTGGGCAGCAGCCTCCTCCTCATGGCCTACGCCAATGCGAACAGCACCCTTTGCGCCAGACTTGAGAAGGTAAGTCTTCAGTGAACTAACATGATCCCTGCATCAACACAACGCTCTATTGAGGTCAGACTGAACTTGTGATTTTATACCAGTCCAGCACGACCAGATAACAGTGATTGAGCTGCACTTTGTTCTTTTTGGATTTATTTTTACCTAAAACTTTAAAAACTCATATCTACGGTTCTACTGAAAGGAATACTGAACTATCATGATCTTACTATGGCCTGGCTCAATTCCACATTTTCAAAAGTTGTCCCACCCAAAATTTCACTCACAAACAGAAGGGTACCCTCAGCACCCTGGTTCTTTGAGGCACTCAGGCTAGAGAAATAACCCTGCATGAGACAGGAAAGATGCTGGTGCATACATTATGATATGCAGGAGAAACACACCTACAAACTTGTACAAACCAAGTACAAAAAACGTCTAATCAAAGAAAATAGCAACTAACATACCCAACTAATAGAATCAGCCCCAAACTCTACCAAGGAGATATTTCAAGTAGATACTAAACTCTCCTCCGGTCCCAGTAACAATGCTGTTGCTCTTAGCCAAGATTTCTGAGATAGTTTGGCCTTCAACTACAGAGTCAAAGTTGACAAAACTTTCCAGAACTTCGACAACGTCTTTAAGGTAGAGGTCAAAGATGGGACCCCTCAAGAAAAACCAACTTATGCTCCTCCACCACATTCTTACCTACAACCCCTGATCTAGTTAACAAACTCCTTAAATCAATCAATCAAACACAGAATTTGTAGAGCGCACTACTTACCCGCGAGGGTCTCAAGGCGCTGGGGAGAAAAAAGGGGGGGGTGCTGCTACTGGTCGAACAGCCAGGTCTTGAGTAGCCTCCTGTAGGTCAGCAGGTCTTGGGTCTGTCGTAGGCTTAGTGGAAGGGTGTTCCAGGTCTTGGCGGCGAGGTGTGAGAAGGATCTGCCGTCGGTGGTTGTTCTTCGAATGCGAGGGACGGTGGCGAGGGAGAGGTCGGCGGAGCGGAGCTGGCGGTTGGGGACGTAGAAGAAGAGTCGTCTGTTGAGGTAGGCTGAGCCAGTCTTGTGGAGTGCCTTGTGTGCGTGGATGAGGAGTTTGAAGGAGATTCTCCTGTCAACGGGGAGCCAGTGCAGGTTCCTCAGGTGGGGGTGATGTGGCTGTGGCGTGGTACGTCGAGGATCAGGCATGCAGAGGCGTTTTGTATGCGTTGCAGTCGCTTGATGAGCTTGGCCGGGGCTCCCGCGTAGAGGGCGTTCCCATAGTCAAGTCTGCTACTGACGAGGGCCTGGGTGACTGTTCTTCTTGTATCTGTCGGGATCCACCTGTAGATCTTGCGAAGCATGCGGAGGGTGTTGAAGCAGGAGGAGGAGACTGCGTTGACTTGCTTGGCCATGGAGAGCGTTGAGTCGAGGATGACTCCCAGGTTGCGTGCGTGGTCGGTGGGTGTCGGGGCTGCTCCCAGTGTTGTTGGCCACCAGGAGTCATCCCAGGCTGAGGGGTTGGAGCCGAGGATGAGGACCTCTGTCTTGTCCGTGTTCATCTTTAGTCGGCTGATCTTCATCCAATCGGCGACGGCCTTCATTCCTTCATGGAGATTGGATTTGGCGGCGAGGGGGTCCTTGGTGAGGGAGAGGATCAGTTGAGTGTCGTCGGCGTAGGAGATTATGTTGAGGTCGTGCTGTCTGGCGATGCGTGCGAGTGGGGCCATGTAGATGTTGAACAGTGTTGG
Organism: Calotriton arnoldi; assembly: GCA_963921515.1. Lineage (NCBI taxonomy): Eukaryota > Metazoa > Chordata > Amphibia > Caudata > Salamandridae > Calotriton > Calotriton arnoldi. Next base: position 146,058 of record CAWUFW010013414.1, read on the forward strand.
GCTGAGGGAAGATCCCTGGGGTACGCCGCAGATGATCTCGGAGGCTTCGGATCGGAAAGGTGGGAGGCGGACTCGCTGGGTTCTGCCGTCGAGGAAGGAGGTGGTCCATTCCAGGGCCTTGTCTCGGATCCCTGCGTCGTGGAGGCGTGCACGTAGAGTGCGGTGACAGACAGTGTCGAAGGCGGCGGAAAGGTCCAGCAGGATGAGGGCTGCGGTCTCACCGTTGTCCAGCAGGGTCCTGATGTCGTCGGTGGCGGCGATGAGGGCAGTCACAGTGCTGTGGTTGCTGCGGAACCCTGATTGGGATGGGTCCAGGATGCTGTTTTCTTCGAGGTATCGGGTTAGCTGTTTGTTGACGATCTTCTCGATGACCTTGGCTGGGAACGGAAGCAGGGAGATGGGCCGGAAGTTCTTGAGGTCTCTCGGGTCCGCCTTGGGTTTTTTGAGTAGGGCGTTGATCTCTGCGTGTTTCCAGCTCTTTGGGAAGGTCGCGGTCTCGAAGGAGAGATTGATAACGTTGCACAGGTGGGGTGCGATGGAGCTGCTGGCTTTGTTGAAGATGTGGTGCGGGAAAGGGTCTGACGGGGAGCCGGAGTGTATTGTGCTCATGGTCTTGATGGTGTCATCGATGTTCACGCTGGCCCAGGCTGGCAAGGGGTCATGGTCGATGGTGTGCGGCGGGTCTGGTGTATCTATCTTAGTAGGGGCTGTCTGGGTGTTGAAGCTGTCGTGGATGTCGGCGATCTTGCAGTGGAAGAAGGTGGCGAGGGAATCGCAGAGGGCTTGCGACGGCGGGATGTCGTTGGTGTTGGAGCTGGGGTTGGAGAGTTCCTTCACGATGTTGAAGAGCTCCTTGCTGTTGTGTGCATTGTTGTCGAGGCGGTCTTTGAAGGAGATTCTCTTGGCGGACCTGATGAGGTGGTGGTGGTTACGGATGGCGTCTTTGTGGGCTGCGTGGCTGTCCGGTGTCTTATCACTGTGCCATTTCTTCTCTAGTTTCCGGCAGGTACGCTTGGAAGCTAGGAGTTCCGGGATGAACCAGCTGGCTCTTTTGGTGGTTTCGCTGTAGGTGAGTTTTTTCAGCGGGGTGAGGGTGTTGGCACAGTCGTCTATCCATTGTCTGAGGTTGCAGGCAGCGTCATCGGTGTTGGATGGGTCGGAGGGAGGGCTGAGAGCGAGGTTTGCCCGTAGTTGGTCTTCGGTGACTTTGCTCCAGCAGCGGCGTGGGATCTGTTGGGTGCGGTGGTGTGTGGTGGGTTTCTGGAAGATGAAGTGGATGCATCGGTGGTCGGTCCAGAGGAGTTCCGTGGTGTGGCTGAAGGAGACGTGGGAGCTTGAGGAGAAGACGGGGTTGAGCGTGTGGCCGGCGGAATGAGTCGGTGTTGTGACGAGCTGTCTCAGTCCGAGGTTGGCGAGGTTGTCGATCAGGGTGATGGAGTTGCTGTCGTTGTTGTTCTCCAGGTGAAAATTCAGGTCTTCGAGGAGGATGTAGTCGGTAGAGGTCAGGGCGTGCGTGCTGATGAAGTCGGCGATTGAGTCGCTGAACTGGGGTCGGGGCCCAGGGGGTCTGTAGACAAGGGTGCCTCTAAGGGTGGTGTTGGGCTCCGTGTGGATCTGGAAGTGCATGTGTTCGGCGGTGCAGAGAAAGTCGTCAGTGCTGGTCGAGACCCTGATGGAGTTCTTGTGGACGATGGCGATTCCTCCTCCTACTCCGTTGACGCGGTCTCTGCGGGTGATCTTATAGCCGTCAGGGATGGCTATGGCGATGTCGGGTGCGGAGGAGTCGTTCATCCAGGTCTCTGTCAGGAAGGCGACGTCTGGTGATGATGTGTCGAGCAGGTCCCAGAGCTCGACGGCGTGTTTGCGTGTGGAGCGGGTGTTCAGTAGGATGCATCGGAGGTGGTTGAGGTCCTTCTTGGCGGGCGCTTCGGTGGCTCTGAGGCTGGTGTAGCTGCAGTTCCGGCAGGTGAAGGGGCCATGAGTGCTTTTCAGGGCGGCCTTGAAGCAGTTGTGTGTCAGTCCGGGGTTGAGAGCGTGGAGTGTGGTGGCATCGTAACGGCGTCGGTCCTCGAGGCTGGAGCGGGGGGCGCGCGGCCCAGGGGTTCTGGCACTGGGCACGGTCCAGGCGCGGACGGGCGCAGACGGGCTTGCCTTAGGCGCGCCTTCGGCCGCCATATATGGGGAGATGGGAGGGAGGAGCAGCTGGGAGGCGGGAGGCAGGGGCAGCGAATGGGCAGTCAGGGGGGCGGGGCCGCAGGGGACGCAGCGGCGGGAGTGGAGAGAGGCAACGGGGGGTACAGAAGGCAAAGTTGGGCATGGAAAAATGGGGGCACGAGGGGAAACAGAAGGCAAAATGGACACAAAAAATGGGGGCACGAGGGGAAACTGAAGGCAAAAATTGGGCACAGAAAAATGGGGGCACGAGGGGAAAACAGAAGGCAAAATTGGGCACAGAAAAATGGGGGCACGAGGGGAAACAGAAGGCAAAAATTGGGCACAGAAAAATGGGGGCACGAGGGGAAAACAGAAGGCAAAATTGGGCACAAGAAATGGGGGCAACGAGGGGAAACAGAAGGCAAAAATGGACACACAAAATGGGGGCACAAGGGGAAACAGAAGGCAAAATTGGGCACAAAAAATGGGGGCACGAGGGGAAACAGAAGGCAAAACGGGCACCGAGGCAACAAGCAGAGGGGCGAGCTTACCAGCAGCAGCAGCGGGCAGGACAACACAGGCGGAGCTGTGTGGCGGGGGAGCGACCTACCTGGCAAGGTCAAGGGTCGCTCTCCTCACCGTGCAGCGGCTGCCATATATGGGGAGGTGGGAGGGAGGAGCAGCTGGGAGGCGGGAGGCAGGGGCAGCGAATGGGCAGTCAGGGGGGCTCAAAATCTGGCTCTTAGAGCCTTCATTGGCTTCCTATGAGAAGTCACATTAAATTCAAAGTGCTCTGCAGTGCCCGTAAGGCTCTGCACAACTCCGGCCCTGAGTTTGACCACTGCGTGCCTTGGGTGCCAAAACTCTTACAACCTCCAGATTTAGGAAATGTAACTGGGATGGAAGAAGCTTTGTCTCAGGTACAACCAAACTTTGGAACAGTCTGCCCCCCCATACCAGAGCCATCTCCACCTTACTTTCCGTTAGGAAAGAACTTAAAACATGGCTTTTCAGAAACTTAGGGCCTGATTTACCACTTACCCACACAGCACAGTGCAGCAGCCACAAATGCTGTGCTATGTGAAAAGGAGAGATGAGGAGAGCGCCATACCAACAGAAATTATGGCGCCGGCGCTGAAATCTACTGCTGTGCGCCACGGATACACCTTTGCGCTATAGTGCAAGTGTGTCTCCGTGAGTTTAGCATAGAGTTTGTACTGGAAGGTATCCTTCCAGTAAAAATACTATGCATAGACTGACTTTAACCCTTTTCCCTCTCTGGATGTGTGCTGTAAAGTGCAGCACACATACAAAGTCGTAAAAGGAAGGAGAAATTAGAGCATTTCTCCTTCGTTGCGCCTACTTAAAAGGGCGCAGTTTTCTGATGCTAAACCCTGTCTACTTTATTTAGCATCAGAAACCTTGGGTGGTAGCATGGGAATGCCCATGCTCTGCTCATGGTACGCCCCTTTGGCATTAAGTAATGCAAATCTGCGCTATGCACTGCTTTGTGTTACTTTCATGTTATTTCCAGCGTTAAATAAGTATAGCGCTGGAAAGTAAATAAGAAAAAAAGATTTTGCGCCGATTTGCATCACTTTAGTGACCCAAACACGGGTAACATCTTAGGAAATATCCCACTAAGGGCGGTCAGTTCGTGCTCTATTTCAGTTAGCGCCAAGACAACTTAGGGAAACATGCGCTTTATACATTTTAATAACATAACTTAACATTTATGTAGTTTTGGTGTTGTTGTGTTTACTACATTTTGCTCTATTATTTAAGTTGATTTGGGACTTTTCTTGTGTTGTCTTTTCACTTTATTACTGTTTAAGTGCTGCATAAATGCTTTGCACAAAACCTTTAACTTAAGCCTGACTGCTTTGTCCCAAGCTGCTAGCGGGTTAAGCACAGGTTTACTTAGTGACTTTTGCGGTTCATCCCGACAAAGAGCGTGTTTATTATTTGAGTAAGGCTTCCGCCCCTCTCAACTAATATTCCAATTTCTTACAGTTAGTATGGTGAGTCCTCTCTGAAAAAAAACACTGTATCAGACCTATCTTCTGATTGAGTCTGCCATTTGTTAAGAACCTTATGGAGCTTTCTTGTGCGTTTCAAATACGCAGTTCAAATACCTCACACAAGATATAGCTCATAATATAGGAGGATGCATGTGCAACACAAAATTTCAAACTTTTCTTCCCTAGAGCTGAGGTGATGCATGAGGACGTCTCTGGCAGTCTGTTGCCATGAGGTAGGGCGTAACAGTCATAAAGACAAATTGGCAAACAATGAAGTCCATAATGCAACTGGGGATAGGTACGAGTATTAACTATAACTGGGCCATTCTGGAGCGTCATTTGTTTTAACACATCAGCCTGTTTTGTTTTGTATATGAAAACATCAGGAACGTTCACAACAAAGAAAAAATGACAAGACAGGAAGGAATAATTATATGGAATCTAGCTCCAAAGCTGAAGATAATGACTTTCATCTTTCCGGTGAGACTTGATAATGTATGTTACATTTTAGATTCCAGTTGAGAAACATATAACACTTATGCTAATGTATCTGCTTGCTTATTTTGCATTGTTGTCAAAAATAATTATCAGCAACGAAATAAGTATCATTCTCCAAAAATAGAAACCTACACAACATTGTGACAGACCTGTGTACTGTATTTTATTATGCATAGGTGTCATTTTTGGTGTGATATTCAATATATGCAGAATTTTATTTGCACATGTTTGTTGAGAAAAGATAATAGTAATATTGTTTATTTCACACAATTTACAGTAGCCTACAACTTATAAGTCTCTCTGTTGTGTTGTGGAAACATGTTGCAACAGCCAACAATACAATATAAATATCAATAATCAATTATATTGAGTGAAGCTGAAAAGTAATGTTTATAATTCGAATGTATATATCATTCACCAAATCCTTAAGGTACAGCAGCATTATATTGGAAACTGTGAACAATGCGTTGGGATGTTTCTCCAACAAATTGCAAGTGGTTAGACAAATCGCAAGCATTCATCCCATCACCTTTTGTGTGTTTGATGTACCACCCTAAGTGGCAAAGGTATGCCCAGACATGGGTCCTGTAGGCACTGTGCCACTGGAACCAAGCTATACCTGGATGAAGAGCCCATATCAGGCGAAAACCAGTCCTAGACTGCTTGTCTTCTGGTTCAGTGAGGACCTGACATGGCAGTTTAGGTCGGACTGTTCTCGTGATGACCTGGGTCAAGGCTGATTTGCATGTGACTGGGCCGGAACTGCAGTGGATTAGTGAGCAAAAGATGATGGCTTGGGATGCTACCCTGAGCAACAGTGGTTAGCCAAATTACAAGCAATCCTCCCATCACCTTTTGTGTGTCTGATGGATCGTCCTAAGTGGCAAGGGCATGCCCAGACCTGGATCCTGAGCGCACTGTGCCAATGAAACCAGGCTATACCTGGCTGATGAGCCCTTATCAGGCTGAAAATGGTCCTAGTTTGCTTGTAGTCTAATTTGATGAGGCCCTTATCTGGAAGATCAGGCTGGACTGATCCGAAAAGGAGAATAGCCAAATGCTAATTTCCATATGGCTGGGTCCAAGCTGAGATGGCATGGTAAGCAAAAGAACAATGGGTTTGGATGCTACCCCAAGCAATTGCAATCGATTAGACAAATGGCAAGGATTCCTTCCATTATCTTTTGTGTCTTTGATGTACCACCCCAAGTGGCAAGGGTATGCCCAGATGTGGGTCCCCTTGCTCATAGTACCACTGGAACCAAGCTATACCTGGCTGATGAGCCCTCCCCAGGGCTAAACCCACCCTAGGTGGCTTGTGTTCTGGTTTTGTGAGGCCCTGACCTAACAGTTGGGGCTGGCCAGTTCTCATGAGGAGCAAGGTCAAGGCTGATTTGCATATGGCTGGGTCCAAACTGAGATGGCAACTGTGAGCAAAAGAACGATAAGTTGGGATGCTACCCAGAACAACTGCCAGTGGTTAGACAAATAACAAGCTTTCCACCTATCACCTTTTTTGTTTGATGTACTGTCCTAATGGCAAGGGTATTCCCAGATGTGGGTCCCGTGCTTACTTTTCTACTGGAGATAAGCAATACCTTGCTGGGCAAAACCAGTCCTAGTTTGCTTGCGTTCTGGTTCGGTGAGGAACTAGCCTGGAAGTTCATCCTTTGTTGTTTTATTTTGTCCTAAACCAAAGACAGAGAGCTAAAATGACTTAAAGCCCTTTCTTAAAGCTCTACATGAGAACCTGCCTCTCAAACACAGGTTTTCAAAAATGTCCCCAAACTTGACATCACTTGAAATTGGCCTGCAGCAGATCTAGGCATCTTGCCCCTACTAAGGCACAGAAGAATCTGACAATTATTTACTGATTGACTCATTGATCAATTGATTATTTGACTGATTGGGCTTTTGTAGAGCTCACAAATACTCTTCAGCCATGGTGACTTGGCACTAACTAATTATAAAGGAGGCAGAAAGAGATAGCCCAGTGAGGTAATAGATATGTTTTCAAAGATTTACAAAAAGCAAGAACATTTTCTTTTTTATGAGTGTAAGGGGAAGCAGAATCCAGTGTTTTGGCACAATGTGCAGAAAAACAGCCTCTGATGCTGGAGCAACTTAATCTCTGCACGGAAAGAAGGTTAAGAAAGGGAGAGCAAAAGGGTGGTATGGGAGTGTAATGTCTGATTTTTTCTGGGGGTATATGGTTTCCTCGAATAGTAAGTGTGATGGTGAAGACAGACAACTTTGAACCAAGTACACCAACCAATAAGTCATTGAACTTTGACAAGAAACTAGGAGGTGAAATCACAGGGTGGAAGATTGTAGATTGCAGGCACTGTGGCATTTCAAATTATTTCAAGCTGAGAGAGGAGGTTTTGAGGGAAACCACAATAAAGAGTGTTGCCATAATCGAGTTGAGAAAGATTGACGACATCAACTAAAAGTTTTCCAGAACTCAAAGGGACAGGAACGCAGTAAAAATAGTTGAATGTAGAGTCAAAAGTCAAATTTAGATTGAGGACAGAACTAGAGAGCAAAGGGGGTCATCCCAATACCTGAGACCACCAATTTGGAGACCAAATGGAGGGGTGATATCCCATTAACAGCACCTCATATTTGTCAAAGTTCAGTTGACGCAAGTTGGACTTCATCCATGTGGTAGCTTCTGAGAGGGATTGTCTGAAGTTGGTTTGACTGAACAAGAGGTAGTCCTCAAACTTAAGCAAGATTTGACTGTCTTCTGTGTAAAACAAGAATTTCAGGACATAGGGAATATTCATTTCAGTCAACAAGGAAACATAAATGCTAAAAAGGGGAGGGCTTGAGGAGGAGTCCTGGTGTACACCACAGAATAGTTATTTTTAAAAACAGGTTGATGCTAAGGCAGAAAGAATGCTTGTGAGTGATCAAAGAGGAAAGGAACAAACTATTTATTTTTATTTATTTATTTACGGATTTATACAGCGCATAGCTGCCCCAGCAACGGGGCGTCCCAGCGCTACCCAAAGAACAGGTGCCAATAAACCACTCTAACAAACACAAACAGTTATACCGGAAAGAGCCAGGTCTTTAAAGCCTTTCGAAAAGTCAGATGATTCTGGAGTCCTCTGATAGAGATCTGAAGGGAGTTCCAAAGATGGGCCGTCTGAACCTTAAAAGATCGACCACCAGCTCTGACTCTTTGAAATCGGGGGGTACACACCAATCCCGAGTTGGCAGAGCGAAGGGGACGATTCGGGATATACTGAACTAGCAGGTCCTTTAAGATCGGAGGGCCTTGTTGTGACAGAATTTTGTGGGCTACACACAGGGACTTAAACTGGATTCTTTTGGCTATTGGTAGCCAGTGCAGCTTAGGTAAAAGATTAGATACCGAGCAGAACTTAGGCAGTGCCAGCAAAGCACGTGCCGCGGCATTCTGAATTCTTTGGAGGCGTAAAATACAAGATTTATTAGCGCCTAGGTACAGGGAGTTACCATAATCCAACCTGGCTAGAATTGTAGCCTGGAGAATAGTTTGGCGGATTTTTGGTTCAAAATATCCAAGCAAAGGTTTTAACCCCCTCAAGAGTCCAAAACAGACCCCTGCGAGAACTTTAGATTGGGTATCAAAAGAAAGATCCCTATCTATCCAAAAGCCTAGATTTTTAACCGCCTCTTTGGGCGGTGGCGCTGGTTTGAGTTTATCCGGCCACCACTGTTCTAACCAAAGAGCACTATCTCTCCCCAATACAAGAATTTCAGACTTAGCAGCATTGAGCTGCAAGCAATTGGCTGTCATCCAGTCTGCAATCGCTAACAGGTCCTCCTTAAATTTAAAGAGGTTGTTTTTACACTTTTTGAAAAGGCAATGACTAGCTGGGTGTCATCGGCATAAGATACCAATGACATCCCTCTACTTTTTGCTACCAGAGCTAGAGGTTGAACATAGATGTTGAACAACGCAGGACTCAATATTGAACCCTGTGGGACCCCATGCTTAATGGCATACACCTGCGAATGGTGCGGTGGTACAGCAACTTGGAAGGTTCTGCCTTCCAAGAAAGAGCGAAACCAAGCCAGGGCCAGCCCCCTGACCCCGATATCATGCAGCCTACATAACAAGATGTCATGGGAGACAGTGTCAAAGGCGGCACTTAAATCCAACAGAATCAAGGCAGCTGAATCCCCGACATCTAGGCTGCCACGGATGTCCTCGGTCACCGCCAACAGCGCCGACTCGGTGCTGTGGCGTGGGCGAAAACCGTTTTGTGAGGGGTCAAGGACATTGTTCTGCTCCTCAAATTCAGCCAAGACTGTATTTACATAAGATTCAGTAACTTTAGCTAAAAAAGGGAATTGGGAGATCGGACGAAAATTACCAGGGTCCGAAGGTTCTAAGGACGGTTTCTTTAGCAGAGGAACAACTTTTGCATGCTTCCATGTTGCAGGCAACGATGCAGAGGTCAGTGACAGATTAATCAATTCCCTGACCGCTGGTAGAGTTGAGTTATAAACAAGGCGGAGTTGATCTGGTCTCAAAGGATCAGCTGGGGAACCTGATTTAATTTTAAGACAGAGAGATTCCGTCTCAGAAAGTGAAAGTAAAGGAAAAGAACACAACATTAATTCAGAAGTGGCTAACCTAGCCTCGATCTCGACCAATCGATCAGTGTTGACCCTAACTGAATGGGAGCTGGCAGTTGGAAGGTTGTTATAAATAGTCTCCACCTTCACGCAGAAAAAACCTGCAAGTTCATCGCACTGAGCATTGGAGGAGACTGGGGGTCCGCTTTCACATTAGAGTGTTGCATCTTTCTCAGAAGGGAAAAAATCATTTTAGGGGGTTCTTACTCTCCATGATTTTAGCAGCAATGTATTCAGCTCTAGCTTTCCGGATCAGCCTATGATACGTCTTAATTGAATCACTGTATTTATTTTTTGCTTCCAGGTCATAAGCACGCCTCCAGGATCGCTCCAGTTGCTTACAGACCTTTTTAGCTTTCACCAAGGTTTCATTGAACCAAGGATTAGATGGCCCTTGTTTCGTCTTTGAACTGAGTTTAGCAGGAATGCTGATATCTAACGCTTGAGTCAGCCAATCCTGGAAGAGAGTATCAGCTACCTCTATATTAGAAGGGAACAGCGGTTTCAAACTTGACAAAGAGTCCGAAAATTGACTAACATCCAATTTATGCCAAGGACGTTTTGTCACAAAGCGGGGGCAATTTGAGACAGGTTTCCCAGGCAGCTGAAAGCAGAAAGGAACCAAAAAGTGGTCTGACCAGACCAAAGGAACCGGAGGTGACACCGTTATAGAACCCAAATTAGAGAATATAGGGTCCAGCAAGTGGCCGGCCATATGAGTGCAATCAGTCACATGTTGTATCAATTGGCAGGCCACCAAATCAGCTAAAAAGCAGGCAACATCCGTTTTGCCGCTGTCTTCCAGATGAAGATTTAAATCACCCAGAATGGTGAAATTTGCTGCTTTACTAGCGAGTAGGATAACCTTATTCACTAAAGCTTCCCTAAATATATTAGATGACCCGGGCGGGCGAAAGATAAGCAACCCCGAAACCGTAAAATTGTGGTTAAGGGTGATTTTAAAAAAGCACTTTCACATTCAGGAATATCCTCCTGCCTAAAACTGCATGAAAAAGGCTCCTTAAGAATTAGTGCAATACCTCCACCACGCTTGATTGATCTGTTGAGTTGATACATACTATAGCCTGGGGGAAGTGCCAACCAGCATTCTGCACCAGAGTCCTGTGTTAACCAGGTCTCAGTCAAAATAATTCCGGTGCGTAATTCATCTGTGAGTAAGTCAAATATCTCTGCATGATGTTTTGCGAGGGAGCGACAATTTAAGCTAAAAAACCTTAGCTCAGTTGAACCAGAAAGAGAGATACCACTCCCAACAGTTTCAAAGTTAAGAAGACATTGTTCACACTGAAATGAATCCATCATAGGAGACCAAGTATGCTTTAAACAGATAGGGCAGTTTATATTAAAAGACAAAAGCTCGGAGCGTGTATATGTTAACCTAACGTTTGGAATTTGAGCAGGGTAACTGGCATCTGGCAGCGTCCCGGCACGGACGGGCGCAGACGGGCTTGCCTTAGGCGCGCCTGCTGCGCGCGTCCGCTGCGCGTCCGCATCAGGTGCGATTTAAATGGACGGTGGGCAACAACAGGCACCTCCCATCGCGTCTGATTGGCTCTAAGCAACCAATCAGCGCTCAACGCTGTCCGTGATGCGGAAGCCAACAGTTATACCGCTATGCAATGCATGTCAAAGCATTGCTGAGAATACTAAATTCAGCAACACGAGGGAGAAGATGAGAATTGGATACAGCGCCTAAGACCACCGACAAGCCTAAGAAAATAAGCCCGGCAGAGTCGCCTTGCTCTGCGATCATTTGAAGTCCTTACAATACTGTAAGAAGGAAATACTTTGTACTGTGGAGATGGCAAGAGTGATTTGAAAATTCATTTTCCATTTTAGGTTGCCTAAAGAGTGTAGTTAATCCCTATTTTATTAAGAATCCATCAACAATGCTGGGTCTTTTGTAGTTAAAGTTAAAATCTTCTGGCAAGATTTGGCAGAATAATCTGTGCAAGGTATAGTTGGTTGTCTACCTGGACATATCATAAAAAACCTAATTGAGTAACACATAGGTTTTAACGTGCTATCAATCAATCAATCACAGAATTTGTAGAGCGCACTACTTACCCGCGAGGGTCTCAAGGCGCTGGGGAGAAAAAAGGGGGGGGGGGTGCTGCTACTGGTCGAACAACCAGGTCTTGAGTAGCCTCCTGAAGGTCAGCAGGTCTTGGCTATGTATATCTTCCTTCGTTTGATGTTATTTCCATCCATTGGTTTACATCCATTGGTTTACATCAAATCACTCATGCAATGGTCAGGAAACTTATCAAGTGTTAGAACATTTCAAATAAACCAAACAGCTGTTTCACTAATTTCTTTACCTCCTCCGCAAATACCAAATAAACACATTTTAATAAAAAAATTCATACTCAACAGGAATACAGTACTATTGGTTCAAATTTAGAAGAGATACGACTATTTAAAAATATATAATTTTCCCAATCATTTTTGTGGCAGATCTAATTTATATTCTATAACAATCAATCTCATCACAATATATTCATGTGCATTTCGGGCTATCCCAGGAGCTGCAACTTTAAAGTCTTGGACTTCATCTGACCTGGCTAACATAGTCAACTGCATGATCCATACTTTATACAGAATGCACAATCTGTTATTTATTTATTTGAAAAGTTTTATAAAGCGCTAACATGACCTGGCAGGTTATCAGAGCGCTTTACATCATCCCCCACTTGTTAGGCTTGAGCGGGAAGGTATAATCGAAATCAACGTGTAAACAGTAAAAGCAGATTACAGACAAAGGCAGATAGACATCATTTTGAGCAATAGGTAGATTTCAACGAAGGTCGGGTAGGTCAAAGTTGTGAGGTCATTTCAAATAATATGTGAGGTTACAGAGCTATTAACTCACATGTCTATTCATCATCGAGCCTATGATTACTGACCCAGCCGGTAACAGGGCAATGTACAATGTCGTTTGCTGGTTAATCTTGAGCAGGCAGAAAACCATAGAAAACTATGCAAAAACTAAGGCCATTGGATATGAACATCAGCATCTTGAACATTAAGCGGATTGCATCGCGGTAGGGGAGGACAAGCTTGTAGGATCCTTTAAAAAAATTTAAGAAGTTACATAATTATTGACTCCAGTGGCTATTCATGAGCAGGCTTTTGACTTCTTTTTTAAAAACAAAAATGTTTCCTATTCTGATTTCTGGTGGGAGAGCTTTCCATATTCTCGGAGCAAGACGGGAGAAATCACAAGTTGTAAGTTCTCTTCTTTTTGATCTTTTGAGGTTACAGCAGCAGAGTGTTTTTACTTCTTAGTGCCCGATTCCCACCTGATAGTTCTAGTTTATTTGCTAGGTAAGAGGACGTGTTATGGTAATGTGCGTTGTGAGTCAAGCAAGCTATCTTATACTTGATCCTTGCGTCAATGGACAGCCAGTTCAGTTAGCATAGATCAGGTGTGATGTTGTCATGCTTTCTTGAGCCGGTGATGAGTCTGGCAGAAGAGTTCAGAGTGGCTCTTAAAGGAGCCAGGCTAGTTTTGGGAAGTCCACCCGAGGGCGCAATTCCGTATTCTAAACGGGAGATCACAAGGGACTGGACAGCTTGTTGAAGGTCAGAGGGTGGCAAGAACTTTTTGATTTTCCTTAATGTGCAGAGTTGGTAATTGGCTCCTTTGTTGTAGCACTGATGTGATCCTGCATATTTAGGCATTTGTCCAGAATTAGGCCTAGTGATCCAGTGGAGTTAATTATATGTGGGGTACAGTTGAGAGCTGTTAGCTGTTTAAGCCAGTCCTGAATGGGCGCAGTATCATTGTGTGGGGCGAGCAAGAGGAATTCTGTTTTGAGTGAATTTAGCAGAACGTGGTTGTGCGATAACCATTGTTGGGTTTTTAAGAGTGCAAGGTTGAGAGTGGCAATGTCTTCCGGAGAAGAAACTTTCACATACAGTTGGGTATCATCAGCTTACATATGGTATTGAATGTTAGATCGTTTCAGAATTTCAGTGAGGGGCTCCAGATACACGTTGAAAAGAGTAGGTGCGGATAGTTGTGGGACTCCAATTGAAACAGTAATACTGTTGGAAAGGACATTGTTTACTTTGAATCTTTGAGTTCTACCTTGAAGGAACAAGATAACCCAATTTAACAATGTACCTGATAACCCGATCCTTGTTTCAAGTAGGTCAATTAATTTGTCGAGTTTGACCATATCAAATGCTGAGGAGAGATCCAATAGTATAAGTAGGCAAGTTTCATTCTGGTCTAGTAGTCTTAGGACATCATCTACAATGTGAGTTAAGGCGGTTTCTGTACTGTAACCTGATCTGAAGCCAGACTGGTATTAGTCAAGGAGTTGGAAATGATCAATGTGATTACAGAGTTGAGTATGTATATATTTCTTGAGAAGTTTGAATAGAGTCATGATAGTAGAAATAGGTCTGTAGTTGTTAGGCTCAGATAAATCTGCCTTAGGTTTATTTGGTATGGGGATGACTTGACCAATCTTGAGGCAATCTGGAATGAGGCCTTGTGTGAGGAATTCATGTACAATCTTCGAGCGGGAAAATTCTCTAAAACTTCACGATTGTATGATTAAGTTAAGTAGCTGGATGAGCAATCACTGCTTGAAATTGAATTCAAGCAAGACGGAAGTGATCATGTTTGGTAATCTCTTTCCACCTTGGTCCCCTGAGTGGTGGCCAGACAATCTCAGACCCCCACCTACACCTGTAATCAAAGCTAAAAATCTTGGAGTTATTATAGACGACAAATTGAGCCTGAAACCCCAAGTGTCCACGGTGGTGTCTTCCGCATACTTCATGATTAAAACCTTAAGAAAAATACTTCCTTTTATTCCTAAAAATCTAGAAAGACAGTTGTGACCTCTCTAGTCTTATCAAAACTTGACTATTGCAATGGCCTTTATATTAATATTCAATCCACTCTCTTCAGAAAGTTGCAAACGGTACAAAATGCCACAGCAAGACTCATATTGGACATCCCCAAGTATCAGTCAGTTGGAAAAGGAATTCAGGACCTGCATTGGCTGCCAGTCGGTCAGCGGGTAAAATTTAAGGCGCTTTGTATCGCTCATAAGGCTCTCCACAAAGAAGGTCCGAACTTTTTATGGGACCTTTTCAGATGGTATTCCCCCAATAGACCTCTACGATCGGCAATTTTGAATTTGATGCCTACTGTCAGAATTAAAAAAACGAACTGGGGTGGGAGGAGTTTTAGCTACAATACCATAAAGGAATGGAACTCCCTCCCACTATATCTTAGGAAAATTCCCTCCCTCCTTGAGTTCAGAAAGCAACTAAAGACATGGCTCTTTTAGGATCAGTGGTATGTAACATAGTATGGAGAACCGGAAGCGCCAAGACACCTAAGGGTATATGTGCACTATACAAGTCATAATAACATAACATAACATAACAAAATGGATGAGGTAAGCTCTTTAAAGAGTTTGGTGGGCATAAGATCATTGAGGTGATTTGATGGTTTTAAAGTACCTAAAATGTTAAGCAGCTCAAGATCATCCAGAAGTCTGATGGTATTCCACAAAGCATCAGTTTTTGGAGTAAAGGCAGCTGGAGCGATCATAGGAGAGCTCATCCATGGTGAACCAGAGACCGGGGAGGAGGGAGCTTGATTCTGTAAGTCTACTAAGGAGAGTTGCAGATCTAATTCGATCTTTCTTGTTTTTCAGTGAAATGGGCTGACAACTCCTCGTTGCTTGGGATTGAGTCTTTAAGTGTCGATTGTTGATGATTTCGAAAAGTTTTTAGGTCTATTTTTGGCCATGTCAAGTTGCGATCTAAAGTGATCAGCTTTAGAGCTGCGTATTTGTTTGTTATAGACATTTTGAGTCTTCCTTAGTAGTTTGTGGTTAGCTAGGGAAGGAGAAGTTCTCCATGATTATGTTGTTCCTCGTTAAGGGAGCTGTTGAACCAAGGTTGAGAATGCTTGTTAGGGATACTTTTGAGATGTAGAGGAGCAAGTGCAGTGAAGATATCTGTCATGGAATGAGTGTAGTGGTGAGTGAGATCATCCAAGTTTGTCATGTTGTGGGGCGGCTGAAGAAGAATATTTCTCATAGTGGTAAGATCATTTGCGTTGATGTTTCTCAGATTTCTAGACCATTGTTTGTTTTTCTGAGGTTGACCTTGTCTGATCAATATTTTTTCCATGATGCGAAATGAGATTAGGAGGTGATCTGACCAGTCGCACAGTGCTATATCGTCAAGTTGAATGATGTTATCTTTGGCTATTATAAGGTCTAGGGTGAAACCTTTGATATGCGTGGGCTTGTTGCAGAATTAGGTAAGATTCATGTTGAATAGGAAGGTCTTGAAGGTGTTTACAAATGGATCATTTTCATTGTTCCAATGCAATTTGAAGTCCCCAAGGAAGATATGGTTGTGAGATTGGTCCGCATTCATTGAAATGGTTTCCATAATTTGTTCAGTGGACACAGTGTTAGTCTACCAAGCAGAGCCCATTGTAAAATTAGGATATTTATTCAAATGAAACCACATTCTCTGAGTGGATATAATGGAGGAGGTAATTGACCAATTCACAAAGACACAAATATGTCATGCATGTGAACTATACACATGCTTATGATTATAATGGATGGCGTGTATTGCATTTCTTTGTATAGATCACTTGCACTGTTTGTTACTGCTTCTCTGTATTTACAGAAAATAAAGAGTAACTTGGAACATTAAACCTATAGGGTAAGTGCCTGGTGGACATATTGGCAGGCCATATGTAGTGAGTGCAAAATGTACACTGAATATTGAGGCCTGCTTTTACTTTTTCTATATGAACCATCTACTAACAGGGTGTGTTGCAAAATTCCCATTTCAAGAAGGTCACTAAACAACCCTCCAAATGTATATTAATCAGGCAGTTCGCAATTTGCAATCCTTGGTGACTGGATGAGGATTTAAGAATAGAGGCCTGAGATGGACAACAGACCTCCGCCCCTGCATTTGCATTCCAAAACCAGGAAACATTTTTGTTTTTAAAAAAGCAGACTGTGTCCATTAAAGACACAGCTGCAGAATTAAAAAAAAAAACATTTGGGAAGTTATTGGGCGAGCAGGCGTAGTCCTGCTGAACTCTGCCTGCTCCCCAGATGCTGCCAACCTGATTTCAGTCGAGAAGCTTCCTCCTTGGCAAATCAGTTACTTACCACCTCAGCTTGGGATTATGTACCTGATAAATTATTTGTAACCTCAATTGGAGTCACAAACCTTTAATAGATACTGTTCCAACTGATAAATAAAAGAGGAACACTCTTTTTACGCCGCCTCCTACTTGGGATCTTAAAAGGAACACAAAAGTGATTTTTGCAAGCCTGACTCATAAAAGGGCTTTTGTTCATTATTAAAAGGCATTTTGTGGTCACAAACTCAAGATCTTGTGAAACTCAAAGTTTGCAACAGAATAGCAGGCCATGTGGGCCTCATTTATGGGTATTTTGTCGTAGGGCAGCGCAGAATAAACATTTTATCTAGCTGGTTGGATTACTGATTTGAGGCATCTGGTTGGAATATGACTCATTACAACGCATAGTAATACAACGCGTGCCATTACAACGCCGGTATTACTACGCGTTGTCATTACAACGACATGCCATTACATCGCATACTTTTACCACGCATATTCCTTTACCATGCATGCCATTACAACGCAAAGGCATGCGTGGCAAAGGTATACTCATGGTAAAAGTATGAAAGGTAAGTGACACTACACTGCCCTACTCTAAACCCTAATTTAGTATCCCTGCACAACACTCCTCTGACCCCCAGTCCTAACACTACCCTGCATGACCCCCGATACTACCCTAAACCCTAAAACACTACCCTACACTACACAAACACACAAAACACTACCCTAAACCCTACAACACTACCCCCAGCATGACCCTTCCCGCCACCCAGTCCGGTCCCTACACTGAAACACTACCCTGCACGACCCCCCAACTAAATCCTAAACCATAAAGCACTTCCCTACACTACACAAACACCACAACACTACCCTAAAACACTACCCCCAGCATGACCCTCCCCCACCCCCCTTTCCGGTCCCTACACTGAAACACTACCCTGCACGACCCCCCAACACTACCCTAAACCCTAAAACACTACCCTACACTACACAAACACCACAACACTACCCTAAACACTACAACCCTACCCCAGCACGACCCTCCCCCACCCCCAAGTCCGGTCCCTACACTGAAACACTAGCCTGCACGACCCCCCAACACTACCCTAAACCCTAAAATACTACCCTACACTACACAAACACCACAACACTACCCTAAACCCTAAAACACTACCCCCAGCACGACCCTCCCCGCCCCCAGTCCGGTCCCTACACTGAAACACTAACCTGCACGACCCTCAACACTACCCTAAACCCTAAAACACTACCATACACTACACAAACACCACAACACTACCCTAAACCCTAAAACACTACCCCCAGCACGACCCTCCCCTGCCCCCCAGTGCGGTCCCTACACGGAAACACTACCCTGCATGACCCCCCAACACTACCCTAAACACTACCCTACACTACACAAACACCACAGCACTACCCTAAACACTACCCCCAGCACGACCCTCTCCCTACCCCCAATCCCCCTTACCTCTCTCTCCTGGTTCCAGTGTCGTCTAAGGGGGGGTGCAGATCGTTGCGAGGAAACGGAAGAGCCTCAGTTTCCTCACAACGATGTGGATAGCCATTACATTGCATGCATTGTAAAAGCGCATGCGATGTAATGGTATGCGTAGTAATGGCTACGCGTTGTTACATCGCATGCATTGTAAAGCATGCGATGTAATGACTTGCGGTGAAACAGCCGCGTTGTAATGGCTGTTCACCATCTGGTTGACATGTAAGTGCAGCAGAGCATGGTGAGGTAAGCTGATGAGCTTCAGGATATCCTGATTTGGAGTAGTTGCAATTTATTGAAGTGGGAGGTTTCCTTGATCAGTAGATGTTGCAAAGAGAGCCTCTGAGATGTGTCTAAGCTTGTATCTAATTTTGGAAATCGAATCTTCCATCTTCTCCCTCTTAACCCTATTAGTGCCCATTGGGGGTGAGTGTCTGAAAAGTTTCAGCGCTCCGTCCATTATCTCCTTGTGTTTGCTTTGTTTGCCCTAAGTTGGCAGGGTATTTATTGATTTATTTATTTTATTTATTTATTTATTTATTTATTTATTGTATGAGTTTTACAGAGCGCGAACCAGACCCGTTAGGGTATCAGAGCGCTTTACAGAGAGACATATGCATGTACAGAATAGGCATAGCATCATCAGTTACAGAGCGAAAGAAAGAGATAGGGTGCTGAATCTACAAGGGAGGTAGGGCACGTATTTACAGAATAAAATATCCAAGTACTCAAGACGAGATAACGTATTTATAGATTGCGTTAGTCAATGATCGTTTCTGAAGGGGTGAGGTAGATGATCCAGGAGGAGGCAGTAGACTGCCGTAGATCAAAGTTGATGTGGAGGAAGAGGCAAGTTTTAAGCGAGAAATTTGCCCATAAGGAATGTTTTGGCATCCTTTTTGAAGCAAGAGAGAGAGGGGATTCTTCTGATGTCAGGAGGGAGAGAGTTCCATATTCTAGGAGCAGCCCCTGAGAAAGCTCGGTTGCAGGTTTTTTTTTTTTTAAAGCGTGCAGGTTGGAGCAGGAGGTCTCAGGCAGAACGGGAGTTTCTGTTTCCTCCGGAGATCACAAGTTTCTGCCTCAGATATGCAGGGAGTTCGAATATGAGGCTTTGTGCGTGATGCATGCTACTTTGAGCTGTATTCTTGTCTCCAGGGAAGCCAGTTGAGAGCTTTCAAGTGTGGGGAGATATGGTCGTATTTCCTCGTGCCGGTGAGTAGTCTGGCGGCTGCATTGAGGCAGGCTTTTAGGAGGTGCCAGGAGATCTTGGGTAGACCCGAGAGGGTCGAACAGCCGTACTCCAGTCTAGATATGACAAGTGCTTGGACTGCCATTTTTAGGTCGGGAGCGTCGAGGAAGGGTTTCAATTTCCTGAGGTAGCTCAGGTGGAATCTGGCAGATTTGGCCATTGAGTTGATGTGGTCACACATGTTCAGGTTGCTGTCAAGGGTGATTCCCAGCGATTTGGCCGAATCCACGATGGTCGGTGGGCAGTTCAAGGCTGTGATAGCTTTAACCCATGATTTAATCTCAAGGTTGGTATTGGGCGGGGCGGTCAGGAGAAATTCGGTTTTGTTTGCGTTAAGTTTGAGTTGGTTGAGGCGAGCCATTGGACGGTGTGTTCCAAGGCATCGTTCAGGGAGAGGATCTCTTCGAGAGATGAGGTTTTGATGTAGATCTGAGTGTCATCAGCGTACATATGGTAGGAGATATTAGCAGTGCGTAGTACTTCGATAAGCGGTTCCAGGTAAAGGTTGAAGAGGGTGGGGGACAGTGTTGAGCCTTGAGGGACTCCAACCGTGACCGGGGATGGTGCCGATAGGATGCCGTTGACGAGGAATCTCTGGGACCGGTTTTGGAGGAAGGATCTGAACCAATCTAGAATGGTGCCATCCAAGCCCATCCGGAGTTTGAGGTGTTCAAGTAGTTTTTCATGGTTGACCGTGTCGAGGCCGAGGGATAGGTCCAGGAGGATGAGGAGACAAGTTTTGCCTTGGTCAAGAGCTTGGAGAGCGTCATCAACGATGTGGAGCATGGTGGTATCGGTGCTGTGCCCTGGTCTGAATCCGGATTGGAAGTCATCGAGTAGGTGGAAGTTGTTGATGTGTTGACTTAGCTGCTGCTGCACACATTTCTCCATCACTTTGGCCAAGAGGGGATGTTGGAGATGGGTCTGAAATTGTCTGGGAGGCAGGATCCAGCGACGGCTTTTTCAGAATGGGAAGGACTTGACCGGCTTTTAGAGGGTCCGGCACCGTGCCCTGCTGGAGAGAGGCGTTAATTATTGTAGTCCAGCTAGGAATAATGGATTGGGTGACGACAGCAAGGCAGTTAGAAGGGAGCGGGTCATTAAAGTGGTTATTGGGTTTAGGGAGGATAGGATTTTGGACACTGAGTCATCGTCGTAGAGTTTGAAGTCAGTCCAGTGAGCATGGTTTTGGGGTGAAACCCGTAGGGGCGACGTGGCTGGAGGAGGCTGGTCAAGAGGTGTTTGAGGGTGTGTGATGGATTTGAGTTCGTTTCAAGGGCTGAGATTTTGTCAGCAAAGAAGGAGGAGAATTCCTCTGAGGAAATGAGAGACTTCGGGGTTTCTTTTGAAGTTTTGGCCAATTTATTAGATTGGTGTTTGACCAGCTCGAAGAGCTTGTGGGGTCTGTTCTTGGCTTTCTCTAGTGCAGTTCAGAAGAACTCTTTTTTTGACTTGAGTATGTTTCTGTTGTAGACATTCCTGGCTTGGCGGAGGAGTTTAAGATGTGTGGTAGAGGGGTGCTGCCTCCAGGATCTTTCTGCTTGTCGGAGGGTTCTCCTCTCATTGTTGAGAGATCGAGTGAACCAGGGGTTTCTGTCTTTGATTTGGGTTATTTTCAGTTTTAGTGGGGCTAGGTCGTCCAGGATGTTCGAAATGGTTGCAGAGTAGTGATCGTTAAGGCTGCTGACTGATGTGATATGCAGGGGGGGGGAGGTCTGATTTACAGCGAGCCTCGAGTTCCCTGTGGTCCAGATTCTTAGTGTCTCTGATCCAGCGTTTCGGAATCACTGGTTGCGGTGCCCATGTCTTGTGGGTGTCAGGTAGAAGGAAGGTGATGGCGTGGTGGTCAGACCAGTCGCATGGGTCTATAGAGATAAGCTTGACTGTTGATTCTTTGGAGATAATCCAATCGAGAGTGGCCCCTTTTGCGTGAGTTGGTAGTGAGCAGGCTTGGGTCAGGGCTTGATCGGCCAGGAGGTCCTTGATGGCGTTGACATGCGGATCCTTTGGATCATTCCAGTGCAGGTTAAAATCACCGAGGAAAATATCATTGGCATTATTGGAACTCTTAGCTGTGATGATTTCCATGAGGTGGTCAGTGAAGGAGTCGTTCCTGCCTGGGGGGTGGTAAAAGATGTGCAGGTTGCACAGTGGGATGGAGTTGCTGAGAATAGCGAGGGCGAGGTATTCACAGGCTTCGGTGGTGTCCACCAGAAGTTCCGTGACCAGAAGGTTAGAGCGGTAGATGCAGGCGATGCCTCCTCCTTTCTTGTTAGATTGTCTGTCTAGCCTTGTGACGATGTAGTTAGGAGGGACTAGGAGGTCCAGGTATGGAGATGAGGATTCGTTGAGCCATGTTTCCGTGAGGATCGCTAAGTCAAGATTTTTGCGAAGGATGAGATCAGCAATATCTGCAGCGTGCTTAGCTGCCGACCGGCAATTGATCAAGAGACCAGATAGAGAGGATTTGGCAGGAGGTTTAGGAGTCTGGGCGGACAGGCGAACAGGTGCTAGATTACCCTTGACCACAGTTCTATTGCGGAGGGAAGCTGGTCTGTTGGGGTTGATAGTAACCGTGCAGATGGCATGTTCGGTCTTAGCGTCTAAAGGGTGAGGGATAGCTGGGGTATAGTTGTGGTCTTGGAGGATGGCAAGGATTTCAATTTCAGTGAGATCTAGTGGGCTTGGAGTGGCGGAGGAGGGGTTGTAGGAAAGGACAAGAGCACGGGTTTCTTCCTCTGAGAGGTGGCATGGGTGCTTGCGGGGGCGATGATGTCTCAGGGTTAGTGGAAGAGGTTGTTTAGTAAGCTCTGGCAAATGGGGGGGTGGCGTTAGGCAGGGGCATAAGGTTGGCGAGGGAGAGTTCAGCAAGGTGGAGGAGGTTCATTAGCTCTAGGATGGAGGTATGAATGTTCTGGGTTAGTTTGGCGGCTCTGGTATGCCCAGACTTGGGTCCCTTGCTCACTTTGCCAATGGATTCAAGCTAGCCTGGCTGATGAGGGCTGTTAGCTCGAAACCGGTCCCAGGATGCTTGTTTCCAGTCCAGGGAAGACATGGCTTGGCAGTTCGGGATGGACTGTTCTCATGAGGCACAGGGTCAAGACTGATTTGCATACAGCTGTGTCTGAACTGGGGTGGCAAAGTGAGCTAAAGAACGATGATGGATTCAACCCAGATCTGTGACTGGGGGTGAGTGTCTGAAACGTTTCAGCGCTCCGCCCATCATCTCCTTGTGTTTGCTGTGTTCGCCCTAGGTTGGCAGGGTATGCCCAGACATGGGTCCGTTGCTCACTTTGCCACTGGATTCAAGCAAGCCTGGCTGATGAGGGCTGTTAGCTCGAAACCGGTCCCAGGATGCTTGTTTCCGGTCCAGGGAAGACATGGCTTGGCAGTTCGGGCTGGACTGTTCCCATGAGGCACAGGGTCAAGACTGATTTGCATATAGCTGTGTCTGAACTGGGGTGCCAAAGTGGGCTAAAGAACGATGATGGATTCAACCCAGATCTGTAACTGGGGGTGAGTGTCTGAAACGTTTCAGCGCTCCGTCCATCATCTCCTTGTGTTTGCACTGTTCATGCTGCAGCAATCCCTCTGCCCCCTCACTTCTTAGCATCTCGCTTTCTCTCTCTGTCTCCTGCTCCATTACTGTCACCTGCCACCAACCACCCCATGAGTCAAGTGATCTATCCCAATTCAAAGGGTGACCAAGAATCTGATTCTGAGAGGTGGAAACCAACTTTTGAAAATGAGGTCCTCCTGCAATCTAACTAACTCAGAGCCGCCATAATTCTAGGTGTATAAAAGGGAGAGTTGCACTATTAAATTCAAATACAGGCCCTTTTCAATTATGCCCATTAACGTGTCAATAAGAGTAATGGTTGAGAAAATGGAAGTTCTTTCACAGGAAAGTGATATTCTGCTTGGCCTGAGGTATATTTAATGTGTGCAATAGTATTATATTTAGACGTAATCTTGTTAAATCATGCTCTGCTGCTTGAAAGCAAGTGTAAATTTGTAGACCATGGTTAGTCAATGGCTAATTAAAAACAAGAAAGGAACAAGACAGCATGAAATACGGTACGCTATGGGAGATTGGTAGTGTCACATGTAGTTATAGCCCTTTTTAATCACGTCCAATTACTTTTCAGCAAGGGCAAAGCTGGATACAAAGGAGAGACTTGAGGCGATAAACTGTCAGGAAATGAGGCCATCATCTGAGTTACAGAAGTGGTTAACATTACTATCGAATTCAGTCACCAGTATTAAAAGTATTATCAGCTATTCAAAACTAACAGTGAAAATATATGTAAATGGTCTAAATACCTATTTCGCTATAAGAAAAATTAGCACAAGAAAAATATGTCATGTTGGTAATACTAAATTTGTTTAAGGCTATCTTTTTCAGTTTGTGAAAAATATATAAGACTGCAAATCTTTTCTAATTGACCCCAGACAGTTATTACAAAATAGCTGACACTTTTGGATTAAGCAGTTATATGAGTCTCCCACTGCATGGGTTAGGACGGGCCACAGTATCTCAGCGCAGTATAATGTTTGTAGAGGCACAAGACAGGGATGCCGCTGTCGCCCCTGCTGTTCGAGTAAATAGGACTAAGACCTGTTTGTTCCTTGTGGTGGAAGGCAGTCAACGGCTGGACCACATGCCCCCAGGTTTGGGATGGTCCCTGACAGCATTTAAGTACTTAGAAATATGAGTGTTTCACTCGTTGGACGATTTGAGTGAAGGAAATCTAGGGGGCACCCATAGATCCCTTAGGTCGAGTATCACATTCTGGTGGTCGCTGAAACTGCCCATTAGGGCACGCATCTCCTTATCAAAAATGATTATGTTACCAAGACTGTTATATTATTTTACCAACCTTCTGCTCAGAATCCCTGGGGCTTGGTTTAAACAATTGGACTCGTTACTCAGAGAGCTGGTGTGGGATGGTGGTCTGCACAGGGTGTCAATAGAGACTCTTTGATGCCATCCAATTGACAGTGGCTTGGGAGCCCCTGACTTCAAATTTTATTATTTGTCCGCCCAACTACAGTGGGTGGCACAGTGGCTGGCTCGTACTGGCCGGGGGAAAATGGACCTGATGGGTAGATTTACTCCTCAAGAAGCATTACTAGCAAAGCTTCTGATTCGAAAGGCTGACCTCCCATGGCCAGGGGTTCTGTTGTCTGTGGCCCTAGAGTGTTGGAAGCGATTTATATGACCAGCAGCTGGGAATTCACTATCTGCCCCAGCATTACCATTGGTAGGGTTGTTTGTTGTTATAGGTTTACCCTTTCTTTTTGTTTTTTTGTTTTGTTGAATGGTCACTGCTATAGTTCCTATTTTAGGCACCTGTGGAGAACTGCAAAATTATAGAACGTCTTATACAGTTTCCTGGTATACTGGAAACTCCCTTAGAGGCATTTTGTGTACAGGGAGCATAAATGGGGGACTTTAGGGTATCTGGGTAAATAAGTCAGACAAGCAGAATCAGTAACCCATGGACATACGTTGAACCCCTGTGGGACCACCATCCGGGGATGCATGTGGGGTCATATCTTCTGCTGGGGATAACAGTTAAGGTGATTGATTATATCCTTGTGAAGTGCTATGAATATATGATTGGAATGTATGTTGTAAAATGCCAATAAATATATGTTAAAAAAATTGCATTCTTGGCAGAGCCAGGAGACACAAAACGAGAGGCCTGTTGTCTTGAGCCAACTGTACAAAGTGGTGCTGTGACTCTGCTGACAGCAAAAACACCTCAGTGAGGGCATTAGCTCAAAGCAAGCTGCAAAGCATGTACCTACAAACTTTCCCTAGGCTAAACACATGTGGTTGATGGTTGTCGAAGTGCCTGATCCACCTAAAAGGAGAAAAAGAGAGAGAGGGTGCCTACAACCTGTCCCTGTACTAAACATTGTTGGCAGAGCCAGCAGAGCCAGGAGACACAAAACGAGAGGCAGGTGGCCTTGAATCAATGGTACAGAGTGGTGCTGTGGCTCTGCTGGCAGCAAAAGCACCTCAGTGAGGGCATCAGCTCAAGGCAAGCAGCAAAGCATGTACCCACAAATCTTCCCTAGGCTAAACACTTCTAGTTGATTGTTGTCGAACTGCCTGGTCCACCTAGAAGGGGAAAAAGAAAGAGAGTGTACCTACAACCTGTACCTGTACTAAACATTCTTGGCAGAGCCAGGAGACACAAAACGAGAGGCAGGTTGCCTTGAACCAACTGTACAAAGTGGGGCTGTGGCTCTGCTGGCAGCAAAAGCACCTCAGTGAGGGCATTGTTTAAGGCAAGCTGCAAATCATGTACCTACAAACTTTCTCTAGGCTAAACGTGTAGTTGATGGTTGTTGAAGTGCCTGGTCCAGAAAGCGGGGAAAAAGAGAGAGAGTATACCTACAACCTGTCCCTGTACTAAACATTCTTGGCAGAGCCAGGAGACACAAAACGAGAGGCAGATTTCCTTGAACCAACTGTACAAAGTGGTGCTGTGGGCCTCATGCCAGCAAATGCACCTCATTGAAGACATTGGAGGAAGGCAAAGTGCAAAGATTGATTCAATAAACTGATGCTAAGCTAATTCTATGTCTATGATGTCATGTTTACAGGCTCACTTGCAAAAACAAAAAGTATGCCTATAACCTGATCCTGTGCTAATCATGTTGAAAGAGTAGGGAATAGATCCGGATTCCCAGAAAATATGCCAAGATACTTTTTTGGGCTCCCCAGGAGGTCCACGGATTTGGTATACCTTCCAGTCAACGACTTACCTCAATGACACCTCTTCAGCAAAGGCCAACAGTTTTGCCTGCAGGGCATTGTGTTTGTTCATGTGCTTATTCACTTCGCCTCCAGCACAGTCATCATCATCATGGTACAGGTTCCACCATGTGAAGAAAAAAAATGATTTTAACAATTAAGGGGCCGATTCCGATCTCGGCCGGTAGGGCTCCGAATCGGATAAAGCCGAATCCGATTCGGACGCCCTGTTTCCGACCGAGTCGGACGTGCGTTCGGGCGAGCGAGTACGATGCGAACGTACGCGAAATCGCCGACTGACTCGTTCGGGGGACCCAACCGCTCCGACCGACTCGCACGGACACGACTCGCACCGCGCAATGGAGACGTTCCCCGGCCGGGTAAGTACGATGCGCGCCGCAAGCAGTCTGACCGACTCGCGCCGTCCGGCTCGAGAGAGCAGTCGGAGCTGCACTTTGGGGGTCCGGGTCGGACCCCCCTGTACGACTAGCCGCGCGAGTCGCACACACCTACCTGTGCGTGTACGGCGCGACCCGCTTCGACGCGTACCCGCTATAGGGGGCGCCCTTGTTTGCCTCGCACCCATTGAGTCAATGGGAGCCCGCGTACGCGTTGTATGACCGGCTCCCATTGACTTCAATGGGAGTCCGACCGAATCGAGTCCGATAGCATGCGAACGCATCGTACTCGTTCGGTCGGACTGCTAGGGTCCAATTCGGTCGGAAATCTCTCCGGGTCCGGCTCGGTCGGAGAGATTTCCTGCCCGAATCGGAATCGGCCCCTAAGTGCTAGTAGTCAACAGCTACCATTGTCTTTACAACAATAGTAGAAAGTTATCACTGCAAGCTATATTGTGATAAATAGGTTTTTGAGGTGGGAAACGCTTGGAATCACAGATGCTGAGATCCCACTGCAGATTATTAAACTGAAAAGACAGGATTGTGACAGAAGTTAAGTTGTTCTTCTCCCTCTAGGCTGTGCCAGAATATGGTAGTTATCTGTGACCCCTCAGAAACCACTATCTGTGGCTTGTATGACTATGTGTATCTTAATGAAGGTGTGGATGGTTCATTTAAATAATTCAGGGAGGCTGCTTTGTAAAATGATGAGAGGAGGTCAGGGGAGTCACACCATTGGGTGCAGCCAAAGATGAACTGTAGGCCAAGCCAGAAGGTACTGCATGTTTACGTAGTATCCTGACTTTTTATTTTGTCCCTGGCATCATGCAAATCTGACTATGAGATCAGTCCTGTGAGCTGATAGGGCACATCAAGCATGCCCTCAATACTCACAGTGGAATACTGTTCCTGTCATGAATATAGGGCACAGAACATTGGTGCCATTATACCATAGTTAACAGAATTAACAGTGTGACCAGAAATTTTTATCTGGATAACTAGGATTAAGGCCACGGGCCCACCTGTCGTAAGGTTTTGAATTTGTTCAGACCTTTGCACTGACATCCTGTGTGTTTTTAAATGTGTTGTGTGTGTAACAAGGGTAACACATGCACGGTGTACCAGCGTAATGGTGGCCAGAGGATCCATTCTCTGTAACTCTGGCCTGAGCATAGTTTAACCTAGCACAAGATGGAGGGCAAGGACTGTTCCCCCAAGCAATGAAGAGAACAACACACACAGTCATACACTGACACCATTATTACTGCACTACTTTATATTCATTCACACATCTACAAATAACCATGGATGAAAAATAAAAACATGCATAGCCTCGTACATTGACATATTTTTAGATCCAAGGAATAGTGTATTTGAAGGCTGTAGCGCTCATGTATCTACAATTGCAGAATGAAGAGCAACAGCCTTAGGATCTTTATTCTTCAAAATGAAAAAAATATTTCAACCTGCCAAGCAAGGGGAGATCAACTAGCATATCTGCTTTCCCCTGGAAATAAATATGTATTAGTGCAGTAAGCTGGAACTTTGTACATTGTTTTACATAGTTGACATTTTTTAAGCTCCCACCTCCCAGAATGAGAATTCCAGAGGCATCCCAGCACTGCATAGCTGTATTGCTGTAAACACATAGGTAGTGCTGGCTTCCCATGCCCATATGCTTCCCCGTCCAGTGCACGAAAACCTCAGACTATGTCCCCAACTCTTGAAGAATATGACTCCAAGTTCAGGGAGAATGGTACAATACCTGACAGTCATTGGAACAGTTGAGCAGAGTGATCAGTGTTCTCAGGCCTGAATTAACACCATGATCAAGTCATATCATGTGCTGTAGTGTCTCTGGGGCTGACAGCAGCCCAGAGCCGACTTCAGTCAACAGCTATCAGAGGCTGAGCACCCCTTCATCCTCTCACTTCTCCATCCTCAGATCCATCCCTCTTCACTTGGAGCACTCACTGCAACTACTAACCTCACCTGGTGATCATCCTGTCTTTTAGTCTTTACAAGCTCAATCTCTTCTTCAATTACTCTCCATTACCAGTCGATTGGATCTCGGTCACACAATTTTCCTGCAGCTGTCCTCACTTTGTCACTTGTCATATAACTCTGCACTCTAGCAGTTTATGGGCAAGCGTGCTTTGAGACTCTAGTTGTGCACTTATCTTACTGAAGCCCTTTGGAACAGTATTACTCTGGCTCCTTGATCAAGGATTGATTGCAGTGAGTTTCCATTTTTCGCTACATGGCTGCTGCACCTCTACCTCTGCAAATGTTAATGTAAGAGATGAAAGTCTCAACTCAGCAAGTAAAGTTTACAGAAACTACCCCAAAATAATACATTTGCAGACCCCATGCAAACTGCAGATGTGCACTTAGGGCCTAAACAAGCCTACAAGTCCCAGAATTCTAGGAAGAAAAACTGGACTGGAGCAGCACATCATGCATGGACCTGGGAAAATAAGTAGGGCTGTTGTCCCCTCATGAGTGTGTTTTGAATATGTGAAAGGGGGGCCAGTGGGCAGGGAGGTGCACCCTTACTTTCAAGAATCATTCTACCATCTGGGAACAACAGTCTGTTTGCATTGCACACACTTTGAGCAGATCAATTTGAGGGACTTGCTGAAATTAGGGCTGCACTGCATACTGGAGGGGCACCAATTACAGTGTGCATTTGGCAAACACAAATTTACCAATATTTTGCAGCAGTCTCTTTTAAAAGTTGCAGAAACCCCCACAGTAAATATGGGTATGCAGTCTGCTTGTTCTTTGAAACACTTTCATACAAATAAACGTGGAAAGTGGGCAATAGTTGGGAGCATTCAATTTACTAGGAATTACAAATTAATGTTGTTAGACCTGGCCCTTTTCGCAGGTTTATCCCCAAACTTTTTTGCCTTTTCCCTCTTATTTTTCTGACCCTGTTTTGGTTGGCTATAGGACCACGGGCCCTTTTATCACTGCTGATCACTGCTAAAGTGCATATGCTCTCTGTTATTGGTTCTCCATGAGTGACATATTTGATTTACTATTAAGTCCCTAGTAAAGTGCACAGAGTGTGCCAGGGCCTGTATATCAAATGCTACTACTGGGCTTGCATCACTGGTTGTGCCACCCACATGAGTAACCCTGTAAATGTGTCTCAGACCTGCCACTGTCTATGTTGACCTGGCAATTGCACCCTCTTGCCAGGCACAAATCTCCCTTTTCTTACATGTAAGGCACCCCTCAGGAAGGCCCAAGGTACCCTATGTGCACGGCGCAGTGTATGTGAAAGTTAGGACATGTGCTGGTGTGTTTTGCATGTCCTGATAGTGAAATACTGTGTATTTCGTTATTCACTGTTGAAAGGCTGTCTGTACCATTGGTTAACATGGGAGC
This sequence comes from Calotriton arnoldi, assembly GCA_963921515.1. Lineage (NCBI taxonomy): Eukaryota > Metazoa > Chordata > Amphibia > Caudata > Salamandridae > Calotriton > Calotriton arnoldi. The sequence continues at coordinate 175,865 of CAWUFW010013414.1, forward strand.
TGTCTTGTAACATCTTACAAGTGTAAATTGCCATTGGGACAATATAGGTAAATGGGTGTTTAGGCTCTCTGAACTCAGAATTTAATAACACACCTTTTAGTGAAGGAGGTCTTTAAATTGTGTGTTTGAAAATGGCACTTTTAGAAAGTGGGCATATTTTTGTGTTACCATTCTGTGTGCCTCGGCCTTTTTGTGTATTCACTCTAGACAGTCACAAGGGGGGTTTAAGTGTATTTTGCCTTGCCTGGGTGACTCATCACAAGGCTGAATAGACCTGATCTGCATTGAGAGTGGTGGGAGGAATTGTGCTAGCACCTGAATAGGCTGTGTCTCCTTTGCACAATGCTGTCTCCACCCCCTGTGGTCAAGCTGGACCAGGGAGGACAGAACTGGCTTGGACTGAGCACAGAGACTCTGAAGCGAAGAGACCAATGAGAAAATGGGGTATAAGCATGAGACCTCAAACCCCAGGACTTTAGATTACTTATATAAACAAGAGGACTCTGGCAAGAAAAAGAGCAGAAGGACTGTGTGAGGAGCGCCGCCTTTTCTTTGTGAGGGGTGGGTTGGTCTGCTGTTGCTGCTTCTGTCTGTGGTGGAGGAAAAGGAGTAACTCTTTGTGCCCTGCTGTGGTATCCTGCTTGTGAAGGAATATCCAAAGACTTGTGTGTGCTTGCCTCCTGTTGAAAGTCTCATGGAGATAAAAGATTTCATCAGATCCTTGCTGGATCTAAAAGTAACCTGCCTGTAAAAGGAGCTGGGAGTACTGTGTGACGAGCGCTGCCCCTGATGCGTGTGGTGTGGGACGGACTGCAGTCGCTGCTCATGTCTGGATCAGGAGAAGGACTGAGTGTAAAAAAACCTAAGGCAACTCAAAATAGTTTAAAAAGACCTACCACTCGGGGTAGTTATCCTGGAGTAGTGGCATTCTGGGTAAGTCCTCAACAGAGGCACCAAGCCGGAAGTTGGCCACGAGTGGAGAAAGCCCTGCGAACTTGGAGGATACAGCCTCGCAGGAGCACCAGTGCGCCAGGCTCCGAAGTCGCACGGATTCAGTTGCCATGGGCTCTCCCTTTACCACCATGCTTTGCCGGTCCCGAGGGGCCGGAACAAGATGCAGGCCTGGATTACATTGGTGATACATGTACAATGATATTTGAGGAGTCCTGTACAATGATGTTTGTGTGATTCATGTTCAGCGATACTTAGTGATACATGTACAATGATAATTGGGGAGTCCTGTACAGTGATATCTGTCAATGTATGTGTGTCCTAACAATGTGATGCATGTCATTCTACCTTGCAATGAGAAGATAGTAGACATCATGTCAGGACCTGCATAATGTGTACAGTGATGTTGTAAGATGCTGTTATAATATGTGAAAACCTATAAGTATTTACTTAATTGCACTGTGATGTCATGACAAATGCCTAGTTGGCAAAGTGATTTATGATTGATGTGATTGTTGTCTATGTGTTCTATATACAATATAAGTGATATTTTTATATAACCTGGTGTTGAGTCTCTTTTGTGGTGCATTTAGTTTGTCACTTGTGTGTGTGTTGCCAAACGCTTTACACATTGCCTCTTGGATAAGCCTGACTGCTCTGCCAAGCTACCAAGGGGTTGAGCATGGGTTTTCTTTGGTGAGTAAGTCCCTTACCCTGACTAGAGTGGTGGGTTCTGCCTTTATTAGTTACATGCCCTAGCCAACCAGAAACCCAATTTCTAACAAATGTTAACAAATAATTCAATCTGACCATTTTTTCCTTCTAAAATATTCGGAGTAAAACTTTCAGTGGCTCTGTAAAGGAATAGAGACATATACATGCTGCTGGGAAAATGGTGAAGTGAATTGCGCATTTTTTTCAGGCTTTGGAATGCTATTTTGAATGAGTAAATATATTGTATTTTGTAAATATAAGACATCATCTACCACATTTGTACAAGGAAAGCAGCAGCTTGAGGGTTAGGTCATCTAGCACTATCCCCACAAATCTGAAAAAATATTAGCGCAGGAGGAATTAGCTTTACATGTTGTTTTCAAAGCAGAAACTGCTGGACCGTATACCATCCAGAATGATCTCTACAGAGGCTTGCCAGTGCTTAACAGCCTTACAACACTGAAAACACTCCTGAACACATATAAGTCTCTCTAGTCACTAAACAACCCAAAATGGAGCACCTTAAACAGTCCCACTACATACAATAGAGAGCTGAATAAAGCTTCCTCATGACCCTCAAAACACTCCAGACAACCATACACCTTCACAATGTGCTTTTAAAATGCCGGTGAACCCCGAATCCTCCACAAGACAACACTACTCATCAGACATGCCCTCAGTACTTTCAGGCAGCTGCACAATGTTACCCATGCAATCTCACTATGTACCTTTACACACTCAAAATGCAAGACATCTCTAAAGGTCCACAATAAGTCTCACAACACATCCAGACACCTTCATAAGAGTCCCAGTGAGTCTCACAGGAGCTACAGGAATGCTAACAACCTACCCAAAAATTCAAAATGCCCTCTAAAGCCCTTACAGTTCCCCAAAGACTCTCTGAAAGCCCTTTGACACTCTCCCAACTTGCCCAAACATTCTCATTCTACCTGCACATTCTTACACTCTGCATAGGCATGTTCATTCCACCCCTTGATTTGCACCCACCTCCATCCAGACACTATATACATTCATCAGACTTAAAACACCCTAGAAAGTTTCATAACACACACCAGGCAGCCCCATGATACCCCAAAAGCTTGAACAAATATCTCTCATAAGCCAACACTCTAGATACCCTCAAAACCCTGACACTCAAAATGCATCAAAGGCACTATTACCACTTCCCTAGACACCCCCAGTGCTCTCTAGACACCATCTTAATGTACCTAGACAACATCCTAATGCCACTCAAGAATTCACAATGTGCCTATACATCCTCAAAGCACCCCAGAGATCCTCAACATGCACCTACTCACCCTCACAATATTCAAAGGCACTCTCCCAACCCAACCAAACATCCTCAAAACTCTGCCAAACATTCAATTTGCACCAGCTCACAACATTCAAGAGACTCTTACAAATCCCTCCAAACACCAACCATCACACTCACCAGACAGCTACACACATTCACACCACACACCCTAAAAAGCTAAATGGCACCCCAATCGCCCTGAAGGCACTAATATACACCCAGAGACACCCTTATACACCCAAAAGCAAGAAGACCAAGACCTCAGACACGACCAACATCACAGACACCCGCATACATACCCACAGAGAGCAAAACCCAGTCTAACATATCACAAACCAGTACATATAAAGCAACACTTATGAATACTTAAATACCCGTAATGGGAATCCCCTCACTCTGTCTGCTTGTGTCAGCATAAGGAGAGGAAGAGGTTGATGGGGCGAGGCACAAGTCCTCAAAAACTCACCTGAGTGATAAAACCAGCTACCTTGTCATAAGGTTTCTGCACATACACAGAGCTATGCACAGGATAATAGGACCCCGGAATACAGTGGTTTGCCTACCATATCCCGTAGCACCCAAAACCCCAACCCAACTAGCTTAGCATCCCATTAGTACCAAAGCACCAATGATTGGACAACCCAGAACACGGTATCTTTATCTCAGGACTCGCAGAAGCAAGAACACTCTTTCGTCACTCACTCGTACTTGTCCACAATGCGCGTATGAAGAGACACAGGGTAGATTAAAATATTTATTTCAACTTACGTGCTCTAAGGTACAGTACACGTGTCAGCACTAATAGCATAATGCATATGAATAATATAAGCAGCATGGTTACAATTCCATAGAATACAAACGGGGAAAGCATTTCATAACTCAGTGGATAAATGTCTAAATAACATTACCACCCTCCCCGTGCAGTAAGATAGTTTATTATAAAAATAGAAGACCTCTGGGCTTTGACTAGCGAACCCTCATACCTCGGTCTCTAGATGCAGAACTACATCAGCAGACAATCACAGCTCTTCTCCCTGGAAAGGATTCCTCCAAGTGTCCTAAGCGCCAGTAAAACCGCAGTATTAAAGACACACAAAGGTTCATGTCATTTGCGCCTAATGTTATGTCTGGGTGCGCGAGACTGGCCATATCAGGAAGAACCGAAATACATTGTTATGCGACCTTGTACATGTTGTGCAGTCTGAGCCCAAATCGAACAAGAGAAAAGGTGAAAGACAGAAAGTGCAGACAGCGCAAAAGAACTTGGCAAGAGCAAAGGGCGAGGGAGCCCTGGCTCAGTGTAACGCGCGCAAAGAAAAGCAACATGGCAGCTAGGCCTAGGCCAACATAACAAGGCAGGCAACAAACCACAAGACACCCTCCCCTGGTCAGTCCGGCGGCCAAGACAGAGGTCCAAGAGAGAAAAACACATCCAGTTGAGCACAGGGAGCGCCCACACGGCGAAGGACAGGTCAATCCATGAAAGTGTAAGTGCAGAAAAAAGCCATACCCTCCAAGAGGACATCATTGGAATCGTCAAAAAACATAGATGCCATCCAATCCATGAGATCAAAAGAGCAGGAATGCTCCTCAGCAGAGGGAGCATCCAAAAGCAATGCGGGACAACTTGCGTGATAAACGAAACAGCTTTGTTGTAGGAGATCCTGGGCAGCCGCCCAGATATCCCATTGCGCCAAAATCCCCAGTGCAGCCGCACGCGCCATATAGCCGGCAACGGAACAGTCCTGCTCATGGGCCTCTAAGGGACCCATCAACTGAACAAAATCCGGAACAGACAATGACGAATTGGAGAGGCAATAATCCAAAGTCCAGGTGAAAGGACAGCGGACACAAGTCATTACAGGTTGCACGCAAGTGAAATACGCAAAGCGAAAAGAAAGAGTATATGACACACTCAGTGTCGCCAATGGCAAGACACCAAAACCAGCCAAAAGGCGCTCACGGAGCAGCTGGAGGCGGTCCGGATCGAGCAGGTCCCATCGGGGAGCAGCCATTGCGCAGAAAACAAATTAATAGCAGGACACCAGCCGCCAAAGCGATGATCAACGGGAAACCGCCAAAGACGCTGGAAAAAATAGAATGAATAAATGCCGGGATGACACCAAAAATAGTTTGGAAGGAGGACACCAAACCAGACCCCACGACTTTAAAAAAGTGTACCAGACCCTCAGTGTTAGATGCGTTAAAAATACGATGAATTAACTCCCCAAAATGTTGGGGGAGATTAGTGTTCAAAAGGGCCTGTAATTCACTGTGGGTGCTCGCCACCTGGAGAATGAATGTCTCCCGGGCGGACGTGAGCATAACTTCCTCGTTCAATAATAGTGCCTTTATTCTGCTCAGTCTATTGAAATCTGCCTCCATGGTAGGGATGGAAGGCCAAATAGAGATATCAACCTTGCCATGAGGGGGAGGAAAAAGCACATTTTTGCAGCAAACAACCCTGTGCGAAACTGTTACAATGTAAGGAATGCCAGCCTGCAGGCCACAACAGTTTTCGTTATTTAAAAGTAAACAACTACCATTGGAAAGGAGAGTGAAAGTAGGAGAAATAACAGGAGCAGGAATACCTTTCAGCACACAAGCAAGATTAGGAGCGGAAACGCTACATGAGCCATGCAATTTAATGTGTTTACAAATAAGCGAATGACCCATAGTCGAGTCGCAGGACTCCCCCGTGAGAAAGACTTCCTTGCCGTCCCGAAGGCATTTATACATGAAAGGCAAGGACCAGAGTTCATGCAGGAAAGCACTGCCCAAGGGCTGGTAACGGCCCACAGGATAATGTTTCATGCACGAGTCAAATTCAAACAAGGAAAAAGGTAAAGCGATAACCCCATGAACTAGCCACACAGCAGAATCGAGTTCTGCAACAGAGAACGGCAAAGGATCCATCTTTTCGATATGTAATAAGGTGTAAGTTGCATCTTTCATGGACATGAATTGCTGTTTGTCGGTTAAATTAAAAGGTAGAAACAAGGCAGAGGTGTTCAAAAAATGCCAAGGAACTTTACCTAACTTGAGCGTTTGTAAAGTCCATGCAAACTGCATAACTGAACGCAATTGATTCTGACCATGATATAACACAGAAACATCATCTTGTACAATATCAACAACAGAGGACACAATATTCTCTAAAGTATAAATGCGAGAAGACAGGGTATTAATACTATTGTCAACAACAGCAAGCACCTTTTCCAAATTTGCTTGATCTATTTCCCGAAGACGGGAAGCAGCTTCAATTTGTGACAGCTTCCAGAGTTCATTATACGTTTCATAAATGAATCTCTTAGGTCGGGGACCACGAGGTCCCAAAACAAAGTCGGACAGATCAATAGTGCCTGAAAGGAGGGACAAATGTTGTTTAACAGAATCAAGGGACGAATGTTGTAGCCATTGTTTGCATAATTTACCAACAGAATATGTAGTGATAGTACGAGAAGCAGTAAATCTCGGATCAGGCCTATCCTGTGTGTAGCCAGTACCTGAGTCGTGAAAACGCATTTGGCATGCATTAGATGATATAGGCCATACCAACCAGGGTGACAGATCGATTTCGGAAACATTAAACGAATTATTCTGTAACAGAGCCTGTAGGGTCGCCAGGGACAGGTTAAGACGTGAGCTATCATTGGGAAAACTCGACAGGGATGGAATTGAGGGCGTGTTTAATTGTTTAGTGGTAGCTAAGCCCCAACACGTAGTCTGATAAATAGAATCATTTAGGAACATAATTTGGGTAGGGATAAGGCAAGCACGGTGCAATGCCTCGGTTCCTTGTACCTGCCATGGCTTGGAGCCCCAAATAGATTTCAAATCTACTGTATCCTCCCAGTACTCATAACCACCCACTGCTAGGGCACTTAAAAAGGAACCCGAATAAAGCAATTTGGTGTGTGTTAACATAATTTTCTGAGTTGACGTGGTATTGAGTCTAAAATAATAGGATGCGGGGTTTGACCGATTAAAATCAGTAAAATAGGTAAACTTATTTCGAAGAGTTTGTGAGCTACCTGGCAAGGGGTTTGGACAATGTTCCCATTGGGTGTAGTTAACAGAACTACGCAGGGCACTTGGCTTATGGAGAAAATGATTACCCCAATGTTGGTAACAATACAAATCGGCATAATTCGCAGAATTCATATATAAATCTTCAGCATTAAAAGATGCATAATATTTTAAATCGGCAAACAATGCTTCAACGGCATGCACATCCCAATCATCAGAATGAATGTTATTTTTTACTACATCACCCATTGAAACACGAAGGACATTAGGTACATTAATAATTTCCGTCGGACCATGGATTTGATAGTTCACTGCATCCCATACGATGCCATCAGCAACTGGAAAAGCTGAAATGTTCACAAATGTGTGGTCACGCTTCATGATGTGAGACGAGGAATGAGGAGCCAAAGTTCCAGAAACATAGTCTACAGCAGAGCGTTCAGGTAAATAGTGACCATTGATTAGTAGAAAAAACACTGTGACAAAGCCAATGGACATGAACAAAAAATCAAGAAAAGTACCAACCAGATGTATGTCCAGGGTGGAATCAAAAAATTGTCTCTAAACCAGGATACAAAAATACTGAACTTGGATGGGACTTTTGAAGAGGTGGAATCCGAATCAAAGGAATAACGAGTCAGGCCAAGTGGCGTTGTTGGTTGATGCGCCACCGATTCAGATGCAGGATAGGTATACTCGTCCTCGTCGATGTTGGTGGAGAGTTGGGGATCAATTATAGTTTCAGGCAAAGGAGAGGATTCAGGCAAATCAACCATCTCAATTACAGCATCAGCGACCGTTCGTGTAGATGGGCCACGAACATATGTCCGATAAATGGCAGGACAAGAGACCGCTGGTGTGACACTATTCAGGATCGGCCAGGCGCTGTAGCTTGACATTTTCTACTGAGATGTATCTGTTCTCCTTGCGACCAGGAAGCGGTGGTAAAATGACTGTACGTGTTCCCTTCAAGCCCAGAACTGGAACCGGTGCACGAAAAGAGGGGCCGAATTCTTTTTGTTTTCAACCTTCTCTCGAACCAGTTCTCCAACCTTTGGAAGCCAGCCGGCTACCGGAATCTGCAACGCAGGATCTGTGGCTGAAGGCAAATGTGTAGTTGCAAGTTTGTCTCGGGCTTCTTGTAAGTCCTGTAACATAGCAGAATGATTATCTACATCAAACTTGGCGGATTGCGCCGCGATGTCTGGACCCTCAAGGTCAGGCACAAACATTCTTATGCCAAAGAGCATTTCGTATGGGGTCCGCCCACCCAGAGGTCTTCTAGGGAGATTATTAAGTGCACGCTGAACGGTATACAAGTGGGCCAGCCAGTTCCTGCCAGTACCTATAACTCTAGCTGTTAAGGATTGCTTTAAGTCACAGTTCATTCGTTCAACGATAGAGTTGCCCTCAGGCCTATACGGAGACGAAAATTTCACCCGCACCCCAAGCGAAGCCATTGCATCCTTGTAAGCCCTAGAGGCAAACGCCGGACCTTGGTCCGAATGGAAGGTGCCGCATGCGAAAATTCCCACAAAGACATGCAAATCCCTGATTACATTTCGAGCGTCAGCACTACGTTGTGGCCAGACCCAGAGGAACCGTGTGCACGAGTCCACTGCTACTAAGATGTATTTATAGGCAGTGTCTGATGAGAATGGACCGCAGTGATCCAAGTAAACACACCCAAAGGGTCTGTTAGCAATGCAGAGCGGGGTCTGTGGAGGGCGTGTTACCGTGGAAGGCTTAATCTGTTGACAAACGTCGCAGGAAAGCACAAAAGCACGGGTGTCTTTATACAATCCACGCCACCAATAACGCTGCTGCAAGATGGAAACTGTAGCTGACACACCTGCATGAGCAGAAGCCATGCCTTCGTGTGCAGCTGATATCAAGGCACTCCTGCGGTCCGCGTTGGGGATCAGCCGATCTCCAACGTCAGGTATTGTTACATAAGGAACCTGTTCGGGACTTAACTTGTAAGAATACTTGGAAGGAAAACCTGTAGGGTAATTAACACCTTCCTTTGTTGCAGCAATAGCTGCTAGAATAACAGAGTCAATTTTAGACATGGACCTGGTAACCGCTGCTACTGAACACGTGACTACTGCCGAACGGGCAGCTTCATCTGCCAGATCGTTACCAATAGCGTGTGCGCCCACCCGCTGATGGCCTAAGGTGTGAACCACCTGTGTGAGGGGCAGACGTTGTTGCAATTCTGCCACTCGAACCCAAAGCATTTTATGCTTAATTGTGCTCCCTTTTGCGTCCTTGTAGTCATTTTTCGACCAGAAAAACAGATTGTCATTGTAAGATTGTACACAGTAGAAGGAATCACATACAATAAGAGTAGTCTCATCCTGAGAAGCGAACTCAAGCGCAAGTAGCAATGCATGCAGCTCGGCCAATTGTGCGGTACTATCTCCAAGTGTGCGAGTGTGCACTACAGAGGATTTGAACGTTCCATTTACAAAGGAACCCGCAACAATAGCACATGCAGCTGAATAAGCGTGCTTGGACCCAGTGGCCGGTTGCGCCGAACCATCTGTGTAGATCACACATTTGTAATCCTCAAGCGGCAATATAAACAGAGGAGGAGGATGAACGAATTCATACTGTAAGAACTCCTGAGTCTGAAGAGAAGAATCGAAAATAAAGGCGACGTCTGATGACGTCAAGGATGTAGCCCATTGTATCCAACGGGGATGCATTGCTTTTGAGTTCGGTACGCTTGCCTTTGTCACTGCCTCTAGGGCAGGACAGGGTGTTACCACCAGAATTCGCTTTCCCTGTGCCAGTGCGCGTTCTTTTAGAATCGCCATTTGCACTGCAGTTAGAAGTTTTTCGACAGATGTAAAGCGTAATTCAGCGGAAGTGTACAGATGCGACTTGTATGCGATGGGTACTGTATCACCTTCATTAAAGGTTAAGTACGTGAATCCCACCGCCCCCGGAATTATTCTAATCACCAGGTTTGTGTGGTTATCACGAGTCAAAAGATATTTAGACTCCAATAGGTCTGTCTGCAAAGACTGCAGAATCAAGGTATGCTCAGGCAGCCAGCAAGACCTTGAATAAGTAGGTTGTATCAAAGCATACAAAGGCTTGATACGCTGGGCATATTCGGGAATGTAAGTACGCCCGAAATTCAGGAAACCCAGCAAAGACTGAAGTTTCTTCAGAGTATTTGGGGGGCACAAATGTGCACATTTTTCCAAGAAATGGGGGCTAAGCCCTTACCTTCGTTGTTGAGCTCATAGCCCAAGAACAGAACGGTAAATTCAGCAATGTGTGACTTAGCAAAGTTAAATTTGTAACCCTGCTCCGCAAATTCAAGAATAATGCGGTCCACACGGGACAGATGCGGAAATAATTTGTCGTCCGTCAGATAAATGTCATCAACGTACGAACATGCATCTTGGTCTATGCTGTCTAGCAAAGAGACAACACGGGCGGCGAATACACCCGGACTATTTTTGTAGCCCATGGGTAAACGCCGGAACTGGAATAATTTACCACCGGATGTGAATGCAGTCCATTGACCACTCTCCGGGGCTAGGTTGTGCGTGTAGAAACCGTTTGAAAGGTCAAGTGTCGTTTTGTATTTTTTACGAACAAGACTGTCTACAAGCGCAGAACTGTGTGTATTCTGCACCGCAAAGTTCCGACAATGAGAATTTAAATGCCGGTAATCCAAAACTAAGCGGTACGATCCATCGGGTTTAGAAACCACGAATAGGGGATTGTTCATAGGTGATACGCATGGTTCGATTACTCCCTGATATTCCAACTGTGTCAGAATTTCGGAGACGGGGCCTTTTGCCTGCCGTTTGATGGGATATTGGGGTTGTGGCTGCGGTAGTGACCGCAAAGGTATTGCATGGGGAGGTGATTCTACATCCCATCCCACATGGTTGCGGTATAACGCTGGAGCCAGGTACACAGCCCACTCAGCTGCAAGTGCTTCAGCTTTGTCTTTTGGGACATGCCTTGAAAAGCTTGGAAGGATTACCTCCTCTCCTTCATGTGCAGCGAGAACGAATGGGGGTGGCCAATCCACCTCTGCTAACAAAATGTCATATGAAGAGGTTAGATTTTCCCAAAAAATCCCTGTTATTTCACGCGGTATATCACCTTCAATTTGGATGACTATGTTGTACAGTCTGTCAGGGGGTGCCACTCTGGTGTCAGCTGTCTCTACAGTAACGAATGTTTCAGTTGCTGTCGCCTCCATATGAGGACGTAGCGCCTCCCGCACTATGGTAACTTCCGCGGCGCTGTCTAGGAGGGTCACTGCCCACGTCCAATTCAGGAGTCTCGTTCTCACGGTCTGTGGCATATTTCGCTGTTACAGCGGCAACTTTTTCTTCTGAAATTGCGGTCGAGAAAGGTGAAAGTCTTCTGCTTTCCCTCTGACTTGTTGTCGAGGTTGGTCTCGCTCCTGGGGAGCCTCTCGGCCCCTTCCTCTATCTTGCCGTCCTCCTCCACCAGCCTGTGACGACGTCTGGGCCTGTGAAGAACGAGGAGAACGCGTATCAGAGCTCTGAAACCTTTCTGGTGATTTAATTCTCGACCTATCACGTAAATCATAAGTACGTTCAGAAGAAACCGAAACTGGGGAAGCGCCTCTCGACCCCGGCTTCTTTTGTTGCTTACCCTGTTTTTTCTGTCTCCAACTCTTTTTAGTGAAGACTGGTCTATCATCTTTCTCAGATGTACTTTTTGTTTGTGTAATTTGTGGTTGCGATTGAGTTTGCATTTTTACAAAAGGCTTGTTGCCTAGGCTATTTCTTCCAATTGTTTTATAAGCCCGGGCAATAATTTTCGGTAATTCGCGAGGCCTGTCCAACTCTGGGACCAAAGCCAAAGCATTCGCTACTTGAAAGTTCATAGCATCGCCCTTGACATTTCCAAGGATCAGTTCAGCTACTACATCAAACACTCCCACTAGACTCATCCCTAATTCCACAGCCGCTTCAGGGCCATGCTCGTCCTGTACTTTTTTAATTACAGAGGGTAGAACCGTCATGGAAGGAGTACCAAAACATTTTGAATAAACTGCTGCGAATACCTTACCCCAGTTTTCACATGATGTCAAATCGGGGATTAAGTCTTTTGGCAAACTTATCGTAAGGATGCGGTGTTTATCCACTGGGGATGTATGTGGAAACACCGCTTCTATCTGATCGAACTTTTCTGCAAGCCAGTAAGGATAATCGTCCTTATTTTGTGGACGTTTGCCCATCACAGAATTTACCATGACAGGACTTATGGTCACTCCAGCTGCAACAGCTGGTTGGCCAGCGACTACAGGAGCAGCTCCATGGAGACTACCTGTAACGTATGTCACTAAGGCTCTATGCACTCACACCAGTTCGGTATGCATAGTGCGCAGATCCGCAATCGATAATGCCAGATAATTTGGATGCGGGGTATACCCGGCCAATACAGGCCAAGTGGCCCCCTCAATGGATAAGGGGCCTAAACGAACTGCGGTAGTTGGTTGTGGGAGGGCGCCATTAAACCAAACACGGTGCTGCCAAGCCGTGAGAGGCACTTCAAGATTAGTATAGGGTCGATAGGCAGCAGGAATAGCGGTGGGTTTATATTCATGAAACAGCTTATCACCTGCATCCACCGCCTCAAAAGTGATCCAAGTGTAAAACACTTCAAAGTGATAAGCCGGATCGGCTTGAACCACAAAGACCAACTCGACCCCAGCATCGGGCACTCCGTATACACCTAGGTGTTCTCGGAGTGGTCCTCGGCTATGTGCAGCTATCGCCACACCAGCCATAACTAAACAATTGTATTCGACAACCTAACAGGGAGCACAAAATGGGTTATTTATGTAACCTTTTTAATAACTTCAAGCTTGAAAGAACCTATAAAACATTCAATATAGGAGGTATCACCGTCACTTACGCCTCCGGAAGCGTACGTGAGGGTTTTGTGGACAAGCACAAGTACTACTCAAGCATCTCGCAGATAAGCTGCCCCACGTTGGCCGCGCCGTGTCATAAGGTTTCTGCACATACACAGAGCTATGCACAGGATAATAGGACCCCGGAATACAGTGGTTTGCCTACCATATCCCGTAGCACCCAAAACCCCAACCCAACTAGCTTAGCATCCCATTAGTACCAAAGCACCAATGATTGGACAACCCAGAACACGGTATCTTTATCTCAGGACTCGCAGAAGCAAGAACACTCTTTCGTCACTCACTCGTACTTGTCCACAATGCGCGTATGAAGAGACACAGGGTAGATTAAAATATTTATTTCAACTTACATGCTCTAAGGTACAGTACACGTGTCAGCACTAATAGCATAATGCATATGAATAATATAAGCAGCATGGTTACAATTCCATAGAACACAAACGGGGAAAGCATTTCATAACTCAGTGGATAAATGTCTAAATAACATTACCACCCTCCCCGTGCAGTAAGATAGTTTATTATAAAAATAGAAGACCTCTGGGCTTTGACTAGCGAACCCTCATACCTCGGTCTCTAGATGCAGAACTACATCAGCAGACAATCACAGCTCTTCTCCCTGGAAAGGATTCCTCCAAGTGTCCTAAGCGCCAGTAAAACCGCAGTATTAAAGACACACAAAGGTTCATGTCATTTGCGCCTAATGTTATGTCTGGGTGCGCGAGACTGGCCATATCAGGAAGAACCGAAATACATTGTTATGCGACCTTGTACATGTTGTGCAGTCTGAGCCCAAATCGAACAAGAGAAAAGGTGAAAGACAGAAAGTGCAGACAGCGCAAAAGAACTTGGCAAGAGCAAAGGGCGAGGGAGCCCTGGCTCAGTGTAACGCGCGCAAAGAAAAGCAACATGGCAGCTAGGCCTATTCCAACATAACAAGGCAGGCAACAAACCACAAGACAACCTATTCACCAGACTATCCTCGCACAACACAGCCTTCAATCAATCAATCAAGGGTTTGTTAAAGCGCGACTACTCACCCGTAAGGGTCTCAAGGCGCTAGGGGTGGGGGGAGGGGGTGGGGGTGCAGGTTCCATTCCATCAAGGAGGGGTTCTGTCAAAGAGCCAGGTTTTGAGGTTTCTTGCGAAGATGGGGAGCGATGTTGTCTGTCTGAGGTGCAGCGGAAGGGCGTTCCATGGTTTGGCCGCGAGGAAGGAGAAGGAGCGGCCTCCCGATTTAGTCTTTCTGGTGTGGGGGACCACGGCGTAGGAGAGCTGGGCTGATCATAGGTTCCTTTGGGGTGCATGGAATGTGAGTCGGCTGTTCAGGTATGCTGGTCCGGTGCCGTGGAGGGCCTTGTGTGCATCTTGAAGGTGATTCTCGCCTCGATGGGGAGCCAGTGGAGTGTGCGCAGGTGCTGGGAGATGTGGCAGTGTTTTTGGCAGGTTGAGGACCAGTTTTGCAGCGGCGTTCTGTATGTTCTGTAGCTTGCGGGTGAGGCTTTTGTTTATTCCGGCGTAGAGTGCGTTGCCGTAGTCGAGTCTGCTGGTGACCAGGGCGTGAGTGACGGTCTTTCGGTGTTCGAGGGGGATCCATTTGAAGGTCTTACGAAGGAGGCGGAGGGTGTGGAAGCAGGAAGACGAGACAGAGTTGATCTGGCGGTCCATTTTGAGCTCGGAGTCCAGGATGATTCCCCGGTTGCGTGCGTGGTCTGTGGGGGTTGGCGGGTTTCCGAGGGCGGGGGGCCACCAGGTGTCGCTCCAGGCGTCGGGGATTGGGCCCATGATGAGTACTTCTGTTTTGTTGGTGTTTAGTTGCAGGCAGCTGTTTTTCATCCATTTGGCAACGGCTTCCATGCCTTCTCGAAAGTTGCGTCTGGTGGTGTTGGGCTCATTGGATAGGAAGAGGATGAGCTGGATGTCGTCTGCGTATGACACGATGTTGAGTCCGTAGGTTCTGACGATGGGGGCGAGTGGAGCCATGTAGACGTTGAAGAGCGTCGGGCTGAGGGAGGGGCCCTGGGGGACTCCGCAGGTGGTAGGTGTGGGGTCCGAGAGGAAAGGGGGGAGTCTGACCCGCTGCGTCCTGCCGGAGAGGAAGGAGCGGATCCAGTCGAGGGCCTTGTCCTGGATTCCTGCGTCGTAGAGTCTGCATATTAGGGTGCGGTGGGAGACTGTGTCGAACGCCGCTGATAGGTCGAGGAGGATGAGGGCTACTGTTTCTCCTTTGTCCAGTAGGGTGCGGATGTCGTCTGTTGCGGCGAGGAGGGCTGTTTCCGTACTGTGGTTTTTTCTGAAGCCGGATTGGGAGGAGTCGAGGATGTTGTGTTCTTCAATGAATGTGGCGAGTTGGCTGTTGATGGCTTTCTCGATGACTTTCGCTGGGAACAGGAGCAGGGAGATGGGTCTGTAGTTTTTGAGGTCGGTGGGGTCCGCTGAGGGTTTCTTTAGGAGGGGGTTGACCTCGGCGTGTTTCCAGTCATCGGGGAATGAGGCGGTCGCCAGGGAGCGGTTGATGGTGTGGCGGAGCATGGGTGCAATGGTGTCGGCAGCTCTGTTGAAGATGTGGTGGGAGCAGAGGTCCGTGGGGGCCCCTGAGTGGATTGACTTCATTGTCTTCAGTGTGTCTTTGGTGGTGAGGGCTGCCCAGTCGTCAATCGCTGGTTTCCGGGTGTCGGGGGTGGTTGGTGAGGGTTCAGTGTTTTGGTTGTCTTCGTCGAAGTTGTCATAGATGCTCTTGATTTTGTGGTGGAAAAAGGTGCTGAGTTTGTCGCAGAGGTCTTGTGAGGGAGGGATGTCGGTAGACTCGCTGGTGGGTTGGGCGAACTCCTTGATGATGCTGAAGAGTTCCTTGCTGTTGTGCGCGTGGGTGGAGATTCTGTCTTCAATCGCTTTTTTCCTCGTTTCTCTGATGAGTTGATGGTGGGCGTTGGTGGCGGCTCTGAAGTTGTTGTGGGCTTCTGTGGATTTGGTGTTCCTCCAGGCCTTTTCGAGGCAGCGATGTTGAAGAGCGTCGGGCTAAGGGAGGAGCCCTGGGGTACTCCGCAGGTGGTAGGTGTGGGGTCCGAGAGGAAAGGGGGGAGTCTGACCCACTGCGTCCTGCCGGAGAGGAAGGAGCGGATCCAGTCGAGGGCCTTGTCCTGGATTCCTGCGTCGTAGAGTCTGCATATTAGGGTGCGGTGGGAGACTGTGTCGAACGCCGCTGATAGGTCAAGGAGGATGAGGGCTACTGTTTCTCCTTTGTCCAGTAGGGTGCGAATGTCGTCTGCTGCGGTGAGGAGGGCAGTTTCCGTACTGTGGTTTTTTCTGAAGCCGGATTGGGAGGAGTCGAGGATGTTGTGTTCTTCAATGAATGTGGCGAGTTGGCTGTTGATGGCTTTCTCGATGACTTTCGCTGGGAACGGGAGCAGGGAGATGGGTCTGTAGTTTTTGAGGTCGGTGGGGTCCGCTGAGGGTTTCTTTAGGAGGGGGTTGACCTCGGCGTGTTTCCAGTCGTCGGAGAACCAGGCGGTCGCCAGGGAGCGGTTGATGGTGTAGCGGAGCATGGGTGCGATGGTGTCGGCGGCTCTGTTGAAGATGTGGTGGGGCAGGGGTCCGTGGGGGCCCCTGAGTGGATTGACTTCATTGTCTTCAGTGTGTCTTCGGTGGTGAGGGCTGTCCAGTTGTCAATCGCTGGTTTCCGGGTGTCGGGGGTGGTTGGTGAGGGTTCAGTGTTTTGGTTGTCTTCGTCGAAGTTGTAGTAGATGCTCTTGATTTTGTGGAGGAAAAAGGTGCTGAGTTTGTTGCAGAGGTCTTGTGAGGGAGGGATGTCGGTAGACTCGCTGGTGGGTTGGGCAAACTCCTTGATGATGCTGAAGAGTTCCTTGCTGTTGTGCGCGTGGGTGGAGATTCTGTCTTCAATCGCTTTTTTCCTCGTTTCTCTGATGAGTTGATGGTGAGCGTTGGTGGCGGCTCTGAAGTTGTTGTGGGCTTCTGTGGATTTGGTGTTCCTCCAGGCCTTTTCGAGGCAGCGGCATGTGCGTCTGGACTCTTGAAGTTTGGTGGTAAACCATCTGGCTTTCTTGGCACGGGTATTGTTGTTTTTCTTGAGGGGGCTATGGTGTTGGTGCTGTCCGAGATCCATTTATGCAGGGTTCGGGCTGCGGTGTTGGGGTCGTCGTTTTCTGCGATGGTTGGGGTGGAGTTGTTGAGTGAGGAGGTGAGCTGGTCGTCGGTGATTTTGGTCCAGTTTCTTCGTGGAAGCAGGTGCTGGTGTCTGTGGCTGGTGGGTGTTCTGAAGGTGAAGTGGACGCAACGATGGTCGGTCCATGGGAGTTCGGTGGTGTGGCTGAAGGTGATGGAGTTTCCTGTAGTGAAGAGGGGGTCGAGGGTGTGTCCTGCTGAGTGCGTGGGCTCGGTCATGATCTGGCGTAGTCCAATGTTGTGGAGGTTGTCCAGGAGGGATGTGGTGTTGGGGTCCAGTTGGTTGTCGAGGTGGAAGTTGAGGTCTCCCAGCAGGGTGTAGTTGGTGGATGCGATGGCCTGCGGGGAGATAATGTCCGTGATGGAGTTGGCGAAGGGTCCGCGGGGTCCAGGTGGTCGGTAGATGAGGGTTCATCGGAGGGTGGCGGTGGGGCTGGCCAGTATCTTGAAGTGAAGGTGTTCCATCAGTTCTGTGGGCTCGTCAGGGAGTGTGCTCAGGCGGAGGCTGGATTTGTGGACAATGGCGATTCCTCCTCCTGGGCGGGTGGGGCGGTACTTCCTGGGGATCTTGTATCCTTGGGGGATGGCGATGGCGATGTCCGGTCCCGAGGTGGTGTTGGTCCAGGTTTCGGTGAAGAACGCTACGTCCGGGGTGCTGTCGAGGAGGTCCCAGATTTCTGTGGCGTGTTTGTGGAGGGATCGGACATTGAGGAGGATGCATTGCAGGGTCTTCGGTTCGGTTGTGGTCTTGTGGGCGGGTTGTGCTGGATCCGTGTTCTTGGCGGTGCTGCAGGTGTGCCGGCAGCGGTGACAGCTGAAGGGTCCGTGGGAGTCGGCTGGTGATGCTAGCTTGCAGTTGTTGTTGCGGCCTGGGTTGAGTGCGTGGAGTGCTGTTGGGTCGTAGCGTTGGCGGGGCAGAGGTCCAGGGTTCCTGGCGCTGGTCGAGGTCAGGTCGCGGACGGGCGCAGACGGGCTTGCCTTTGACGCGCCTTCGGCCGCCATTAAGTAGGGGTCGGGGGTCGGGGAGGGCTGGACAGCTGGGAGGCGGGAGCGGGGAGGGGAGCTGGATTGGGCCGGTCGTGCTGGGGGGGAGGGGCTGCGGGGGCAGCAGAGGCGGGGAAAGGTAAAGGGAGGAAATAAGGGATAAAGAAAAAAGGGAAAATAAGCAGAAATAAGGCACAAAAGAGCAGAGATGCAGAAAAGTGCAGAAAGGTGAAAGATAAAAAAGGGTAGAAAAACAAGTTAAACGAGTGAAAGAGAAGAATGAGAGGAAGGAGACAGAGGTCCACTGGTCCACCAGGGATGAGGCGCAGGAAAACCTGCGGGTGGAGGAGGGCCTCGATCACCAACACTCGAGAGTGCAGGGGCAGGGGCAGGCCTCCCTTAATGGTGGAGCTGCGAGGGTGGGAGAGCAATTTCACTGACAATGAGTCAGTGGTCTTGCTCGCCTGTCCTAGCAGCGGCCGCCATTAAGTAGGGGTCGGGGAGGGCTGGACAGCTGGGAGGCGGGAGCGGGGAGGGGAGCTGAATTGGGCCGGTAGCGCTGGGGGGGAGGGGCCACGGGGGCAGCAGCGGCGGGGAAAGGTAAAGGGAGGAAATAAGGGATAAAGAAAAAAGGGAAAATAAGCAGAAATAAGGCACAAAAGAGCAGAGATGGAGAAAAGTGCAGAAAGGTGAAAGATAAAAGAGGGTAGAAAAACAAGTTAAAACGAGTGAAAGAGCAGAGCGAGAGGAAGGGAAAATGAGCAGAAATAAGGCACAAAAGAGCAGAGATGCAGAAAAGTGCAGAAAGGTGAAAGATAAAAAAGGGTAGAAAAACGAGTGAAAACGAGTGAAAGAGCAGAGTGAGAGGAAGGAGACAGAGGTCCACTGGACCACCAGGGATGAGCCGCAGGGAAACCTGCGGGTGGAGGAGGGCCTCAATCACCAACACTCGAGTGTGCAGGGGCAGGCCTCACTTAATGGTGGAGCTGCGAGGGTGGGAGAGCAATTTCACTGACAATGAGTCAGTGGTCTTGCTCGCCTGTCCCCGCAGCGGCCGCCATTAAGTAGGGGTCGGGGAGGGCTGGACAGCTGGGAGGCAGGAGCAGGGAGGGGAGCTGGATTGGGCCGGTCGCGCTGGGGGGGAGGGGCTGCGGGGGCAGCAGCGGCGGGGAAAGGTAAAGGGAGGAAATAAGGGATAAAGAAAAAAGGGAAAATAAGCAGAAATAAGGCACAAAAGAGCAGAGATGCAGAAAAGTGCAGAAAGGTGAAAGATAAAAGAGGGTAGAAAACTGAGTTAAAACGAGTGAAAAAGCAGAGCGAGAGGAAGGGAAAATGAGCAGAAATACCGCACAAAAGAGCAGAGATGCAGAAAAGTGCAGAAAGGTGAAAGATAAAAAAAGGGTAGAAAAACGAGTGAAAACGAGTGAAAGAGCAGAGTGAGAGGAAGGAGACAGAGGTCCACTGGACTACCAGGGATGAGGCGCAGGGAAACCTGCGGGTGGAGGAGGGCCTCGATCACCAACACTCAAGAGTGCAGGGGCAGGCCTCACTTAATGGTGGAGCTGCGAGGGTGGGAGAGCAATTTCACTGACAATGAGTCAGTGGTCTTGCTCGCCTGTCCTTGCAGCGGCCGCCATTAAGTAGGGGTCGGGGAGGGCTGGACAGCTGGGAGGCGGGAGCGGGGAGGGGAGCTGGATTGGGCCGGTCGCGCTAGGGGGTAGGGGCTGCGGGGGCAGCAGCGGCGGGGAAAGGTAAAGGGAGGAAATAAGGAATAAAGAAAAAAGAGAAAATAAGCAGAAATAAGGCACAAAAGAGCAGAGATGCAGAAAAGTGCAGAAAGGTGAAAGATAAAAAAGGGTAGAAAAACGAGTGAAAACGAGTGAAAGAGAAGAGTGACAGGAAGGAGACAGAGGTCCACTGGACCACCAGGGATGAGGCGCAGGGAAACCTGCGGGTGGAGGAGGGCCTCGATCACCAACACTCAAGAGTGCAGGCGCAGGCCTCACTTAATGGTAGAGCTGCAAGGGTGGGAGAGCAATTTCACTGACAATGAGTCAGTGGTCTTGCTCGCCTGTCCCTGCAGCGGCCGCCATTAAGTAGGGGTCGGGGAGGGCTGGACAGCTAGGAGCCGGGAGCAGGGAGAGGAGCTGGATTGGGCCGGTCGCGCTGGGGGGGAGGGGCCGCGGGGGCAGCAGCAGCGGGGAAAGGTAAAGGGAGGAAATAAGGGATAAAGAAAAAAGGGAAAATGAGCAGAAATAAGGCACAAAAGAGCAGAGATGCAGAAAAGTGCAGAAAGGTGAAAGATAAAAAAGGGTAGAAAATCGAGTGAAAACGAGTGAAAGAGCAGAGTGAGAGGAAGGAGACAGAGGTCCACTGGACCACCAGGGATGAGGCGCAGGGAAACCTGCGGGTGGAGGAGGACCTCAATCACCAACACTCGAGAGTGCAGGGGCAGGCCTCACTTAATGGTGGATCTGCGAGGGTGGGAGAGCAATTTCACTGACAATGAGTCAGTGGTCTTGCTTGCCTTTCCCCGCAGCGGCCGCCATTAAGTAAGGGTCGGGGAGGGCTGGACAGCTGGGAGGCCAGAGCGGGGAGGGGAGCTGGATTGGGCCGGTCACGCTGGGGGGGAGGGGCCGCGGGAGCAGCAGCGGCGGGGAAAGGTAAAGGGAGGAAATAAGGGATAAAGAAAAAAGGGAAAATAAGCAGAAATAAGGCACAAAAGAGCAGAGATGCAGAAAAGTGCAGAAAGGTGAAAGATAAAAAAGGGTAGAAAAACGAGTGAAAACGAGTGAAAGAGCAGAGTGAGAGGAAGGAGACAGAGATCCACTGGACCACCGGGGATGAGGCACAGGGAAACTTGTGGGTGGAGGAGGGCGTCGATCACCAACACTCGAGAGTGTAGGGGCAGGCCTCACTTAATGGTAGAGCTGCGAGGGTGGGAGAGCAATTTCACTGACAATGAGTCAGTGGTCTTGCTCGCCTGTCCCTGCAGAGGCCGCCATTAAGTAGGGGTCAGGGAGGGCTGGACAGCTGGGAGGCGGGAGCGGGGAGGGGAGCTGGATTGGGCCGGTCGCGCTGGGGAGTAGGGGCCGCGGGGGCAGCAGCGGCGGGGAAAGGTAAAGGGAGGAAATAAGGGATAAAGAAAAAAGGGAAAATAAGCAGATATAAGGCACAAAAGAGCAGAGATGCAGAAAAGTGCAGAAAGGTGAAAGATAAAAGAGGGTAGAAAAATGAGTGAAAACGAGTGAAAGAGCAGTGCGAGAGGAAGGGAAAATGAGCAGAAATAAGGCACAAAAGAGCAGAGATGCAGAAAAGTGCAGAAAGGTGAAAGATAAAAAAGGGTAGAAAAACAAGTTAAACGAGTGAAAGAGCAGAGTGAGAGGAAGGAGACAGAGGTCCACTGGACCACCAGGGATGAGGCGCAGGGAAACCTGCGTGTGGAGGGGGGCCTCGATCACCAACACTCGAGAGTGCAGGGGCAGGCCTCACTTAATGGTGGACCTGCGAGGGTGGGAGAGCAATTTCACTGACAATGAGTCAGTGGTCTTACTCGCCTATCCCCGCAGCAACCGCCATTAAGTAGGGGTCGGGGAGGGCTGGACAGCTGGGAGGCGGGAGTGGGGAGGGGAGCTGGATTGGGCCGGTCGCGCTGGGGGGGAGGGGCCACGGGGGCAGCAGCGGCGGGGAAAGGTAAAGGGAGGAAATAAGGGATAAAGAAAAAAGGGAAAATAAGCAGAAATAAGGCACAAAAGCACAAAGATTCAGAAAAGTGCAGAAAGGTGAAAGATAAAAGAGGGTAGAAAAATGAGTTAAAACGAGTGAAAGAGCAGAGCGAGAGGAAGGGAAAATGAGCAGAAATAAGGCACAAAAGAGCAGAGATGCAGAAAAGTGCAGAAAGGTGAAAGATACAAAAGGGTAGAAAAACGAGTGAAAATGAGTCAGATAGAGAGCAAGGAGACAGAGGTCCACTGGACCACCAGGGATGAGGCGCAGGGAAACCTGCGGGTGGAGGAGGGCCTCGATCACCAACACTCGAGAGTGCAGGGGCAGGCCTCACTTAATGGTGGAGCTGCGAGGGTGGGAGAGCAATTTCACTGACAATGAGTCAGTGGTCTTGCTCGCCTGTCCCCGCAGCGGCCGCCATTAATTAGGGGTCGGGGAGGGCTGGACAGCTGGGAGCGGGGAGGGGAGCTGGATTGGGCTGGTCGCGCTGTGGGGAGGGGCCGCGGGGGTAGCAGCAGCGGGGAAAGGTAAAGGGAAGAAATAAGGGATAAAGAAAAAAGGGAAAATAAGCAGAAATAAGGCACAAAAGAGCAGAGATGCAGAAAAGTGCTGAAAGGTGAAAGATAAAAAAGGGTAGAAAAACTAGTGAAAACGAGTGAAAGAGCAGAGTGAGAGGAAGGAGACAGAGGTCCACTGGACCACCAGGGATGAGGCGCAGGGAAACCTGCAGGTGGAGGAGGGCCTCGATCACCAACAATCGAGAGTGCAGAGGCAGGGGCAGGCCTCACTTAATGGTGGAGCTGCGAGGGTGGGAGAGCAATTTCATGGTCTTGCTCGCCTGTCCCCGCAGCGTCCGCCATTATGTAGGGGTCGGGGAGGGCTGGACAGCTGGGAGGCGGGAGCGGGGAGGGGAGCTGGATTGGGCTGGTCACGCTGGGGGGGAGGGGCTGTGGGGGCAGCAGTGGCAGGGAAAGGTAAAAGGAGGAAATAAGGGATAAAGAAAAAAGGGAAAATAAGCAGAAATAAGGCACAAAAGAGCAGAGATGTAGAAAAGTGCAGAAAGGTGAAAGATAAAAGAGGGTAGAAAAACGAGTGAAAACGAGTGAAAGAGCAGAGCGAGAGGAAGGGAAAATGAGCAGAAATAAGGCACAAAAGAGTAGAGATGCAGAAAAGTGCAGAAAGGTGAAAGATAAAAAAGGGTAGAAAAACAAGTGAAAACGAGTGAGAGGAAGGAGACAGAGGTCCACTGGACCACCAGGGATGAGGCGCAGGGAAACCTGCGGTGGAGGAGGGCCTCGATCACCAACACTGGAGAGTGCAAGGGCAGGCCTCACTTAATGGTGGATCTGCGAGGGTGGGAGAGCAATTTCACTGACAAGGAGTCAGTGGCCTTGCTCGCCTGTCCCCGCAGCAGCCGCCATTAAGTAGGGGTCGGGGAGGGCTGGACAGCTGGGATGCGGGAGCGGGGAGGGGAGATGGATTGGGCCAGTCGCGCTGGGGCGGAGGGGCCGCGGGGGCAGCAGCGGCGGGGAAAGGTAAAGGGAGGAAATAAGGGATTAAAAAAAAGCGAAAATAAGCAGAAATAAGGCACAAAAGAGCAGAGATGCAGAAAAGTGCAGAAAGGTGAAAGACAAAAGAGGGTAGAAAAAAAGAGTGAAAACGTGTGAAAGAACAGAGTGAGAGGAAGGAGACAGAGGTCCACTGGACCACCAGGGATGAGGCGCAGGGAAACCTGCGGTGGAGGAGGGTCTCGATCACCAACACTCGAGAGTGCAGGGGCAGGCCTCACTTAATGGTGGAGCTGCGAGGGTGGGAGAGCAATTTCACTGACAATGAGTCAGTTGTCTTGCTCGCCTGTCCACGCAGCAGCCGCCATTAAGTAGGGGTCGGGGAGGGCTGGACATCTGGGAGCGGGGAGGGGAGCTGGATTGTTCCGGTCGCGCTGGGGGGGAGGGGCCACGGGGGCAGCAGTGGCAGGGAAAGGTAAAGGGAGGAAATAAGGGATAAAGAAAAAAGGGAAAATAAGCAGAAATAAGGCACAAAAGAGCAGAGATGCAGAAAAGTGCAGAAAGGTGGAAGATAAAAAAGGGTAGTAAAACTAGAGCAGAGTGAGAGGAAGGAGACAGAGGTCCACTGGACCACCAGGGATGAGGCGCAGGGAAACCTGCAGGTGGAGGAGGGCCTCGATCACCAACACTCGAGAGTTCAGGGGCAGGGGCAGGCCTCACTTAATGGTGGATCTGCGAGGGTGGGAGAGCAATTTCACTGACAATGAGTCAGTGATCTTGCTCACCTGTCCCCGCAGCGGCCGCCATTAAGTAGGGGTCGGGGAGGGCTAGACAGCTGGGAGGCGGGAGCAGGGAGGGGAGCTGGATTGGGCAGTCGCGCTGGGGGGGAAGGGGCCGCGGGGGCAGCAGCGGCGGGGAAAGGTAAAGGGAGGAAATAAGGGATAAAGAAAAAAGGGAAAATAAGCAGAAATAAGGCACAAAAGAGCAGAGATGCAGAAAATTGCAGAAAGGTGAAAGATAAAAGAGGGTAGAAAAACGAGTGCAAGAGCAGAGAGAGAGGAAGGGAAAATGAGCAGAAATAAGGCACAAAAGAGCAGAGATGCAGAAAAGTGCAGAAAGGTGAAAGATAAAAAAGGGTAGAAAAACAAGTGAAAACGAGTGAAAGAGCAGAGTGAGAGGAAGGAGACAGAGGTCCACTGGACCACCAGGGATGAGGCGCAGGGAAACCTGCGGGTGGAGGAGGGCCTCGATCACCAACACTCGAGAGTGCAGGGGCAGGCCTCACTTAATGGTGGAGCTGCGAGGGTGGGAGAGCAATTTCACTGACAATGAGTCAGTGGTCTTGCTCGCCTGTCCCCGCAGCGGCCGCCATTATGTAGAGGTCGGGGAGGGCTGGACAGCTGGGAGGCAGGAGCGGGGAGGGGTGCTGTATTGGGCCGGTCGCGCTGGGGGGGAGGGGCCGCGGGGGCAGCAGCGGCGGGGAAAGGTAAAGGGAGGAAATAAGGGATAAAGAAAAAAGGGAAAATAAGCAGAAATAAGGCACAAAAGAGCAGAGATGCAGAAAAGTGCAGAAAGGTGAAAGATAAAAAAGGGTAGAAAAACGTGTGAAAGAGCAGAGTGAGAGGAAGGAGACAGAGGTCCACTGGACCACCAGGGATGAGGTGCAGGGAAACCTGCGGATGGAGGAGGGCCTCGATCACCAACACTTGAGAGTGCAGGGGCAGGGGCAGGCCTCACTTAATGGTGGAGCTGCGAGGGTGGGAGAGCAATTTCACTGACAATGAGTCAGTGGTCTTGCTCGCCTGTCCCCGCAGCGGCCGCCATTAAGTAGGGGTCAGGGAGGGCTGGACAGCTGGGAGCGGGGAGGGGAGCTGGATTGGGCCAGTAGCGCTGGGGGAGGGGCCGCGGGGGCAGCAGCGGTGGGGAAAGGTAAAGGGAAGAAATAAGGGATAAAGAAAAAAGGGAAAATAAGCAGAAATAAGGCACAAAAGAGCAGAGATGCAGAAAAGTGCAGAAAGTTGAAAGATAAAAAGGGTAGAAAAACTAGTGAAAACGAGTGAAAGCAGAGTGAGAGGAAGGAGACAGAGGTCCACTGGACCACCAGGGATGAGGCGCAGGGAAACCTGCAGGTGGAGGAGGGCCTCGATCACCAACAATCGAGAGTGCAGGGGCAGGGGCAGGCCTCACTTAATGGTGGAGCTGCGAGGGTGGGAGAGCAATTTCACTGACAATGAGTCAGTGGTCTTGCTTGCCTGTCCCCGCAGTGGCCGCCATTAAGTAGGGGTCGGGAGGGCTGGACAGCTGGGAGGCGGGAGCGGGGAGGGGAGCTGGATTGGGCCGGTTGTGCTGGGGGGAGGGACTGCGGGGGCAGCAGTGGCGGGGAAAGGTAAAGGGAGGAAATAAGGGATAAAGAAAAAGGGAAAATAAGCAGAAATAAGGCACAAAAGAGCAGAGATGCAGAAAAGTGCAGAAAGGTGAAAGATAAAAGAGGGTAGAAAAACGAGTGAAAACGAGTGAAAGAGCAGAGCGAGAGGAAGGGAAAATGAGCAGAAATCAGGCACAAAAGAGCAGAGATGCAGAAAAGTGCAGAAAGGTGAAAGATAAAAAGGGTAGAAAAACAAGTGAAAGAGCAGAGTGAGAGGAAGGAGACAGAGGTCCACTGGACCACCAGGGATGAGGTGCAGGGAAACCTGCGGATGGAGGAGGGCCTCGATCACCAACACTTGAGAGTGCAGGGGCAGGGGCAGGCCTCACTTAATGGTGGAGCTGCGAGGGTGGGAGAGCAATTTCACTGACAATGAGTCAGTGGTCTTGCTCGCCTGTCCCCGCAGCGGCCGCCATTAAGTAGGGGTCAGGGAGGGCTGGACAGCTGGGAGCGGGGAGGGGAGCTGGATTGGGCCAGTAGCGCTGGGGGGAGGGGCCGCGGGGGCAGCAGCGGTGGGGAAAGGTAAAGGGAAGAAATAAGGGATAAAGAAAAAAGGGAAAATAAGCAGAAATAAGGCACAAAAGAGCAGAGATGCAGAAAAGTGCAGAAAGTTGAAAGATAAAAAAGGGTAGAAAAACTAGTGAAAACGAGTGAAAGCAGAGTGAGAGGAAGGAGACAGAGGTCCACTGGACCACCAGGGATGAGGCGCAGGGAAACCTGCAGGTGGAGGAGGGCCTCGATCACCAACAATCGAGAGTGCAGGGGCAGGGGCAGGCCTCACTTAATGGTGGAGCTGCGAGGGTGGGAGAGCAATTTCACTGACAATGAGTCAGTGGTCTTGCTTGCCTGTCCCCGCAGTGGCCGCCATTAAGTAGGGGTCGGGGAGGGCTGGACAGCTGGGAGGCGGGAGCGGGGAGGGGAGCTGGATTGGGCCGGTTGTGCTGGGGGGGAGGGACTGCGGGGGCAGCAGTGGCGGGGAAAGGTAAAGGGAGGAAATAAGGGATAAAGAAAAAAGGGAAAATAAGCAGAAATAAGGCACAAAAGAGCAGAGATGCAGAAAAGTGCAGAAAGGTGAAAGATAAAAGAGGGTAGAAAAACGAGTGAAAACGAGTGAAAGAGCAGAGCGAGAGGAAGGGAAAATGAGCAGAAATCAGGCACAAAAGAGCAGAGATGCAGAAAAGTGCAGAAAGGTGAAAGATAAAAAAGGGTAGAAAAACAAGTGAAAACGAGTGAAAGAGCAGAGTGAGAGGAAGGAGACAGAGGTCCACTGATTTGATTTGATTTGATTGTGGAATTTATATAGCGCACGATTGCCCAGAGTCATCTAGGCGCTTTGCGGAGGAGAATGCCGGAGATGGTATATTTTAATTTGAAAAGAGCCATGTCTTTAGAAGCTTTCTGAAACCGAGCAGTGTTGGGTAGCTTTTGATATTTAACGGAAGCAAGTTCAACAACCTCACAGTACCCAAGACAAAGCTTCTTCCTCCCCAGCTCACTTTTTTGACTTTTGGTGTCTGGAGGAGTTTGTCTGTGCTGAGCGTAGGTGCCTTAGTGGATGGTACCATGTGATGTGTTGCTTCAAGAATGCTGGTCTGTTTCCGTGAACAGCTTTGTATGCTAAGCATAGGGCTTTAAAATCTATTCTTTTCTTCATAGGAAGCCAGTGGAGTTTTTTCAAGCCTTCAGAGATAGACTGGAATTTGGGAACGTCTAGCAGCATTCTGGCGGCAGCGTTTGTGCCTCGCTGGAGTTTGACCATGTGCTGTTTCTGAAGGCCTAGGTATAGTGCATTTCCATAGTCCAGTCTAGCCATGGCTAGGACCGTCACTAGCATTTTTACTGCTTCAGGAGGGATGAAGGAGCGCACTTTGCGGATTGATTTTAGTGTGAGAAACACCGACGAGACGACTTTATTGACCTGGTGTTGGAAGGTCAGTCTGTCATCAAAAATGACACCCAGGTTCCTCACTTTATGGACTGGGGTGGGGTGAGTACCCATGCTGGGAGGCCACCAGTTCTGTGACCAGAAGGATGTATCAGAACCTAAAAGGAGGACCTCAGTTTTAGTTCCATTAAGCTTTAGACAATTTGTTCCCATCCATTGGTTTATGTGGGACATGCAATGGTTAAAACGCTCAGCTGTTTCCTCGGGCTTGCTAGAGATAGACACCACAATTTGGGTGTCATCAGCGTAGGATAGAAGTGTGAAGCCGAATTGCCTGATGACCTTAGCTAAAGGGGTCACATAAAGGTTGAACAGGATGGGGCTTAAAGAGGACCCCTGCGGCACCGCACAAGGTAGCGTGAACTGCTCTGAACAGGAGTCCCCAATCTGAACATATTGGTATCTGTTGTTCAGAAAGGATTTGAGCAGCTTTTGGGTGGAGTTCTTGATTCCCAGCTCTTGGAGCCTTCTGATTAGAATGTCATGGTTCACGGTGTCAAAGGCTGCCGACAGATCCAGCAGGATCAAGGCGGCCTTGGCACCCGTGTCCAGTATTGCCCGGATCTCCTCTGCTGTCATGATCAGGGCGGTTTCAGTGCCATGTCCTTGTCGGAAACCATACTGTGAGGAATCCAGCAGGCCTGCTGAGGAGATAAAGGTCGTAAGTTGGGAGTTAAGAATTTTTTCCAGAGCCTTGGCCGGGAAGGGGATCCTTGCTATTGGTCTGTAACTACTGTTGTCATTGGGATCTAAATTGGGTTTTTTCAATAATGAGAGAACTGATACTATTTTCCATGCGTCTGGAAAGACACCTGAGATAATTATTTCTTTAAAAAGTATACTAAGTTGTTCGCTGATTGTATCCAGTGCCATATGAAATATATTGGGAGGACAGGGGTCTGAGGTTGCTCCGGATTTTATTGATTTAATTGCCTGCTCTACCTGTTCTATGTTTGGTGGCACGAAGGAGTCCAAAACATTGGAGGGGCATGGGGAGATTGTGGAGGGAGTGACTACTCTGCCGTCATCCCGGTCTGAGAGGGATTCGAAGATGATTTGTACTTTATCCTTAAAAAACCCTGCTAGTTGGTTGCAAAAAGCCACGCTAATGTCCTTTTTTTGTGGTTCGGGAAGTTTGACTAGCTTCTTCAATGTTGAAAATAGTGCTTTGCTGGAATTGCCTGCCTGCTGGATTTTATCTGAAAAGTAACTACTTTTCTTGTCCAGTAACATCTTTTTGTATATGCTCAAAGATTGGGAGTATAGGGTTTTATTGGCTATTGAGTAGTTGCTTCTCCAGCGTCTCTCTGCCTTTCTGCAAAGTTGTTTCTGTTTGCGTAAGGCATCACAGAACCAAGGCTCGGGTTTCCTCGTGCGCTTGCTGGTGATGCTTTTTTCTGGTGCCAGTAAGTTCACTGCGGATTTAATCCAGTTGGTGAAATTACCTGTTGCTTGATTTGCCTCATATTTTAGGTCAGGTTTCAAGGATGCCAGAGCGTATTGCATCTGCTGGGGGCCAATATTCCTCCAGTTGCGTTCTTTAAGTATCTTATGGGGTATGTGCGCACTGGAGATGTGATGTGTGGTGCTTATTGTGAACAGGATGGCTCTATGATCTGACCATGGAATTGGCAGAATTTCTTGTAATTTAAGATGGGGATTGGATGTAAATAATCCGTCCAGAGTGTGACCAGCGTCATGTGTGGGATGCATTACTTTCTGTTCCAGCGAAGCATTAGACATCATCTCTATTAATGATGCTGTATTGTGGTCTACTAAATCTTCGAGGTGGTAATTAAAATCACCTAATATACAGTAGTCTTAACAAAGATCCCTAGCACACGTAAAAGTATAAAACCATACAGACAAATAATAGTAGCACATTCGAATATTATCACAAATATCTGCACTGGTCACAGGAGATTTCTTTAGTCTTTTATTCTTTGTGTAGACCTTCTCACGTTTGAGTACTACGACAGACCAATAGCCAACACGTGTTTCGTCGCTTCTGATACATATATATGCGACTTTTTCAAGGCTCGATCATCTTTAGTGTAAAACTGTTAACATGTGGTGATAATTCCGACCCACATGGTCCTCCAGCGTGGGGTAATATTTGTGGTGGGGTCCAATTAACGACCGTCACTTCTTCAGTGTCTTGTAAATGGTAACTTATCCGTTGCTCCGTAATGTGTACAAACCCCTCACGCTGGATCCCTCGAGTACTCGAGGGATCCAGCGTGAGGGGTTTGTACACATTACGGAGCAACGGATAAGTTACCATTTACAAGACACTGAAGAAGTGACGGTCGTTAATTGGAGGACCATGTGGGTCGGAATTATCACCACATGTTAACAGTTTTACACTAAAGATGATCGAGCCTTGAAAAAGTCGCATATATATGTATCAGAAGCGACGAAACACGTGTTGGCTATTGGTCTGTCGTAGTACTCAAACGTGAGAAGGACTACACAAAGAATAAAAGACTAAAGAAATCTCCTGTGACCAGTGCATATATTTGTGATAATATTCGAATGTGCTACTATTATTTGTCTGTATGGATTTATACTTTTACGTGTGCTAGGGATCTTTGTTAATGTTATATTTGCAGCTCAGGCCGCAGAGTTTGGGGAGGCAGGTGGTTCTCTCCACCTTTTAGCACCGTACAGATAGAGGCTATCTAAATACACATTTCGTGGATATACCTTGTGGCGCCATTTCCCTATTAATAATACCACCAACCAATCATTTGCTAATATACAGTAGTCCTCTGAGTTGGTGCTTGATTCTATTATTGGGCTGATGATTTCCTCGAATTTGCTTTTACTTTTTGAGCTGGGATGTCTATACAGTAGAGTGCCATTAAAGGTATAGTTGGCACTCAGGGTGATTCTGAAGGAAAGTAGTTCGCAATCAGGGCTACTTCCTGCCGGGGATCCTTTTAGCTCTAGGGAGTTTTTTACTATAATCGCTAGTCCGCCTCCCAGTCTATCTTGTCTATCATTTTTGATGATTGAGAATCCTTGAGGTATAGCTAGGGCCAGGTCAAAATCAGAGGTGCTATTTGCCCAGGTTTCGGTTACGAAGGCCATATCAATTTTGTGTGCGGTCAGTAGTTCTGCAAATTCTATGTTGTGTTTTATTAGGGAGCGGGTATTGATGAGCAGGCCTGTGAATGACTTGGGGGCTAGTGATTGCCCACATAAGACAGGTTTTTCTGGGGAACATGCCTTAGTTTTCATAAAGAGAAACTTAGCGTTGCAGTGGGGACATGATTTGAGCTCATTGGATAGGTCTAGCTGATAGCAGGGTGGTTTAAGACTGGTTTTATTGAGGCTCATGAGAGTCACATTGGAATACGTCAGTCTTTTCCCTGTTTTTGGAATGTGACGGACAGGGGTCGTGGCCCTGGGCCCGATCCAGGTGCGGACGGGCACGGACGGGCGCAGACGGGCATGCCTTAGGCGCACCCGCTGTGCGCGTCCGCTGCGCTTCTGCTGCAGCATCCTACATTTATGCGAATGTGGCAGGGAAATTGGCGCGCAAACAGGTGACTGCCCCCTTTGACCCGGAAGTCAGTCAAGAGTTTCTGGTTCAGTCTGCCCTCCACTACAAACGGCACTAGCCGTGGTGGAACGGGGCATAGAACACCGGAAAACTGGTAAGTGCAATTCGCGCTGGCATCGCAATTAAAAAACAATTAAAAAGCTTTTTAGGCACAGCTAAAGCTTTTTACAGCGAAGTCCAGATAAATGCTAAAGTGCTTGGTGCAATTCGCGCTAACATCGCAGATTAAGACACAGTTAAAAACTATTTATGAACAGTGGAGAGCTTTGCAGCGAGGTCCAGGTTGTAGCTGAAGTGCTTGGTGCAGTTTAGTTCAGAGCGATGGCAGCATGCGTCTAAGGGCATGAGCGTGCGGCATTAACCTACCGCTGAACCACCAGGGATGAGACGCAGGTAAACCTGCGGGTGGAGGAGGGCCTCGATCACCAACACTCGAGAGTGCAAGGGCAGGCCTCACTTAATGGTGGATCTGCGAGGGTTGGAGAGCAATTTCACTGACAATGAGTCAGTGGTCTTGCTCGCCTGTCCCCGCAGCGGCCGCCATTAAGTAGGGGTCAGGGAGGGCTGGACAGCTGGGAGGCGGGAGCGGGGAGGGGAGCTGGATTGGGCCGGTCGCCCTGGGGCGGAGGGGCCGCGGGGGAAGCAGCGGCGGGGAAAGGTAAAGGGAGGAAATAAGGGATAAAAAAAAGGGAAAATAAGCAGAAATAAGGCACAAAAGAGCAGAAATGCAGAAAAGTGCAGAAAGGTGAAAGATAAAAGAGGGTAGAAAGATGAGTTAAAACGAGTGAAAGAGCAGAGCGAGAGGAAGTGAAAATGAGCAGAAATAAGGCACAAAAGAGCAGAGATGCAGAAAAGTGCAGAAAGGTGAAAGATAAAAAAGGGTAGAAAAACGAGTGAAAACGTGTGAAAGAGCAGAGTGAGAGGAAGGAGACAGAGGTCCACTGGACCACCAGGGATGAGGCGCAGGGAAACCTGCGGGTGGAGGAGGGCCTCGATCACCAACACTCGAGAGTGCAGGGGCAGGCCTCACTTAATGGTGGAGCTGCGAGGGTGGGAGAGCAATTTCACTGACAATGAGTCAGTGGTCTTGCTCGCCTGTCCACGCAGCAGCCGCCATTAAGTAGGGGTCGGGGAGGGCTGGACAGCTGGGAGGCGGGAGCAGGGAGGGGAGCTGGATTGGGCCAGTCGCGCTGGGGGGAAGGGGCCGCGGGGGCAGCAGCGGCGGGGAAAGGTAAAGGGAGGAAATAAGGGATAAAGAAAAAAGGGAAAATAAGCAGAAATAAGGCACAAAAGAGCAGAGATGCAGAAAAGTGCAGAAAGGTGGAAGATAAAAAAGGGTAGAAAAACTAGTGAAAATGAGTGAAAGAGCAGAGTGAGAGGAAGGAGACAGAGGTCCACTGGACCACCAGGGATGAGGCGCAGGGAAACCTGTAGGTGGAGGAGGGCCTCGATCACCAACACTCGAGAGTGCAGGGGCAGGCCTCACTTAATGGTGGAGCTGCGAGGGTGGGAGAGCAATTTCACTGACAATGAGTCAGTGGTCTTGCTCGCCTGTCCCCGCAGCGGCCGCCATTAAGTAGGGGTCGGGGAGGGCTGGACAGCTGGGAGGCGGGAGCAGGGAGGGGAGCTGGATTGGGCCGGTCGCGCTGGGGGAAGGGGCCGCGGGGGCAGCAGCGGCAGGGAAAGGTAAAGGGAGGAAATAAGGGATAAAGAAAAAAGGGAAAATAAGCAGAAATAAGGCACAAAAGAGCAGAGATGCAGAAAAGTGCAGAAAGGTGAAAGATAAAAGAGGGTACAAAAACGAGTGCAAGAGCAGAGCGAGAGGAAGGGAAAATGAGCAGAAATAAGGCACAAAAGAGCAGAGATGCAGAAAAGTGCAGAAAGGTGAAAGATAAAAAAGGGTAGAAAAACGAGTGAAAACGAGTGAAAGAGCAGAGTGAGAGGAAGGAGACAGAGGTCCACTGGACCACCAGGGATGAGGCGCAGGGAAACCTGCGGGTTGAGGAGGGCCTCGATCACCAACACTCGAGAGTGCAGGGGCAGGCCTCACTTAATGGTGGAGCTGCGAGGGCGGGAGAGCAATTTCACTGACAATGAGTCAGTGGTCTTGCTCGCCTGTCCCCGCAGCGGCCGCTATTAAGTAGGGGTCGGGGAGTGCTGGACAGCTGGGAGGCGGGAGCGGGGAGGGGTGCTGGATGGGGCCGGTCGCGCTGGGGGGGAGGGGCCGCGGGGGCAGCAGCGGCGGGGAAAGGTAAAGGAGGAAATAAGGGATAAAGAAAAAAGGGAAAATAAGCAGAAATAAGGCACAAAAGAGCAGAGATGCAGAAAAGTGCAGAAAGGTGAAAGATAAAAAAGGGTAGAAAAACGAGTGAAAGAGCAGAGTGAGAGGAAGGAGACAGAGGTCCACTGGACCACCAGGGATGAGGCGCAGGGAAACCTGCGGGTGGAGGAGGGCCTCGATCACCAACACTCGAGAGTGCAGGGGCAGGGGCAGGCCTCACTTAATGGTGGAGCTGCGTGGGTGGGAGAGCAATTTCACTGACAATGAGTCAGTGGTCAGTGGCCTTGTGAATCCTTAGCTCCCTCCAACAAGGTATGCAAAGTTTAGTCTGTGAGGATGTTTCATTTTTGCAAAAATGCTCGACTTCCACAATAAGACACTTTCGAAACTTGGGGAAAGTGCAGGTCCAGCCTGACACTTTCGCTTCAAGTAAAAACATAGTACTGCAATGTGTACCTTGAAAATATGCAGCAGGAGAATCAGGCTGCCCTTTTGCTTTATGCTAATTTCAAAAAAGTATTAGTGCATTAAAATGTTGCATGTATCTATTTTTGCAAATGGGTAGAAAATCAAGCTTTTCAAGAGTAAACAGAGGCCTGTGGCTTTCGTGGTCTGCAGTTGGGCCTCTATGTTTAAATACTAGTGTGTCTTTGTATGCATCAGGTGTCTAGTCAGCAAAAAGTTAAGTTGCATGGTTGCGATATCAAACAATAACAGCTAAAAGACACAAAAAAAATCTCACATACAACTACCTTTGCCCATATTCATCTGATGGGTGGTAGGTAATAGGAGCCAGGTGTCTGTAGCCACACTGGCCTCGTCATGATGTCTTGTACAAGCACATTCCTTGGAGGTGCTAAATGATGAGAGCTTGTGACATTAGGGAGCTAGACATATGAAGTGCTATCTCAGAAACTGGGTGAGCATTCTGTGCCTTTTTCATCCCTCAACCGGCATGACTGGGTGAAAGACTCTGACAGTCCGGAGCATATTTCATTGCTGCTGGTAAATTACTCAGCCCACCTCCCT
Source organism: Calotriton arnoldi (assembly GCA_963921515.1). Taxonomy (NCBI): domain Eukaryota; kingdom Metazoa; phylum Chordata; class Amphibia; order Caudata; family Salamandridae; genus Calotriton; species Calotriton arnoldi. The sequence goes on from CAWUFW010013414.1 coordinate 210,463, forward strand.
CACCCAAACCTCGCCCATCTTGTCACCGTGCCTGTCCCTTACAATACCACCTCAATTCACCAAAAGCGTACTGGTCTTTCCGACAAAAATAGTCTGGAGCTTATCACTAAACATGGCTACAGTATTGAAAACACATGCATTCGTCCTTCCATCCATCATACATGAAATACTTAAATTAGTTGCCTCGCCACATGTTCAAGTTGCATACATTTGAAGGCTGCAAAAACATGTACATGGTACAACTTGGAAAAGTGTGAAACCACAGCTTTCAATCCAGAGCCTTTCGTTTGTAAAGCTGCTTGATAGGAAAATCCGATTAGGAAGCAGCAAATTGTGTTTTCATTTCAAGGCCTTTCATTTTCCAGTGCATGAGAGAGATCTTTACCCGCATAAATCGCTCTTATTTATAAGCTTGTTAGGGAAGACAGACTGAGATAATTGCAAAACCACTAAAACTAAATCATTGCCAAGTATATCTTCAGTTTGAAGAGGTCACATTGTAAAAGTACGTTCTACTGAAATTCACCCATTAGTGCATGAAAACTTAGGGGTATATTCACAAGAACGTGTGCTAAACATCTCCAAAAAATGTTAACGCAACTTTACACATCGCTGTCCATCGCTGGAAAATAACCCCGTGTTAACGTGGAATTCACAACACGGCGGTACCATGCAATAGTCTCCTGAAACCGTGGACAATGTCCGCGATACAACCACCGCGATGGCGATAAAAACACAAACCCCAACACCAGAAAACGTGCGATGAGCCCATTCGCGATGAGGAAATCAGCGATAAGCAGCGCCAGGCCTTCCATACACAACACCGAAGCACCATGGAGGCAGCCGGAGCAGGCGCAGAGGACGAGCGCAACCCTACAAGTACCCCGGACGACCAGCCCGGGACCACAGTGACAGGGAAGGGCAAGGACAAGAAGAAGAGGAAGACGAAGTTCAGTCTGCAGGAGAATCGGATCCTGGTCACGGAGGTGATAGAACACCATCAACAACTGTTCGTCGCCTCCAATGTGTCATTGGGCACCAGAAATTGATTATGGCAGGCCATCATGGACAAGGTGAACGCCGTCGGAGAGCACAAGAGGTCAATGGACGAGGTCAAGAGGCGATGGAATGACATCAAGCGCAAGACCAAGGATAAACTCGCAGGCAACCAGAAGGCAGCAATGCAGACTGGAGGTGGGAGCCCAGCGCCACAGCTGGAGCTGGATGACATGGAGGAGCTGGTGTCGACAGTCAGCAGTGTGGAGACCGTGGCAGGAGCCGGGGACCAGACACTGCTCGACATGACACACCACCACAGCAACAGGGTGAGTAACCACCAGGTACTGGGGGGACGGGGGAGATGGCCACAATGGCACACATGCACAATCAAGCAGAGCACAGTGCACACCCACAATGACTCTGGATCATGGCCTGATCTACACACTGTCACAATGTACATTGCCATGCTGTCTGAATGTCAACATGTACCATGTGGCCACATACATGAGGACACATTGTAACACAGCATCTCCCCTTCACATTGCAGGGGCACCGTCAATGTCACCTACAGAGCAGTCCCAGCCACTCTTCACTGATGATGAGGAGGACACCACCAGCATCGACACCCAAGCCCTCCAAGACATCATGGAACTCATCCGCCAATCACCTCCAGGACCAGGGCAGCCCAGCTGCATTGAGGAGACCCCACCCACTCCACAAACCACCCAGCAGGAGGCACCCACAACCCCGGCTGTCTCCCAAGACCCCCCCGAACAACACATGGCCTTCCAACGCCGTGTGTTGGAGGTACAGAGGGAGATGGCTGAGTAGGTGCGGGTGGGGTTCGACCTCATGGCTACCAAACTTGATGCCATCCATGGGTGTCTGAGTCCCATCAGGGACCACCTCCAGTCCCTAACGCACACCCACACGCAGCTCCATGGTCTCCAATGAGCCCTGGCTGACATCGCTGGAGTCATGACTTGGAGACAAGAACACCTGTCCGCTCAGAGTGGCTCCAGCGATCTCAGCCGTGAGATGGCACACATGCGGAGGCTCATGGAGGACATGGTGCGGATGGAGTCGGAAAGGATGACAGCCACCGCTGCACATCAGCGAAATGTAGCTGGGATCTACCATGCCCTCCATGTCCTCATCATGGCATTGCTGCCACGAGGCGTGGTGCAGATGAATGCTGCTGCCCCTACACCATCCACATCTCCGCCCCCTGGTGTGTCAGTGCCTCACAGTGCGGCAGGCATTTCCACTCTGGCACCTGATGTGTCACTGCAACACAGTGCGGCCGACAATCCACCTCCGGCCCCTGATGTGTCAGTGGCACACAGTGCCGCAGCCGGAACTGCACCACCCACAGGTGGGGCAGAGCACACATCCGAGGACGAGGACGTGGATGGGCTTGAGTTCAGAAGGAGGCACTAGCATTCATGTCCGCCACCTGGCCTGTTGCTGCTTGGTGCCGCACATCGCCCCATGACCTTCCACTGACCCCCGATACACTCTGCTGCACTCACCTTGGACCGCAACATGGACTGCCATATCCTGTTTGGTGACCAATGACACGGCGACCAGACTGCGGACTGTACTCTTCCTCTTCCGCTGTACTTGTTATTACCGATGGACTCTGGCTGGCCCTCCACGGGCCCATATTGTGAAGTGGGGTTGGCATGGCCCTGTACTGCTCCAGCTGCAAAACTCCACTGGATGTGCATTAAACATTCAGAAACGCACTGCTGTGTCATGTCTTTCATCATTCATGTATGAATGTGTGGATGAATGTAGGCTCAGTGATTCCCCCCAAGGTCAATGATGCTCATCTAGTGGCATTCCAGTCACAGTGTGCTACATTGCCAATTGCGTTCCGGTTGCCGTAGACACTACAACAGGGACACACGCATTAGTCACTTCCTTGTCCGGACATGGACTGAACCACGCCCAGAGCCCCCGAGTCATTGTTGCAAGCCCTGCGCTGGTCCGGCGAACGCCAGGCCAGACCACTCCGCTTATGCTCCGAGGGAGGGTCCACATACCTACAAGTCACAGGTTTACGCTAGTGGTCTGCAGGTCACTGGGCTAGTTGTCAGCATGTCACGGCCACTCCCTGAGGGCATGTTTGCACGCACACCACACCCATCCGGCACAGGCGTCACGGGCCATGTGACCCCGCCAATATAAGGGGCCGACAATGTCACATTCCCCACTGCCGGTGGTGACTGGATGACGGACGTTCCGCGATACTCAATCATAAAGGGCCCATGAGTTGTTGCGCACAGGGTTAGTGGCACCCGGAGCCATGCGGCCGTCATGGGCCTACCACCATGTGGCGCTGACTGGGGTTGCACAAGGTTAGTGGCACCCGAAGCCTTGCGCCCGTCACGGGCCTACCACCACGTGGCGCTGACTGGGGTTGCACAGGGTTAGTGGCACCCGAAGCCTTGCGCCCATCACGGGCCTACCACCCCGTGGCGCTGACTGGGGTTGCACAGGGTTAGTGGCACCGAAATTGCTGAGCGGGTGTGCAGCCTGCGATGATGACGTGTGCAGTGATGTGGTCTCTGCCATTGATGCCTCAGGACTCAGCGCCATGTGTGGGACCTGCTGGGCTGCGGTGCGGGTCCGCATGATGTGGAGCATGCCATTGTGGCGGGACCGGGGCCTGGAGCTTGCACAGGCACGTGGTGTGCCCACTGGTGGGCACACCGTCGGCAAATGGTGAGCAGTGGGGCCTGGGTGCGCAAGGGTGGACAGCCAGCGCTGGCTGGCGGGAGGGGGTAGGGTGCGGCTGCATGTGTGCGCAGGGGCAGACAGGCGTTGTTGCCGTGTGCAGTGATATGGACTCTGACATGATTGACTCTTGCCTTGGTTACAGGTTGCAGACCTGGTGGCTTGCAGTGTATCCCGGCACTTGTTTGGAGACACACCGGTGGCAGCAGGTGAGCAGTGGTGCCTGGGTGCGCGGGCGGCAGTGTCCTTCCTTCTCTCTCTCTCTCTCTTTCTATCTCTTCATTTCACTTTCACTCTCCCTTCCTTTCCTTCTCTCTCCCTCTCCCTCTCCCTTCCTTTCCTTCTCCCTCTCTCTCTCCCTCTCCCTTCCTTTCCTTCTCTCCCTCTCTCCCTCTCCCTTTCTTTCTTTCTCTCTCTCTTTCTCTCTCTGCCTTTCTTTTATTCTCTGTTTCTCTATGTCTCGCTCCTTTGATGTGCGCATGACACACGTTCTTATTTTGGGCTTTATTTTCCAGGCCGTGACATCAGGATTGTCCCGGACGGACCCGACAGGAGTCTTCCGCATTGGTGTTTTGTGTTGTATTTCAATAAAGTTTTTGGTTGTTACTTCAATGATGAGTGACTGTTTCTCGTTCTTCTGCCTCAACATGTGTGTTTCTGTTTGTCATTGTGCGACATCATGCGCTTTTTTTGGCTCTTGTGTCGTGCACGGTATGTGTTTGTCCGGAGGGGGGTGGGGGGCCTGGGGGTTGTGGCGGTGGGAGTTGTGGCCCTCATGGGTCTCCGAGCTGCATGATCATTGTCTCCATGGCAATCTGTGGGTCTTCAGATGTGGCTCTGGCCTGGGCTCCCTTTCATGCTGCAGGTAGTCGTCCTGCTCAACACCAGCAAAAGGCAGGTGTTAATTCCCTGCTGCTACCGCAGCTTATCGCCTGTTTTTGGTTTGCATCGCAGATCTGGCAGTTCGTTGTGAAAGTGGTGTTGTGGTGTTTTCGTGTGTTTTTGCATGGGAACGCCTACTCTGCATCTCATTAGGGTTAGTTGGTGGTGTCACCCGTGGAGGTAAATGTTGAGGTGGTTATCGCGGGAATACTTGCGTTGTCTGCAGTTTGCATCCGCTTGTGAATGGGGTGTTAAATCTGTCACCACTTTTGTTGCGTTAAGTTGGCGATAACTCGGACATAAGAATATCCCCCTTATTTGTGTCACAGACATGCATCACCGTCCTCATTTTCGCTGCTGTTATTTGATCCCTTCATATTTTATCATATTTTCACTGCACACTCTGATGCTCGAATTTTATCAAAAATATTTTTAAAATATCGGCCTGCACGATTCAAGATAATGAAAGTATGATGAGCCCTTCTCCGTTCATGTTGCAACCCCTGATTACTCTATTTTGTGCTGCCCCATAAGCACATTGCTACCTCCACCCTTGTGGCACATGTATAACACTTCACTACAACCCTGGAATTTGCCTACTCACGCTATTTTCATTGGGCTATGCTTCAAAGGCCTGCTGCCACTGCTGGGAGACGAGGGAACGGCATTCCCAAGGGATGGACAAAGCTATAATAGTAATTGCAGCGTGTCTGAAACAGAAATGGAAATAAAGGTGGGAGTATTTGGAGGGTGAAGCTAAAGAGACGAATGCAAAAAAAAAGGTGAATACAAAAATCATCAGCAAATTTACAAAATGAGTCTCAGTGTCACACAAGATTCAAAAGTGAAGTGCAATCTTACATATGAATGTATTGTTTTTTAAATAAACTAATTCATTGGTACTGTTTGGTGAGCCGCAACTGTGCTGATTTCTTTATGTCTACAGTTCAAGCCCAAAACTCACAATTCAGTCAAGTCACGCGCCCACATTTGCTGCTCTGTGTCTGGGGCTGATGTCAGAATAGAGCAATGTCTCTAAGACATCTGAGCCCTCTACTGGTGTAGAAGGACCTGTGCAGCTTCAAGCAGACTGGCTCCTATTCCGTAAACAAGACTTCTCCACAAATTTTAAGAGATTAAATATCTGCAAGTGGGTCAGAATAAAGGAAACTACAGCTATGTAAAGAAAGAAGAAGGTGTTCCAGAGTGGCATTTGAGGTCAGTTTTGATTTTCAAGAGGCATAGCAGGAAACAAACCCTCCCAAATAAGTGATAGCTCATGGGCAGATCAGATCAGCCTGAGCACTTTCACTTTTAACACAGATTAGATCGGCCCGTGGCACTTCTTAGGTTAAAAAAGGCTGCGATCCGAGGAATGGGGTCCCCAGGGCCAAAATCAGCCTGAGAGGGGGCTGCACTGCCCCACTTCCCATTTAAAAATGGTCTGGTTTCAGGGGATGGGGTCCCCGGGACTGAAATCAGCCAGGGAAGGGGGCCACTCCCTTAAGAAAACAAAAAAATGAAAAAAAAGCCAGCTCAGCAAGGACCCGCCCCGTCCCACCACCGCTCTGCAAATGCGCCTTCTGGCACACTACTAGTTAGGGGATGGAGTCCCCTTGGATGCTGAGTGTCTTTGGGAGCCAACAAGCCCTCCTTTTACCTCCAGTAAGTCCCAAACAGTGGGATTGCTGAGAGGTCTTCGGAGGCCACACCTCCGTTTTTGCCTCTTGGTGCGCTACTGGTTGTGGGATGAAGTTCCCTTGCCTATATCTTTGGTACTGTTTGATGAATCTTCACAAAATTTTCCCCCCAATAATTCCCCTGTGGTTCTTGTTGTGCATGGAAGGTTTTGGGGTGATCCGTCAAGCAGGGGCTGAGAAATAAGGCGGAGGTAAAAAATTGCATTTTTATGTTAATTCCCATATTCACGACTACAGCCCGAACCACTGAATAGAATTACACTAAATTTGGCAGAAAGGTAGATATTGGTCCTTTTTGTGAATTGGCATGAATCCGTTTTAGCAGTTGCGGAGGTATTGGAAGAAATTCAAATTTGCATATGTAGGGAAGTGGATTCTCTGGGCTGAAATCTGATTGGCTGCCAACACTTCAACCAGGAAGTTTAGGCAGCCATTTTGGAACTTGACTTCAGCCAAGTCCCACAAAAAATTGTTTAAAAAAGAGAAAATGGCAAGGTAGGAATACCCTGAACCCCTCAGCCGCCTGGGGCAAAAATTCATTTTTTTTTCTTTTTTGGCAGTAGTCGCACTGGATCCGTGGCTCTGGCCCAAAAAAAACAAAAAAAGAACAGGATTCTGTGCTTCTCTAGTAATTAACCCTTGGGTGGGCCTGGTCCAGGGTCATGTGGGCTCATTGCAAATGTATAGGAGGGGTGCATGGGCCCCCCTCCTTGGGCATTTGTATGCCCAGGGGACCACCACCTCTCCGTGGTTTATATTGTTTAACAGGGGATTGCGCAGACCCCCCTTGCCCCAGGAACCCCCACCTCCCCAGGTCTAATGCTAAATTATTTGGAGAGATCACACAGAGACCCGTTCCCTGTGGACCACCACTTTCCCAGGACTCATTTCTTTGTAAGTGGGGACCTTGTGGACCCCCCTGGGCCCCGGAGACCAGCACCTCCCTGGGGCCAAATTCTATTTTTAAAAATGGAGGGCACCACGCTGACCCCTCCTGGGCTGGTCTTGGCCCTGGGGACCACCACTTCCCCGAGGTGGCCCTTCTAAACCGAAGGAGGGGGGCCACACAGCCCCCCTCTTGGAGCCATATATGGCCTTGAGGACTGCCAATCCCCAGGGCAGGCTATTGCTGTGTCCGAGGGTGCTGACCCCAGGACATGGGTGTCTTCTGTGGCTTGGCAGGAGCTTTAATTGCTCCCACTAAGTCACAGCAACACTCCGCCTCAAGCAAACAAGAGCTGAGAAATGCTCTCGCTTGCTGGAAGCAGAGCTTTCATATGTTTCTGTGCATGCTGTCAAGCGAGCAGGGAAACAGATGAAGGATTGCTCTGACAGACAGGGTGCTGCCTTTCAGCAGCTCCCTGTCTGTTAGAGCAATGCCGGCTCCCACCTTGAGGCTCCACTGCGGTCCTCAATGGAGGTCACTGGGTGCGCTGGAGGGGATCAAGGCACCCACAGCAAATTGCACCTCCATTTGAGGAAGTTGTAATCAGAGTATATAATTCAGCTTAACAGCAAACACCCTGGCGACCTTAACCAAGATAAAGAACTCATTGTGCACATTGGCTAGAACTGGACTTTGTGAAAAACTACAGAATGTTCTGCTTTTTGTCTCTTGTTCATCATTTTTTTCTATATATTTTTCTCTTTCTTTCTCTATTTCTTTTCCCCTCTCTCTTTTTTCTTTTTCCTTGTTACACATATGTTGAGTTTTGCCTGGTTTCCTATTGATGATCTATATATGAGTAACATTAATCAACAGTAGATTTTGAGTGGCTTGGAAACTAACTCCATTTTTGTTCACCTCTTCTATGGTCCATGATCCATAACTAGACTTTTGTTGTCAACAAGACACATTTATGTGATACAGGATATGATCCAGATAGATCATTTATACAGTTTTTGTCCTCTTTTTTCATTCCTTTTTTTCTATCTCAGTGTCTTTTTGACACAAATATTCTGTTTCTCAAACTTTTTTCTTGGAACCTTATGCCAGCTCTTTTCTTTTTCTTTTTCATCAGATTACTTTATAACCGTGGGTATACAAGCTTTGTCTGAGCCACTTGGCTTCAATTATGGATTTTACTTTGCAGGGCATTGTTTGTAACATGTTGATTCTATGTGCCCCTTGTGATACCTTAGAAATGGTTTAACATGCTGAGTTGAATTTATCATTTTTGGTCTGCCATATAATGCTTGGGATATGCCATTGGGCGGTACCATCATGATCACAATTTGCTTCATGAACTTTACATATGTTTTCATGCTTAAAATACCAATTATATAGCAATAATCATTGTTGCAAAGTCATCTTGTGTGCCCTGCACACCCCCATTTTCTGCTGACTGATACTGGTGGTAACTGAGTCTGACTGTCCCTGGGCTCTGTCTAACCAGGTCTAGGGCCAGTGTTATGTTAAAAACACAAGTAAAGACACCCACATGCCTTTGGGTACACTATATATTAGGATACACTTACAATTGGCATGAGCTACCCAATAAGTCCCTAGAAGATAATGGGGCAGGGGGGTTAAAACTACCTTTAGGTCTCTAGTATATTATAGGACATGGCACATTAGAAACCAGCAGCCTTTGTTGCACTTGCATGTGTGAACTGCTGAGAGCCCGGGGTCATTTTAAAAGCAGCCCTGTGTTGCAGCACTGTTTTTAAATTTAAATTGTGCCCAAACTCGACTTTGGTGATAGGGGCAGTTAGAAATTTGATAAACTACAATTTTTTGGCATATCAGGTACCCCCAGGGTCTCCCTTCGGTGTCCCAGGGGTGCGGGGGTCATGTCATTATATGGAGGGCCCTTATAAAATATGTTTTATATGCCCTTGGGATAAAGAAATTGCACATTTCACTTCTCCCATTTTAGTAAAGTGCTTCCCAAAATCGACTTGGGTCTAGGGGCACTATGGAGTGAGGATCTAAACTATTTTGCATATTCACGACCCCTAAAGTCTCCCCTAGGTGTCCTGTGGGAGGGGTCATGTAACTATAAGCGGGGCCTTTATAAAATATATTTTGTATGCCCTGGTGATGGAGAAATTGCACATTACATTTTCCTCATTGTAGATACCTAGCCCCATAATATAGTGCAATAGTTTATGAACACACAAATATTGTTAGGAATTGAATTCAGATATCATTTAAGGACTTAGGAGAATGGTATTGATAAATGCAGCAATATGCCATTGCTGATAAGGGTGGGCAGAGTTGGCAGAGTGCCACTACGCAGAGTTCCACGGAATTGGAAAAGAACTCCGTGAAACTCCGCTCTGTTCCATTCCATCTCAATTAATAACATGGGAACCTCACACAACCCTGGTAAAGCAACTTTACCTTTACATGCTAAAGAGCATATAGTCATCTCACAAAAGTGAGATTGGAAACTCTGCAAGCAGTGATAGAGGTGATGATTCTGGGGTCCCCCCTAACCTAGGGGGAGGACCAAGCAGATGCATTGAACACAAAGGGCACATCATGCTGAACGATTCAGTGGTGGTCCCATCCTCCTTGGACCACCCCAAGCAAAGTTATGGGCAAAAATAATATCCCAACCAAAGGCCCCGCAAAGCATTATGGGACGAGATTCTAGAGTGCAGTGAATATTATAGTATTGGCTCTCCCACCGAGCCGCTGCAGCTTGAGTATGGTTTCCTCTAAGTCTGGTGGGTCTGATGGATGTGCCCATCCCACCGGGCACCTCAACAGTGATCCTTGGTGGAGGGCAGCTTGGGGCCTCCTCTGGCGCCGGGCTGCCCTCCTCCTTGCGTCCGGACTCCTTGGTCCTCCATCTCGCCCGGGGACCCCATCCCCCGGGTGGACTCCTGGTAAAGGGTGACGGGACTCCATCCCCGGCCCTGTGTGCTTCCTGAGGTGGGGAAGCACAGGGGAGGGCCGCTGCCTCCCCTGCATGATCTGCTTTCCCTGCTCCCTGTGCTCGTGTCTGGGGGGAGCAGGAGGCGACCGCAGAGGGCTGCCGTCAGCGGGCAGACCTTGGCTCCTGTCCTGAGGCAGCACGCATGTGTGCTGCTGGGGCAGGGAGCCCGCGAGGACAGCTGGGGGTGGGCTCCCCGAGCTGCCCTCCACCAAGGATCACTGTTGAGGTGCCCAGTGGGATGGGCACCTCCATCAGACGCACCAGACTTAGAGGAAACCATTCCTCAAGTCTCAGCGGCTCTCCCCGGCTCAGCGGGAGAGCCGATACTATTATATAAACTGCACTGGAATCTCGCCCCATAATGCTTTGCAGGGCCTTTGGTTGGCATTGTATGTTTGCCCATAACTTTGCTTGGGGTGGTCCTAGGAGGATGGGACCACCACCGAATCGTTCAGCATGATATGCTCTTTGTGTTGAAGGCATCTGCTTGGTCCTCCCCCTAGGTTAGGGGGACCCCAAAATCATCCCCTCTTTCATTGCCTGATATTTTTTAAAGCTCACTTTTGTGAGTTGGTTATATGCTTTTTAGCATGTAAAAGTAAAGTTGCTTTATCAAAGGGTTGTGGGTGCAGTAGCTAACTTCGCTATGTGGCAGAGTTGGAGTTTGTGCATGAATTCCGTGTTTTCAATGCAATGCGTAGTTAGCAAATCTCCGCAACCTTCATTACCCACAGTTAATTGCTGAATGTATCCTAACTTGTACAGAAAAGAAGTTATAAGACTTTCTTTAGTCCTCCCTAATTGGTCAGAGTTAACAGGATTAGCAAGCTGCTTTGATGAGATGATAAGTAGCTCACCCAGGTAGAGGCTGTCTGGTGGAGAGAGCTCTGCTACACAGTAATGCCAGCCCAGGAGGGAGGGTTTGTAAAGCATGAAGCTTTAAAGGAGGAATAGGACAGGGAGGGAATATCAGGTCCATGTACCCCCATCCCCTCTCATCCAGCAAGATGGCAGGCTTAAGAAAGGAATCTGCATATGTTAGGGGAAATAGAGCTATGGAAATGAGCCACACTGGAGGGTGGTTTAGCTAGTTCTTGCTTCTCTGCTGAGATTTCAGCCATACTGAATTTTGGAGGAATAGTGCTTTCTGAGAGAAGATTATGCCACACTTTGGAGGAAGTGGTCATGCTCTGGGGGGTCGCCCTGCACCTCATTGGACAGGAGTGCTCCCCTGCTTGAACCTGGAAAACATTGAATAAATATGTGAGAGGAGCAGAGCCTCTCAGATCTGCTGCTTGAATCTAAGAGAAGAAGAAGTATTGCCAAGCTGGAAACTTGATTTGCACCACCAGGCCCTGCATTCTGACTTAATGCGCCTGCTTTATTATCTGGAACTACAGTCCTGTGGATGTACCTTGCTTCAAAAGGATTAAAGAGTGGACTCCCTGCAAGCTACAGGTTAACAGAGCTCACCTGGACCATCCCTACCAAGAATTCCCTGCCCAGAGTGCGTCCTTGGGATTTGTAAGGGTTCTGTCCAGGTGCATCTTGGAGCTTCCAGAGCCTTGGGTTGTGTATTGAACACTTTGAACCCTCAAGAACTTCAGGAGGAAGTTCCAGAAGTTTGGAGCAACTTTGGAAAAAAGCTCCTTAAGGGGACGACTCAACTGCGAGAGCCAAGACTCCACCTTCAACCACGACCCGGCCAGGACTCCAGGGTCATCCCACTGGAAAGCAGCCTGAAAAGCAAGCCGGTGAACCATCACTGATTCTGCTCTGATGAAGAGCATCGAGGGACCCCGACAGAAAAAGCTCCAGAAAAGTTTCTAAGTTCAAAGTAACATTTTTGACTGAGGCCTACCACGAAGGGCATCTGAGCAGGACTCCATCGCGATCAGCCTGAAATTTTGATTTTGGCTCAGTCAAGCACGACCAGATGTCCGAGAGCGGCGCTATATGCTTCTTTGGTATCATTTTAACAATAGAAATATTTCCTATATTTATAAATTGGATTTTTAGTGTGTTTTGTGTCTTAATAATTTACTTAACTGGTGTTTTTTAATGCTTTACATGCCTGTATTCTAAGTTGAGCCTGCCTGCTCACAGCCACGCTAACCAAGGGTTGAGCAAGGTAATATTTTACAGAGACCTATACTGAGTCCTAGGCCATGTCAGTGGCCTTATTGCCAGTGTTAGATGCATATTTATCACTACTAATAACCCACTTTTCAACAATCATGTTTTCTCTTTGCTCATGAATTACGGGCACACTTGTATTTTATACTTCCTGTTACAAGGCTTATTATAGTATTTTCCATGCCTAACCAATATACATTTATTTTTTCTATATGTATATATTTATTTATTTATACTTTACAAAGATATGAGATGAAATATGCTATTAAGCTTTGTTATGAAATAAGCATTATGGGCTGGTTCATGTGAGTCTTTTCACTATGTTGTACATTTGGAATTTATTTTTTAAGGAATTGGGGCACTTTTACTTGTATTGTGGCTTTGACAAAGACTTGCAGGTCAAAACGTGACAGCTGATACAATAAACCTGTTGTGGATTATTCTCTTTGGAGTGCAGGCCTTTATATATAGTGATGTCATCAGTGATGCCACTGACCATGTCATGAGTGATGTAATATGTGACGTCATCAGCAGTGCATTGCGGGGGCGCGAGTTATAGTTAGCTGAACTAACTATAACGGGGGAATTTCACGGGTTTTGTACGAGTGAAATGTCCAACTAACTATAACTGTCCCTAAAACCTATGGTTTTTTCAGTGAATATATATATATATATATATATATATATCAGCACCAAAGTCCCATAGTGTCGGCACCCAACAAGGAACACACGGGCACAGACCACAGCAGCAGATGTCATCAAAAATGTATTTCATGCCAAAGATGGTCCACATTACGCGTTTCGGCCGCCGACCTGCGGCCTTGATCACATATGTAAATATTCACGCACACACATGTATGTGTGTGTGTGTGTGTGTGTATATATATATATATATTCGCTGAAAAGAACAAAGATTACAGGGATGTCACAGTTAGGAAATAGAATGGTAGAGTACCCCCTGTCCAATTTTTATCCCACTCTTTCACGTATTTACTGAAAAATACACCAATCTACTATTTTACCCATACTTCACCATACAGCTTATAAAAAGATCTCCGGTAAAAATCTCCCATTGAGGGTGCTCGTCAGGCATTGCAGTGCTGGTCTGGCATGGAGCAAAAGCTCTATGACGAAGCATGAAACCTATCTAGGTGTGTGAGGGAATTTGTTCCTACAGAGTAATGCTTCCCGCAGACTCTGTGGAACTTAACTGACCTAAGCAGACAAATCTGTACTTACTAGGAACTGCATACCCCAATGATGTAATCAGTGATGTCATTTGAGATGTCATCAGTGGTGTCACTGACCATGTCATGAGTGATGTAATATGTGAGGTCATAAGCAGTGCATTGCAGGGACGCGAGTTATAGTGTGCTCAACTAACTATAACTGCTGAATTTCTCTGGTTTTGTACGAGTAAACTTGAGCCTAACTGGAACGTCTTTGTAACCTTTGTTTTTTTTCTGTGAATTTCTAAAGTTTTTTTATTCTATTCCCTAACTATAACATCCCTGTAACCTTTGGTTTTTTTCAGTGAAGTTCTAGGGTTTTTAAAATGCTAATTTCTAACTAAAACGTCCCTGTACCCTTGGTTTTTACAGTGAATTTCTATGTTCTTTTAAATTCTATTTCCTAACTATAAAATCCCTGTAACCTTTGGTTTTTCAGTGAATTTCTAAAGTTTTTAAAATTCTATTTCCCAACTTGAACGTCAATATAGCCCATGATTTTTTAATTTCATTTCTAAAATAACTCTATAAGGTGTTTTTTTAACCTTGTATTTTTTTCAGTGGACTAGTTAGCGTCGTTTTTTTCTTTAGATTTTTTATATTCGCGACGATGTTGCGATGATTGTGATCAGGCCGCAAAATCGCAAAACAAGAGCAGACATTCAACGACCACCACCACATTCCAAACTTTTAACTTAAAAAAATCATTCTAGCTGTTACAGTACACACATTACTAACTTAAAGAACATGTTTGTACACACATTTTTGTAGTAACTTTTTTTTAAAACTGTGTTTGAAACTTACTTCCTGTTTTCGCAATTACGCTGAGAGTCTCGATGACCCTGGTAATCACAACGATCGTGCCATTTTTAGGGGGTGCAAAACACATATATGCAGACATTTGACAGTATGTTAGACACTAGGGGTTTATTACTGCACTATTTAAAGTCATATTTTTGTAGGGAGTTTGTATAAAAAACAACAATCTAAACCGACTTTCCGTTTTCGCGGTGACGTCAGGAGTCAGAATGATATCAGTAGCCACGACCGCCACAAATACGTTGTGAAATGACAAACCAAATGCAAACATTTAATTGCCACCACCACATTCAAAACTTAGAACTGCAAAATGGATTATAACAACAGACTAAACACATTACTATCTAAATAACTGTATAATACCATGTACAACTCCCTTAATATCTCCATAACACAGTGCATAACGTTTTCAGTGTAATCTATAACTGCATGCATCACTGTATCAGTTAGTCTCTCATTCACTGTATAACTATTTCAGTGAATCTGTAACATGGTGCATCAGTCTATCAATGCTTCTGTAACAAACTGTGTGACTGTCTCAGTGCATCTATGAGTGGGTGCATCAGTGTCTCAATGGGTCTGTGATTCGTTGCATGTTTCTTAGTCAATCTGTAAGTAGGCGCATGAGTGCCTATGTGCACTTGTAAGTAAGTATATGCCTGTCTGACTGGATCTCTGAGTGGATACATGAGTGTCTAAGTGGGTGTCTGAGTGGGTCAGTGAGTGGGTGCATAAGTGTCTGAGTGGGTCTGTGACTAAGTACATGAGTCTCTCTTTGGGTCTATGACTGGGAGCATGAGTGTCTGAGTGGTTCTGTGAGTGGGTCCATAGGTCTCAGAGTGGGACTGCGAGTGCATGTATGAGTCTGAGTTTATGAGTGACTGGGTGCATATGTCTCTGAGTGGGTCTGTGAGAGGGTGTGTGAGCGACTGTATGGGTGTGTGAGTGTCTGAGTGGGCCTGTGAGTGAGAGCATAAGTCTCTGAGAGGGTG
The DNA here is from genome assembly GCA_963921515.1 of Calotriton arnoldi. Classification (NCBI taxonomy): domain Eukaryota; kingdom Metazoa; phylum Chordata; class Amphibia; order Caudata; family Salamandridae; genus Calotriton; species Calotriton arnoldi. The sequence goes on from CAWUFW010013414.1 coordinate 225,849, forward strand.
AGTGAATGGGTGCATGCATAAGTGTCTGAGTGGGTCTGTGACTGGAATGGCGAGTGTCTGGGTGGATCTGAGAGTGGATGCCTGAGCCTTGAGTGTGTGTGTTTGGTGCATATATATGTGAGTGAGTCTGTGAGTGGGTGGGTGTCTTTCTGAGTGTATCAGTGAGTGACTGAGTCCATAAGTCTCTGAGAGAGTCTGTGACTGAGTGTGAGAGTGAATGTATGGGTGTGTAAGTGGGTGTATGAGTGTGTGAGTGGGTCTGTAAGTGGGTGCGTGAGTCTCTGAGTGGGTCTGTACATTGGTGTGTGATTCTCCAAGTGGGTCTCTAAGTGGGTGCATGAGTATCTGAGTGGATATGTAAGTGGGTACATGAGTGCCCAGGTAGTTCTGTGAGTGGGTATAAGAATCTCTAAGTAGGTATGAAACTGTACGCATGAGTCTATGACTGAGTCTCCAAGTAGGTGCATGAGTCTCTGAGTGGGTCTGTACATGGGTGCGTCACTCTCCAAGTGAGTCTGTAAGTGGGTGCATAAGTACCTGAATGGGTATGTGGGTAAGTGCATAAGTATCTGAGTGGGTATGTGACTGGATGTATAAGTGTGTGAGTGGGTATGTGAATTGGTGTATATGTTTCCACCAGTATTCATGATGTTGTCGCAATATTCACAATGTCCCCGTGATGGTAAATGGGAGGCTGCGCTGGCGGTAGCAGCGTCATCGCGAATATCACGTGCAATGAAAAAAAACAGTTTTGTACACATAACTTGTGTCACTAACACACCCATTTCTCAAACATGGGGTCAGAGTATCTCCACCCTGACCCCTTATGTGGGCTTTCACACAAATTTTCAGCCCCAGGAACCATTCCCGGACGATAAAATGGCAGCTGCAACCATCTGTTCAGGTTGCGTCCAGCCAATCAGAGCATTCCTATTGGCACGTGGATCCGTGATTAATTACAAAACCGTCGCAAAATATCTGCGGCCAGAGATATATTTATAATTTTTAGCCTAAATGTCTCAAAAACTACTGGACGGATTTGCACCAAATAACAAAAAGCATAATCTGTGTAACAACATCTGCCTTTCTGCTGAATTTGGTGTAATTCTCTCCAGCAGTTCAGGCTTTAGGTTTGACAACGCGTTCCTGTGGGAGTTAACATTACAAGGCACCCTTTTTCCGCGCCCCTATTTCTTGGCCCCGACAACACAGATTACCCCCAAACTTTCCATGACAACCAGAACCTACTTTGACACTTTTTTTGGAAAATTTTATGAAGATTGGTCAAACAACGCCAAAGTATAGGCAAGTCAAAAAATGCTTTTCCTATGGAAACTAGGTCCCAACTTCCCAACTATAACTACCTACTGGCGACAGCCAGTAGGTATATATATATATATTTATATATATATATATACATATATATATATATTCACTGAAAAAACCATAGGTTTCAGGCACGTTATAGTTAGAAATTAGCATTTAAAAACCTTACAAATTCACTGCAAAAACCATAGGTTTTAGGGACAGTTATAGTTACTTGGACATTGCACTCGTACAAAACCCATGAAATTCCCCTGTTATAGTTAGTTCAGCTAACTATAACTCGCGCCCCGCAATGCACTGCTGATGACGTCACATATTACATCACTCATGACATGGTCAGTGACATCAAAGGTTTTTTAAATGCTAATTTCTAACTATAACATGTCTGAAACCTATGGTTTTTTCAGTGAATTTCAAAGGTTTTTTAAATGCTAATTCCTAACTATAACATGTCTGAAACCTACGGTTTTTTCAGTGAATTTCAAAGGTTTTGTAAATGACAATTTTTAAATGTATTAATTGTTATATTTATTTTTTTCATACTGATTTACTACATTTTTAGAAACAATTTTTTTTTACATATTTTATTTTTTAAATTACATTGTAATTACATTATACATTACATTACAAAAATACTTTCTCAGAATGAATTACTTTAGTTTAAATACTTTGCACATAGGCAATAGACTTTTAAGTACAGTAGTTACAGTTGTTGCAATGGGCAACACATTTTCAAACACAATGCAACATTCAGCTCAATGTGAATTTCTAGTTAAATGCAATTAGTTACTTTATGGATTACTTTTCTAACCACAGGACTGGATCCGAGATTCAGTCCTGGGACATCTCTGGAAAACAGTTGAGTAAAAGCGTTTTGGTTACAGTAGTGATTTTTAAGGAATATTATTGTATTTTAAAAGTTGACACTTAGAAACTTTTTCTCATAGAATCACCAATGTTATCCTTTGGAAGGAAATTCACTTAGCAGGTAAAAACTGTTATCGTTACTTTTTCTTACTCAGTGTTGGATCCTGGATCCAGCACTGGTGCATCTCCTGTAAACAGTTGAAAGAATGCGTTTAAGTCATACAGGCGATTTTTAAGGAATATTTGTAGTTTGTGAAAATCGACACTTTGAAACTTTTCTGCTGAAAACCAGACAATGGATTCCTATGGAAGAAAATATAAGTTACTGGTAAGTACGATTAAAATTACTTTTCAGGGTCAGTGCTGGGCTAAAAGATGCAGCACTGGGTTCTCTCCTGATAACAGGTGAGTAAATTGGAATTCGTACTTTGGTTGATTTTAGAGGAATATTATAAAGTTCCAAAACTCCACACTTAGAAGAATTTTCAAGTGAAACCAGTCAATGTTAGCCTATGAAGGAAATTCAAGTTACCGGTAAGTACGGTTAAAATTACTTTTCAGGACCAGTACTGGGCTGAAAGATGCAGCACTGAGGTCTCTCCTGATAACAGGTGAGTAAATCAGAATTCGGATTTCGGCTGATTTTAGAGGAATATTTGTATGTTTCAAAAATCAACACTTAGAAACTTTTTCAGCAAAAAGCAGGCAATGATATCCTATGGAAGGAAATTCAAGTTACTGGTAAGTACGGTTAAAATTACTTTTGAGGATCAGTACTGGGCTGAAAGATGCAGCACTGAGGTCTCTCCTGATAACAGGTGAGTAAATCGAAATTCGTATTTCGGCTGATTTTAGAGGAATATTTTAAAGTTCCAAAACTCCACACTTAGAAGAATTTCCAAGTGAAACCAGTCTATGTTAGCCTATGGAAGGAAATTCAAGTTACTGGTAAGTACGGTTAAAATTACTTTTCAGGACCAGTACTGGGCTGAAAGATACAGCACTGAGGTCTCTCCTGATAACAGGTGAGTAAATCGGAATTCGTATTTCGGCTGATTTTAGAGGAATATTTGTATGTTTCAAAAATCAACACTTAGAAACTTTTTCAGCAAAAAGCAGGCAATGATATCCTATGGAAGGAAATTCAAGTTACTGGTAAGTACGGTTAAAATTACTTTTCAGGATTAGTACTGGGCTGAAAGATGCAGCACTGAGGTCTCTCCTGATAACAGGTGAGTAAATCATAATTCGTTGTTCGGCAGATTTTAGAGTAATATTTGCACAATGGTGAAGGGAGGGGGCGGGGCCTGAGGTGACATCTGTGCAAACGCGCCCCGTGGCGCGTTTTAAGTTGGGGGATTAAGTCCCCTTGAATCATGAGGGTCCCTAGGGGCCAACTAGCCCACCAGGAACCTCCAGTATGCGCCAGGGGCTGCGTTGCAGAGACGTGTAGAGAGGCCACACCCCTTTTACACCTCTCTGCAACGCAGCTCTGTGGCGCTTTCTGGATGTACCTGTTGGGCTAGTTGGCCCTCAGGGACCCTCAGGATTGAAGGGGATTTAATTCCCCATCTTAAAACGCGCCACGGGGCCTGTTTGCACACATGTCACCTCAGGCCCCGCCCTCCCTTCACCACTGTCAAACGCGCCCCGTGGCGCGTTTTAAGTCGGGGGATTAACTCCCCTTGAATCCTGAGGGTCCCTGGGGTGCAACTAGCCCACCAGCTACCTCCATTAAGCGCCACAGAGCTGCGTTGCAGAGAGGTGTAAAAAGGGGCGTGGCCTCTGTACACCTCTCTGCAAGGCAGCCCCTGGCGCATACTGGAGGTTCCTGGTGGGCTAGTTGGCCCCCAGGGACCCCAGTATTCAAGGGGAATTACTTCCCTTCTTAAAACGCGCCAGGGGGCGCGTTTGCAGAGTACTGCAGGGAGGGGGCGGGGCCTCCGGCACAATGCCGTTTTTTATTTTTTTATGGGAGGGGGCTGCGTGGCCCCCCTTCCCTCGGCCACTTTTGGCCCCGGGGACCCCATCCCCGGGGCCTGAGCATTTTTTTGTTTTATTTAAAAAAAAAAAAAAAAACGGGAAGGGGACTTTATTGGCCCCGGGACCCCATCCCCGGGGCATGCCCTCTTTTTAAATAAAAATATGGAGGGGGCTGCGTGGCCCCCTCCTCAGGCCATTTAAGGCCCGGGGACCCCATCCCCCGGGGCCGGCCTTGCCCTTATTTTTTTTTTTAAATTTATTTATTTTTATTTGGGTAGGGGGCTGTGTGGCCCCCTCCCAGGCCACTTATGGCCCCGGGGACCCCATCCCCCGGGGCCTGGCCTTCTGGTTGGGGACTGTGGGGGGTCCCCAAACCCCCACAGTCCCGCCAGCTCCCCGTGTCCTACGGGAGCCGGCATTCCTTTTCCACATGGGGAGCAGCTAACATGCTGCTCCCCGTGTGGAAAAGCAATTGGTTTGCATTTTGAAAGAGAGAGCAGGTTTCCTGCTCTCTCTTTCAAAATGCAAACCAAGTTTGCTATGACAGGACGGGAGCCTGCAGGAGCCGGCCCTGGGGGTGGCGGTCCCCAGGGCCATCAAGGGCTCCAGGAGGGGGCCGCGCGGCCCCCTCCCTACATTTTGAAAGCCCCGGGAGGTGGTGGTCCCCGGGGCTTGGGGTCCAAAACGGACCCCCATTTTCAATTTTGTTAGTGCCCCGGGGAGGTGGTGGTCCCCGGGGCTGGAGCCCCCCCACACAGGTTTTAAAAAAAAAAAGCCCCGGGGAGGTGGCGGTCCCCGGGGCTTGGGGGGCCCTTAGAGGCCCCCCATACATAAAATAAACCCCCCCCCCCAGCATGCCCCCGGGGGCAAATTTTTTTTTTTTTTTCGGCAGGATTTGCGCTCCCTGAGCGCATCCTGCCGATTTAAAAAAAAATATGCTTTTTCTGCCCAGGGGTCCTTGTGGGACCCCTGAGCAGACCTAGGGGTCAGGGTGTTTCTACCCTGCCCCCTTTGTGCGTTTTGCGCACTTTTTTACTGCTTTCTTGTTCCTCGGTTCTACCGAGGAACAAGATGGCTGCCAACACTTCCTGGTTTGGAGTGTTGACAGCCAATTAGCGGACAGCTCGTGATCGGGAGGGTGTGCGAATCCGACGCGGCCATAGATATATATGTACTTTACTTTTGATTTTCTCAGCAACTACTGAACGGATTTACACCATTAAACAAAAAGGGTTCTTTCTGAACCAAGAACTACCTCTTTGCCAAATTTGGTGTAATTCCGTTCAGCAGTTCGGGCTGTAGCCGTGTCTAAGGTTTCCTATGGGAAAATGAATGGGGAAAACACGTTTTGGGACCCCCCTTTTTTCTCGGCCCCCGCTTGATGAATCACCCCGAGACTTTCAGGGTAGGAGCGGAGCGGAGCGCCCCAACAAGTTGGAAGCTTTCGCGAAGATACGTCAACCGGCAAGAGAGTTATTTCAAATAGAATGTCGCGGATTTCCTATGGAAAATAGGTCCTAACTATAACTATCTACTGGCGACCGCCAGTAGATAATATATATATATATATATATATTCACTGAAAAAACCATAGGTTTTAGGGACAGTTTTAGTTACTTGGACATTGCACTCGTACAAAACCTGTGAAATTCCCCCGTTATAGTTAGTTCAGCTAACTATAACTCGCGCCCCGCAATGCACTGCTGATGACGTCACATATTACATCACTCATGACATGGTCAGTGACATCACTGATGACATCACTGATGATATCTCAAATGACATCACTGATGACATCATCCAGTGACTGTGTGTTTCTGTAAAGTTTAAATATTTTTAATATATATAGGAAAAGACGTATTGAAGAATGAGTGGGTGTGTAAGTGTCTGTATGGATGATTTAGTAGGTGCGTGACTGACTCTATAAGTGAGTGATTTAACGTATCTTACTGAATGCATGGGTTAGTGACTAAACTGGGTGAATGTCTGTATCCGTCTGTCTGTTGCTGTGTAAGTGGCTGCATGTGTTTGTGAATAGCTAAATGAGTGTCTATATGAGTTATTGAATGCTTGTCTTAGTATCTGTATGGGTGCCTGAGTGTTTGTGTGGGAGGGGTGTGTGCAACTCTGTGCATAGATGTGTGAGTGGGTGATTCACTGGGTGGATGGTTTCAAGAGTGCATCTGTGATAGACTGTATGGGTGGGTAAGTGTGTGTAAGAGTGTGTTAGTGAGTGAATGTATGTCCCAGTGGTACATGTGTGAGTAACTACATATGTGAAAGGCAGTATATATGTGTGTTGGAGTATATAAATAGCTATAAGCAAGAGTGAGTGATTGTGATAGTGGCTGTATGGATGAGTGTGGGCTTGTATCTGTGATTGTATAAGAGCGTAACAATGTGCTACTATTTGTATGAGTAAGTGAGCTGGTGTGTGTATAACTGTATAGGTGAGTAAATGGCAGTGTGTTTAATTATTTGCAAGACTGACTAGGTGTGTGAGTATCTCTATGGATGAGTGGCGTTGTTTGAGTGTCTATATAGGAGTAAGAGTGCATATGATAGTCCTGTACTGAGTGACCGTAAGTATGAGTGACTGTACGGGTGAGTGAGTGGATGTGTGTGTGTAGACCTAAGAATCAGTGAGTGGGTATGTAGTTATTGGTGTTGGAGTGTCTATGGTTTTGCGAATGGCAGTCTGTAATTTAGAGTGGGTGTATCAAAGGTTATATTAGGGTGTGAGGAGGTGCATCAGATTATCACGTGGATGATGTCATCAGTGATGTCATTTGAGATGTCATCAGTGATGTCATCAGTGATGTCACTGACCATGTCATGAGTGATGTAATATGTGACGTCATCAGCAGTGCATTGCGGGGCGCGAGTTATAGTTAGCTGAACTAACTATAACGGGGGAATTTCACGGGTTTTGTACGAGTGCAATGTCCAAGTAACTAAAACTGTCCCTAAAACCTATGGTTTTTTCAGTGAATTTCAAAGGTTTTTTAAATGCTAATTTGTAACTAAAACTGTCCCTAAAACCTATGGTTTTTTCAGTGAATTTCAAAGGTTTTTTAAATGCTAATTTGTAACTATAACGTGTCTGAAACCTATGGTTTTTTCAGTGAATTTCAAAGGTTTTTTAAATGCTAATTTCTAACTATAACGTGCCTGAAACCTACGTTTTTTTCAGTGAATTTCAAAGGTTTTGTAAATGACAATTTTTTAATGTATTAATTGTTATATTAATTTTTTTCATACTGATTTACTACATTTTTAGAAACAATTTTTTTTTACATATTTTATTTTTTAAATTACATTGTAATTACATTATACATTACATTACAAAAAATACATTCTCAGAATGAATTACTTTAGTTTAAATACTTTGCAGATAGGCAATAGACTTTTAAGTACAGTAGTTACAGTTGTTGCAATGGGCAACACATTTTCAAACACAATGCAACATTCAGCTCAATGTGAATTTCTAGTTAAATGCAATTAGTTACTTTATGGATTACTTTTGTAACCACAGGACTGGATCCTAGATTCAGTCCTGGTACATCTCCTGTAAACAGTTGAGTAAAAGCGTTTTGGTTACAGTCGTGATTTTTAAGGAATATTATTGTATTTTAAAAGTTGACACTTAGAAACTTTTTCTCATAGAATCACCAATGTTATCCTATGGAAGGAAATTCACTTAGCAGGTAAAAACTGTTATCGTTACTTTTTCTTACTCAGTGTTGGATCCTGGATCCAGCACTGGTGCATCTCCTGTAAACAGTTGAAAAAATGCGTTTAAGTCATACAGGCGATTTTTAAGGAATATTTGTAGTTTGTGAAAATCAACACTTTGAAACTTTTTGCTGAAAACCAGTCAATCTTAGCCTATGAAGGAAATTCAAGTTACCGGTAAGTACGGTTAAAATTACTTTTGAGGATCAGTACTGGGCTGAAAGATGCAGCACTGAGGTCTCTCCTGATAACAGGTGAGTAAATCGGAATTCGTATTTCGGCTGATTTTAGAGGAATATTTTAAAGTTCCAAAACTCCACACTTAGAAGAATTTCCAAGTGAAACCAGTCAATGTTAGCCTATGAAGGAAATTCAAGTTACCGGTAAGTACGGCTAAAATTACTTTTCAGGACCAGTACTGGGCTGAAAGATACAGCACTGAGGTCTCTCCTTATAACAGGTGAGTAAATCGGAATTCGTATTTCGGCTGATTTTAGAGGAATATTTTAAAGTTCCAAAACTCCACACTTAGAAGAATTTCCAAGTGAAACCAGTCAATGTTAGCCTATGGAAGGAAATTCAAGTTACTGGTAAGTATGGTTAGAATTACTTTTCAGGACCAGTACTGGGCTGAAAGATACAGCACTGAGGTCTCTCCTGATAACAGGTGAGTAAATCGGAATTCGTATTTCGGCTGATTTTAGAGGAATATTTGCACAATGGTGAAGGGAGGGGGCGGGGCCTGAGGTTACATCTGTGCAAACGCGCCCCGTGGCGCGTTTTAAGTTGGGGGATTAAGTCCCTTGAATCCTGAGGGTCCCTAGGGGCCAACTAGCCCACCAGGAACCTCCAATATGCGCCAGGGGCTGCGTTGCAGAGACGTGTAGAGAGGCCACACCCTTTTACACCTCTCTGCAACGCAGCTCTGTGGCGCTTTCTGGATGTACCTGTTGGGCTAGTTGGCCTCCAGGGACCCTCAGGATTGAAGGGGATTTAATTCCCCATCTTAAAACACGCCACGGGGCCTGTTTGCACACATGTCACCTGAAGCCCCGCCCCTCCCTTCACCACTGTGCAAATGCGCCCCGTGGCGCGTTTTAAGTTGGGGGATTAAGTCCCCTTGAATCCTGAGGGTCCCCGGAGTCCAACTAGCCCACCATATACCTCCAAAAGCGCCACAGAGCTGCGTTGCAGAGAGGTGTAAAAGGGGCGTGGCCTCTGTACACCTCTCTGCAAGGCAGCCCCTGGCGCATACTGGAGGTTCCTGGTGGGCTAGTTGGCCCCCAGGGACCCCCAGTATTCAAGAAGAATTCGTTCCTCCTCTGCAAACGCGCCAGGGGGCGCGTTTGCAGAGTGGTGAAGGAAGGGGGCGGGGCCTGCGGGCCCGATCGTTTTTTTTTTGTCCCCTGAAGGGGGGCTGTGTGGCCCCCTTCCTTTTTCTGTTTTTGGGCCCTGGGGACCCCATCCTCCAGGGCCTTACCCCTTTTTAAAATTTCAAAATAAAAAAAAACGGGAAGGGGGCCGCGTGGCCCCCCTTCCCGGGCCTGTATTGGCCCCGGGGACCCCATCTCCCGGGGCATGGCCTCTATTTTTATTTTTTATATTTTGAGGGGGCTGCGTGGCCCCCCTCCTCTGGCCATTTTAAGGCCCGGGGACCCCATCCCCGGGCCGGCCATACCCTTTTTTTAAATTTTTTTTATTATTTTTCAAAACTTTGGGGAGGGGGGCCGCGTGGCCCCCCTCCCGGGCCACTACTTGCCCCGGGGACCCCATCCCCCGGGCTGGCCCTCTCGTTGGGGACTGTGGGGGGGTCCCCAAACCCCCCACAGTCCCGCCGGCTCCCCGTGTCCTACGGGAGCCGGCATTGCTTTTACACATGGGGAGCAGCTAACATGCTGCTCCCCATGTGGAAAAGCAATCGGCTTTGGATATTGGAAGAGAGAGCAGGTTTCCTGCTCTCTCTTCCAATATCCAAAGCAAGTTTGCAATGACAGGACGGGAGCCGCGAGGCTCCCGTCCTGTCATTGCAAACAGCAGTGTCCAGGGGTAGGCACCCGGGACACTGCAGGAGCCGGCCCTGGGGGGTGGCGGTCCCCAGGGCCACCACAGGCTCCAGGAGGGGGGCCGCGCGGCCCCCTCCCATCGTGTGCACAGCCCCGGGGAGGTGGTGGTCCCGGGGCTCTGGGGGTCAGTAACGGACCCCCATATTTAGATCTTTAGTGCCCCGGGGAGGTGGCGGTCTCGGGCGTGTGGGGGCTGGAGCCCCCCACACAGGTTTTTCATTTAAAAAAAGAAGCCCCGGGGAGGTGGTGGTCCTCGGGCTGCGGGAGGGCTCAGAGCCCTCCCGCACCATTATGCATAAAGCCCCGGGGGTGGTGGTCCCCGGGGATTGGGGGCCCTTAGAGGCCCCCCACACATAAAATTAACCCCCCCAGCATGCCCCCAGGACTTGGCCCACCCGGGGCCAGTAACATCGAAGCACGGGAGACCGCGCTTCGATTTTTTTTTCGGCAGGATTCGCGCACCCTGAGCGCATCCTGCCGATTTTTTTTTTTTAAAAATGCTTTTTTGCCCAGGGGGTCCTTGTGGGACCCCTGAGCAGGCCTAGGGGTTAGGGTGTTTCTACCCTGCCCCCTTTGTGCGTTTTGCGCACTTGTTTCTTTTTTTTCTCGGCGGGATACGCGCACCCTAAGCGCATCCCGCCGATTTATAAAAAAAAAAATTATTTTTTCTGCCCAGGGGGTCCTTGTGGGACCCCTGAGCAGACCTAGGGGTCAGGGTGTTTCTACCCTGCCCCCTTTTGCTCTTTGCGCACTTGTTTCTGTCCCTCGGTTCTACCAAGGGACAAAATGGCTGCCAACACTTCTTGATTTGGAGTGTTGACAGCCAATTAGCATGCAGCTCGTGATCGGGAGGGTACGCGGATCCGACGCGCCCATAGATATATATGTGATTTTAATTGTGAATTTCTCAGGAACTACTGAATGGATTTACACCATTTTAGCAAAAGGCACCAGTCTGAACCAAGGGCTACCTCTTTGCCAAATTTGGGGTAATTCCGTTCAGCAGTTCGGGCTGTAGCTGCGACTAAAGGTTCCTATGGAAAAATGAATGGGGAAAACGCGTTTTGGGACCCCCCTTTTTCTCGGCCCCCGCTTGACGTATCACCCCGAGACTTTCAGGGTAGGAGCGGACCGGAGCGCCCCAACAAGTTGGAAGCTTTCGCGAAGATTCGTCAACCGACGCCAACGTTATTGCAAATAGAATGTCGCGGATTTCCTATGGATAATAGGTTGTAACTATAACTATCTACTGGCGACCGCCAGTAGATAATATATATACATATATATATATATATATATATATATATATATATATATATATATATATATATATATATATATATATATTTCAACAAACCTCCAAGCTTTTAGAGATGCACTCCGCAAAGGAGTGTTCGGCAGAACCTTTTATTCAGGAAGCGATTACATACACCCAATCAGATTAAATCCCTGACGCGTTTCGGTGCAGCAGGCACCTTAATCATAGGGCAGGTAAGTCGGAAACACAGTACTGGACTGCCACATCTTTTACCCTTTAGCACTTGCTCTCTGGTGAACAGCATGCTGGGAGTAGAAGTCCCAATTCTTCCCCTTTGGTGGGGTCCGTTTTCCGACAAAGATTTCATCTGCCAATATTCAAACAATTTTTCACAGCCCTCCAGTGGGCCTCAGGTCTAAGTAATCGCTCCCCCAATTATGGAATCCTTCGCGCTGGAAGACGACTGCAAACAGTTTACAGTCTCACAGACCTCCTTCGGTAACAACAGCGGTGCAACCTCCCACGGCTGGAGCAGCTGTGCATTAGTATTTCAACAAACCTCCAAGCTTTTAGAGATGCACTCCGCAAAGTATTGTTCGGCAGAACCTTTTATTCAGGAAGCGATTACATACACCCAATCAGTTTAAATCCCTGACGCGTTTCGGTGCCGCAGGCACCTTAATCATAGGGCAGGCAAGTCGGAAACACAGTACTGGACTGCCACATCTTTTACCCTTTAGCACTTGCTCTCTGGTGAACAGCATGCTGGGAGTAGAAGTCCCGATTCTTCCCCTTTGGTGGGGTCCGTTTTCCGACAAAGATTTCATCTGCCAATATTCAAACAATTTTCACAGCCCTCCAGTGGGCCTCAGGTCCAAGTAATCGCTCCCCCAATTATGGAATCGTTCGCGCTGGAAGACGACTGCAAACAGTTTACAGTCTCACAGACCTCCTTCGGTAACAACAGCGGTGCAACCTCCCACGGCTGGAGCAGCCGTGCATTAGTATTTCAACAACCTCCAAGCTTTTAGAGATGCACTCCGCAAAGGATTGTTCTCAAGGTAATATATAGTACACCTGTAGAAACTGTCCATTTAATTCCAGAAAAGAGCCCATAAAGGATACTAAGATAAATAGTATTTACAATATCTATGTATGTACTATCGGAACTTTCCAATTGAAATTGTTGGAAACAAAATGTTTTAAACAAAAGGTTTAATGAGTAGTGACTAGATACACTGAGATGAAAACCTTGTGAAAATAGTATTGCGATATTAAGCCATAAATACATGTTCCAAGATGGTGGTCACATTTGTTGCATTGAGTGTGCTGGAATACTGAAAAAGCTTTGTCTTCTTTCTATGAGTACTTCCTAGGTAAGGGTTCATGTATTTAATGAAAAAAATGAATTGAGCTCACCATTGTGAACAAGGCTGCGACTGGCAGCCGGAACGTGTGAATGATTACACTCAAAAAATAAAAAGCCAGATTGAAATCCTTCAGAGTGCCGATTTTGTCTCTTTCATCTGAACTAAGAGGCGTTTTACTGCATTTTCTATAAGACGAGGCGGAAGTCTTACAGCCGGCACCACTGACGCTAAGGAAGCACACCAGTAACCGCCGCACAGAACATGAAGAGGAAGCTACGAGACAGGTGTGCCCTCCGCACCCCCACCAGAGGCTGCCACTGGATGATGAAACGAGAGAGTACCGGCGAGATGAGAATCTGAGGGTTCTCGGCGACGATGGCGTTCTCAAGGAACTCCGGTAAGAAGGCAAGCGGTGGAGAGCAGGAGTCAGGAGTGAAGGAACTATATCTCTGAGTTGGAAAGAAGTGAGAAATAGAAGGAGAGCGGCAAGGGTGTTCATTGGCAAAACAAATTAATAAAAATGAGTGAAGATGAATGTGCAGAGAGGGAGCAGGAGGCATTAAAACTTTTTACGGAATCAACTTCCATGAGAGTATTAAATAATGGAAGTGGCATGTCCACACAATTGATAGGTAAGAATATTGGCAAAAACCTACAGCAGTTGGAGAAACTCAAGAAAAGAGAAATTTCACGCAGGTGGGAGGTACCCTCCCTTAGACAATACATACAGGTGGGTCGCATACCCAGAGGTCTGCGAATTATGATAACCCCGACTTATGAAAACCCCAATCCAGGACTCTTGAAAGAATGGGTGGAAAATAGTGTAGAGAGTTCAATGGGCATGATTAAAATTGTAATCAAATATGTGGAAATTGAAAGGAACAAAGTAGTTGAAAAAATAAAGGAATTAATAGAGATTTTGGACAAGGAATGCAACCAAACTAGAATTATTAAATTCAAGAGTGACTTGAAAAACTGATTGGACAAATATGAAAAAAGAATAAAAGACAGAAAAGCTACAAAATTTTTGCGAGACAGACTGGATTATGAAAATGGACAAATAAATACATTCGCGAAATGATTTGACACAGTAAGGAGCCAAAAAGGTCAAGACAGAAATGCAACCCAACAGGAGAATTTTTACAGTTGGATCATAGAACAGACCATCAAAGAACGGGAGGACGAGGGAGACCAAGAGGAAAAAGAAACAGAGGAGAGGGGGCCAAAGACGCAGAAGGAATACAAGGAGAAACAACAGCGAGATCAATGCGCTCCAACTCAAAACAAAAAGCCAAACAGTAACAAAATGTAATACGATCATTTATTTAAGCTCAATAGATCTATCCAGCGAAGATAAGGAGACACAAGAATTAGGTTTGTCATATTGCCATAAAAATGAATTTAACTATGCCAATAGCAGGATGAATCTATATGGATTTGTGAGGAAGCTAAAATTAATGAAATTACTTAAGATGAAGAAAGCAACCTACAGACAAGAAAGAGAGGAGATACCTCCACCATTGGTCCCAATGAACCTCACAGTGTTAGATCTACCAATCCTGGGGGACATGTGGTCACTACAAAATGAAAATGCGAATGAGGAAGTAATAACGGATAACCATATAATGCTCCACAAATCTAGCCTTGCAAGCAGAGGACTATACCCCTTTTCGTCCTAGGTCAAGATATATACCACAAATGACAAGGGATAATCTGGATATCTTTTCAGAAAATGTCACGAGGGATTTGAGACAACTATACTAAGAGGTAGCAAATCACAAAAGTTATAGAGACCCAAAAGAATTGAAAGTATTCCGCACAATGGATAAAATCAAGAAAGACCCCGAAGTAATAGTGAAAGCTTCAGATGGGGAAAAGATCTTTATAAAAATTAAGCACTGATTCAACTAAACAACAGAGACTGCTACAAGAGGATTACAAAAATGGATTACGTGGGGGTGAAGGATTTTTTTTTTTAAAGATTCAAAATATGGAAGGAACAGGAATTATTGAGTTGGGATGAATATCTGTTTTTAAAACAAGAACATCCAGTAATTCCTGTATTCTATAGGATCCCCAAAGTCCACAAAGACATACGTAACCCACCCCGGAGGCCTATAATATCAGCTCAAGACAGTCTTTTCAAAAATGTCTCCAAATATATAGATTTCTATTTAAAATCCAATTGTAAAAACACTTCCATCATATTTGAAAGATTTACAAGATTTCCTGACGCAAATATATGATGTGAAATTGGAACGAATTATGGTGCTTATGACTTTGGACATTTCTACTCTATATACAAGTATCAGACACAGAGATGGACTGAGAGCAACCAAACATTTTCTCAGAATGAAGCCCATGAGATTATCGGATCATAATCGGATGCTGCTTGAAATGATGGAGTGGTGCCTGACAAAAAAAAAATTCCTGTTTGAAAATGAATTTTTCCAACAAGAACGTTTGAAAATGAATTGTTCCAACAAGAACAAGGAACGGCTATGGGCACCTGCTTAGCCCCCAGTTATGCTAATTTACATCTTGGCTGGTGGGAGGAGCAGGTGCTCGGGGGCCCGAACTTGGAACACTGGACAGAAAAAAATATTAATGTGGTTGAGCTTTATCGATGCCATTTTCGTGCTGTGGCAGGGCACAGAAACGGAAGCAGACCAGTTTATTTGTGATTTGAACAGGAATTGATTGAATTTGAATTTTGTGGGGCACAGGAGTAAGGCATCAATAGAATTCTTGGTTATAAAGATATGGGTGAAGGAGGATAAATTGGAAACTACAATTTTTAGGAAACCAACGGCAGCAAACACAATCTTACATGCTAGCAGCTCGCACCCGACACCTCTTATAAGAAGTATCCCCTTTGGGTAATTATATAGAGCAAGGAGAGCATGCAGCATAAAATGTTGTTTTATTCAAGGGGGTTACCCACTTTCTGTTTTAAAAACAGCTTCAGATAAAGCGAGAATGTTAAATCATGAAAATGTATTGTTTGAACCATCTAAAACAGCATTTAAGAAAAGGCATAGGAAACAGAATAGTACACACAGATTTATAACAACATTTAACATTGAACATAAGAGACTGAAACAGATTTTAACTAAGCACTGGTACTTTATTAAGGAGAACGCTATAATAGGCCAAAAGCTAAAGAAAAATCCAGGAATAACATACAGAAAATCCAAATCATTGAGGGATTATCTGGTTAGAAGTGATTCCTTGTGGGGTACAACACAACAAACCTGGCTATCACAGAAAGAAGGCTTCCGAAAATGCTTTAAGTGCAAGGCATGACAACACGAGGAAATATGTCATCTTCCAGACAGTGTTTGGTAGAACTATAAAAATACAAGGATTTTTAACTTGCAAAACAAGTTTTGTGGTGTTCAGTTTAAGGTGACCCTGTAGAAAAATATATGTCGGCAGTACCACACTCCGGCACACAAGAGGAATCTGCAGCACAGGAGAGTCATTATCAATAGAGATCATAGTTACCCCGTGGCCAGGCACTTTGAGAAGGAGCATCAGAGTGATCCATCATTAATGAAATACAGCTGTATAGCACAAGTACCAAAGAAAAGAAGGGGTGGAGATAGAGAAAGAGAGTTGAGGAAGCTAGAAACATTCTTCATCCTGGAATTGGACAATAAGGAACTGAATGGTTTTAATATGGATGAGGAATTGTTTACTTGTTTATACGGAATTTTGTACCTAGACCTGCACACTCATCAGTAGAGCTAAGAGCCAAATTTCAAAAATGTTTTTTACGAGGACAAGACAGACATAGCGCTTTACATATGTAGGTCTTTAGTTCACATAGAAAACAGTTTTATAACTATTTAATGTAAACCTTTTACTTACTTCCAGAGAGTAGGGATTTAAAGCAGGGTTATAGTCTTTGAATAGTCATGACTGTTGAAAAATTGGGCACTTTAGTAATATTTATAGCACTTAGAGGCCACTTGCACTTTAAATGGTAGATACGGAGTAAGTTTTCTTCACACATACATACAAAGTACTGAAAGATCTATAAAGCACAATAAGGTAAAGGCAGCTATGGAATAAAAGCACTTATCCACTTTAGAATCTCAAGGTAAATATATAATACAGCTGTAGGAACTGTCTGTTTAATTCCAGAAAAGAGTCCATAAAGGATACTAAGATAAATAGTATTTATAATATTTATGTATGTACTATTGGAACTTTCCAATTGAAATTGTTGTAAACAAAATGTTTTAAACAGTAGTGACTATAGTATTGCGATATTAAGGCATAAATGCATGTTCCAAGATGGTGGTCACATTTGCTGCATTGAGTGTGCTGGAGTACTGAACAAGCTTGTTCCTCTTTCTATGAGTACTTCCTAGGAAAGTGTTCATGTATTTAATGAAAAAAATGAATGGAGCTCACCATCGTGAACAAGGCTGCGATTGGCAGCCGGAACGCATGGATGATTACACTCAAAAAATAAAAAGCAGATTTTGTCTCTTTCGTCTGAACTACGAGGAGTTTAATTGCATATATATATTACCCTCTGGCGGTTGCCAGTAGGTAGTTATGGTTAGGACCTAGTTTCCATAGGAAAAGCGTTTTTTGATTTGCCAATATCTTTGGCGCCGTTTGACGAATCTTCGTGAAATTTACCAAAAAACAGGGTTGGACTGCTCAGTTTGTGTGAAGAGAAAAGAGGGGGGCCCCAAAGCACGTTTTCTCCATGTTATTTTCCTTAGAACTTTATTACAGGCTACAGCCCGACCTGCTCAACGGAATTACACCAAATTTGGCGCCCTTTTTTTTAAATGGTGTTAATCCGTTCAGTAGTTCCTGAGAAATTTAAAAAAGAAAAATATCAATATCTGAGCACCGAGGGGGGTTTGTGAACCCTCCCGGGCACAAGCTTCACTCTGATTGGCTGCCAACACTCCAAACCAGGAACTGTTGGCAGCAATCTTGTGACTCGGTAACCGAGTCACAAGAAAAAGAGTGAAACAAAGATAAAAAACATGAAAAGGGGGCAGGGTACAAACACCCTGACCCCCTAGCCCTGCTCAGGGCAAAAAAAAGCATAAAAAACCCCCAAAAAAACGGCTGAATTCGCTCTGGGGTCACGAATCCGGCCGAGAAAATAAAAAAACATGAAGCGCGGGCTCCTGTGCTTCATTGTATTTAAACCCCCGGGTGGGCCAGGTCCTGGGGGCATGCCCCGGGGCTTTATTTATGATGTGTGGGGGGTACGCGCCCCCCGCAGCCCCGGGGACCGCCACCTCACCGGGGCATTGTGCAAAAAGTGTGGGGGGCCTTGCAGCCTCCCCAAGCCCCGGGGACCACCACTTCCCCGGGGCACCAAATATTCAAATTTGGGGGTCCATTATGGACCCCCAGCCCCGGGGCCCACCACCTCCCCGGGGCTTTGCAAACATGGGGAGGGGGCCGCGCGGCCCCCCTCCTGGAGCCCTTGATGGCCCAGGGAAACCTGCTCTCGCTTCAATGAAGCAAATCAGGATTGCTTTTGAGCAAGGGGAGCTGCATGTCAGCAGCTCCCCTTACTCAAAAGCAATGCCGGATCCTGCAGGAGGTGGGGAGCCGGCGGGACCGGGGGGCATTGGGGCTCCTCCCACGGTCCCAACCATAAAGGCCAGGCCCCGGGGGATGGGGTCCTCGGGGCCAAAAGTGGCACGCGAGGGGGGCCACGCGGCCCCCCTCCCCTCTAATATATATATATTTTTTTTAATTAAATACCAAAAGGCCGGCCCCGGGGGATGGGGTCCCCAGGGCCAAAATTGGCCTCAGGAAGGGGGCCACGTGGCCCCTTCCCATTTTTTTTTATAAAAAAAAAAAAATAGGGGTCAGGCCCTGGGGGATGGGGTACCCGGGGCGCCAAAAAAGTTAAAAAAAAGGGGGGCCACACAGCCCCCCTTGTTAAAAAAAAAGCCCAAAAAAAAGCTGGCATCTCGCCGGAGGCCACGCCCCCTCTCTCCACCACTCTGCAAACACGCCCCCTGGCGCGTTGTTAGATGAGGAATTAATTCCCCTTGAATACTGATGGTCCCTGGGGGCCAACTAGCCCACCAGGTACCTCCAATATGCGCCACAGAGCTGCTTTGAGGAGAAGGGGTCCAAGGCCACGCCCCTTTTTACACCACTCTGCAAACGCGCTTCTTGGCGCACTGTTGGTGGGGCGATGAGGTCCTCTTGTGTCCTGAGGACCTCAGGACACACGTGGACTTCATCCCCCGAGCAGCAGTGTGCCAAGAGGCGCGTTTGCAGAGTGGTGTAAAAAGGGGGCGTGGCCTCGGACCACCTCTCTGCAATCCAGCTCTGTGGCGCATATTGGAGGTACCTGGTGGGCTAGTTGGCCCCCAGAGACCCTAAGTATTCAAGGGGAATTAATTCCCCAACTAACAATGCACCAGTGGGCGCGTTTGCAGAGTGGTGGAGAAAGGGGGCGTGGCCTTTGTCTACCTCTCAGCAATCCCACTGCGTGGGACTTACTGGAGGTAAGAGGTAGGCTAGTTGGCCCCTAAAGGACCCCCAGCAGCAAAGAGGACTTCAATCCCCATCCAAGAGCGCGCCAGGGAGCGCGTTTGTAGAGTGGTGGGCAAAGGGAGCGTGGCCTGGTACGAGTACTTACCAATGCTGCTATGTGGGACTTACTGGAGGTAATAGGAGGGGAAGTTGGACCCCAAGGATGTCCTTGGGGGCCAACTACCCCTCTTGTTACCTCCAGTAAGTCACACACAGTGGGATTGCTAAGACGTCTTCGGCGGCGATGCCCCCCTTTCTCCACCACTCTGCAAACGCGCCTCCTGGCAGACTATGGGATGGGGGATGAAGTCCAATTTAGTCCTGAGGGAGTTTGGGGGCCAAGAAGCCCTCCTGCTACCTCCTGTAAGTCCTACGCAGCGGAATTCCTGAACGCTGGTCGGAGGCTCCACTACTCTGCAAACGTGACTACTACTTAAAGAAGCATCTTTCTGTACCTCTGACTTAGAGGCAGTATTAATCCCCCTGCCCTATTATGTGCTAGGGCCTTACAGAGGAGGTCATGCTAATCATGGGGGTACCCCAATGCATAGTGTTCTTTAGTGTATGTAGGTGTTTTCACTGTATTCTAAGTGTCTTTTAGCATAGCACTGGCTCTAGGTCTGGTTAGTCAGAGTCAGTTGCCTACCCGTCAGCAAAACGTTGGGTGCACAGGAGGACTTTCTGTTCCTCTGTTGGTTCTTTCTGCACATCTCTTGCTTCTTCCTGCACTTTTCTTCGTCTTTCTGGACTTCTGTTGCCTCTTTCTGCATTTGTCTTGCTTCTTTATGTGCCTTTTTGCCTCTTTATTCACATGTCCTACCTCTGTAGGCATAGTTAGAAATTATCATTTAAAAAACCTTAGAAATTCACTGAAAAAAACAGAGGTTTCAGGGACGTTATAGTTAGTTGCACACTTCATTCGTACAAAACCAGAGAAATTCGGCCATTATAGTTAGTTCAGCTAACTATAACTTGCGCCCCGCAATGCACTGCTGATGACGTCACATATTACATCATTCATGACATGGTCAGTGACATCACTGATGACATCACTGATGACATCTCAAATGACATCACTGATGACATCACTGATGACATCATCCACGTGATAATCTGATGCACCTCCTCACACCCAAATATAACCTTTGATACACCCACTCTAAAATACAGAGTACCGTTTTTGAAACCATAGACACACCAACACGTTACTACAAACTCACTCACTGATTCCTAGGTCTACACACACATCCACTCATTCACCCATACAGTCACTCAGGCATGCAGTCACTCATCAATACAGCACTATCATATGCACTCATACACCTATACAGACACTCACACACTGCCACTCACCCATACAGTTACTTACACACCTAGTCAGTCATGTAAAGAATCAATCACACTCCCATTTACTCACCTATACAGTTACACACACACCACCTCACCTATTCATACAGATACTAACACATACTTAATCTCTTATACAATCACTGACACAAGCAGACACTCATCCATACAGCCACTTTCGCTATCACTCACTCGCACATATAGTCATTTATATACTCCAACACTCAAATTTACTGCCTTTCACATATGTAGTTACTCACACATATACCACTGAGACATCCATTCACTCACCAACACAGCCATATGTACACTCACTCACCCATACAGCCCTTCACAGACACACTCTTGAACCCATACACCCAGTTAATCACCCACTTACACATCTATGCACAAAGTCACACACCCCCCACCCACCCACACAAACACCCATACAAATACTCAGGCAACCAATCGATAACCCATATAGACACTCATGTAGCTACTGACCAACCCATGCAGCAGCTTACACAACAACAGACAGACTGATACAGACATTCACACAGTTTATTCACTAACCCATGCATTCAGTAAGACACATTTAATCACTCATGCACCTACTAAATCCTCCATCCAGACACTTATACACCCACTCATTCTTCAATACACCTTGGCATATATATAAAACATATTGAAACTTTATAGAAACACACAGTCACTGGATGATGTCATCAGTGATGTCATCAGTGATGTCATTTGAGATGTCATCAGTGATATCATCAGTGATGTCACTGACCATGTCATGAATGATGTAATATGTGACGTCATCAGCTGTGCATTGCGGGGGCGTGAGTTATAGTTAGCTGAACTAACTATAACGTGGAATTTCTCTGGTTTTGTACGAGTGAAATGTCCAACTAACTATAACGTCCCTGAAACCTATGGTTTTTTCAGTGAATATATATATATATATAATACTTACCTTAATTATACTTACCTTATAGAGACTTTCCACGTTCCATGCGTGGTAAAGGCATACAAGGTAAAGGCATATGCCTGGTTAAAAAATGCATGGTTAAATGCATGCATGGTAATTGGCAGAATTGTAATATCATACACCAGCTGAGTTAGGGCCCAAAATCCACAGCTACCCACTTTGCAAAAAACGGGTCAGGTTTGAGTATAAAAATGTGATGTATGCATGTTGTGTTTTAGGCCATTTCCTGCTGCGGGCACTAGGCCTACCCAAACTAGAGAGGCACCATTTTAATTGGAAGACTTCGGGGAATGCTGGATGGAAGGATGTTTGTGGCTCCATGCAGATTCCAGCATTTCAAACACAGAAATGTGATGAAAATTTGTTTTTTTAGGCCAAATATCCACAGCTACCCACTTTGCAAAAAATGGGTCAGTTTTGAATGGAAACATGTGATGTATCCATGTTGCGTTTTGGGTCGTTCCCTGCAACAGGCAATAGGCCTATCCACACAAGTGATGTACCATTATTATCAGAAGACATGTGGGAGCATAGAACCATAGGATTTTTGTTTTTGCCAATTGGATTTAGCTGCATTTTGTGTCTTCCAAATGTAAGTCAGTGTGTAAGAAAGAAGAGATTTTGAAAAATACCCTCTAAATCATATGCTCCCATGAGCATCCAAAATTCATAGGTGTACAAATAATCACAGCTTCTAAATTCCATATAGTGTGCCCTTTTCAGGAATACATTGGTTACCTTGATACCTATTTTTCACCATGAATTGGTCTGCACTCAGTACACAATGAAAAACCATTGTACGGTACAACTCAGCTGTTGGCTCTGGCTACCTCGGTTTCATGGAGAACCTACAGACCCTATATATTCCCAAAACCAAAAGGGTCTATCAAACGTAATGGTACAATGCTTTTGTAAATCAGCCATCATGGCAAAAAGTTGCAAATAAAAACATTGTTTCAAATGGCTGCGTTTTCCTACTCATTTACATTTTTTCTTTATTTCAACACTTAGCTTCTTTGGGAAAACCTTGAGGGATCTACACATATGATCCTTGCTGAATTGTCAATTTTGTCCACATTTCAGAAATACATAGATTTCCTGGATCACCAATGGGTTCCCCATTGGTTTCCACTACAAACTGGAAGTAGGTTAAAAGGACAAAAAACAGGAAAAATTGGCTTCCTCTTTGAAAAATGCCAAAACTGTGGTAAAAAAGTTTTTTTTATTCAGTACTGCATGTTCCTGAAAGCTGGGAAGATGATGACTTTAGCAAACCATTTGTTGATGGTATTTTTATGAATAAAACCAAACACTTTTATATAGAGCAATGTTTTCCTATTTTTCCCAACAAACTCAAACTTTAGCTATATATTCACTCTTTTCTCAGTCACCTCCAGGTGAAGCTACAAACCCGGGGTACATTTAGAATGCCCAGGATGTTGGAAAAAAAAAAGCTATGGAGGCCTAAGCACGAACTAAGCCAAATAGCCAAAAAAAGGTCTCAGTACTGAGGGGGAGGGGTAGGCCCAGCAGTTAAGGGGTTTAGTACACATGGGATGGACCACTAGGAAAACCTTGTATATAGGTACACATTACTAAATTGGTGGCTTTGGTTGTTAAGAACGTACGAGGCGGAGCACTAATAGAGTCTTTCTGGTATGGTGATTTGGCTTTCTAAAAATGCATCAGATGATATAAACAGAATACGTTTGGATAATGGCTAGTCACTTAATAGATGGATGTCTTTGGTGACTGTGCACCCTCACTACATGGCGACATTTCAGGATGTAGTGTATGAATGCAATTCGGTGGAATCCTTTATTGGCTGGTCTTTAAAAAACGAAAATGAAATAAACTGTTGATGTATTTCTTACCCACATATAACATTGGATTTTATATATATATATTTGTATTTAGCACAAACCCTATATGTTCACAAGAAAAAGGACAGTGAAGAAGAGGTCCTGAAGAAGGCAGTTATGGGCTATTGAGGCTACCGAAATGTGTGTTAACTGTGTGCTGACTTCTTGCCAAGACACATTGATGGAAGATGGAAGTTGAGTCTCTTCTCTGTGGTTTTGTGTGGATTCCCGGGAAGTAGGGAGTAGTGTGTGGAGTATGTGCTATTGAAGTTTTGGTATGAATGTTTGAATGGTTGGGGGTTTGTGGCTCTGTTTCAATTCTTCCTTCTAGAGATTGGTAAAATTGTCATGATTGAACATTGCACTTTCAATGTAAATCTGGAAATATAAGAAGTAATCATAATAAATGTACACACCAATGGAGTTTATTCACTGTATTGCTATGAATTTTGTATGTCTATTTTAGACTAATGAAATAGAATGTTAGAGTATACTCCACCACAAACAAAGTGCATTTTATCCAGGGCTCCCGGTTTTATGGTATTTATTTTTTCAACGTTGCCGTCTGTATTTATTCATATTTATTTTTTGGCCATCTTATTGCTATTCAACTATATTTATCCATATTTATTTTTTGTTCTGATGATAATTGGAATGATAAAATGCCATATTTCCACATTTATTTAATGCTAAACATACACTCATGCTTTGATGCCTGTAGGGTTTTAACAAATTAAGCAGATAAATATAACAAAACACTACAGCCAGACGTAAATATTAGCATTACATACAAATGTATTTTGACAAATGGCTGTGTTTAATGAAATATCATCCTGTTTTTAACTCCCTATGGTGTCTATCTGCTCCACTGCTGGCCTGGAATTCATGAAGGGCAGCGTGGAGAGTCATTCACAAGAATGGACTGTGCGAGAAAATAGTCTCAAAGGTCAATAGAAGAAGTTGTAAGG
Source organism: Calotriton arnoldi (assembly GCA_963921515.1). NCBI lineage: Eukaryota > Metazoa > Chordata > Amphibia > Caudata > Salamandridae > Calotriton > Calotriton arnoldi. The sequence goes on from CAWUFW010013414.1 coordinate 250,138, forward strand.
CAGAGCTATTCGTTGATTTCTCTGCAACTGTACCCTCCTCAATCCAGGGTCAGTTGAAAAGTAAGGCGGCTCATGTGCCGTGGTCCGCTGCTTCCGGGACCCCTGCAACCTTCTGCATACGTATTCAAAATGGAAGGTTGCAGGGGTCCCGGAAGCAGCGGACCACGGCACATGAGCCGCCTTACTTTTCGACTGACCCTGGATTGAGGAGGGTACAGTTGCAGAGAAATCAACGAATAGCTCTGCCTTACAACTTCTTCTATTGACCCTTGAGACTATTTTCTCGCACAGTCCATTCAAAGTTTCCAAGACCTGATGAAGTCCATAATCTGGACGAAACGCGTCAGCTGTTTGGCTGCTGTCTTTTAACCAAAAAGAAGAATAAAGAATTTGCTTATTTTGTTACCCTATGGATGGACAGAATTTCTTTCTTCACTTGTTGGTGGTGCACTCCACATTGGTGTTACAATTGACTCTTGGTCGTGAAGACTGCTCCTTGGGAACAGCAGGAGCGGTGGAGGGGCACACGGTTTGAGCAAACAGGCTCAGAATATTGGACTCTTTGTTTGGGAGATTATATTGGGGGAGGTGCGTCACATGCACACTTGTGTGTATTGGTTAGGCTTGTTGTTCCAATTTTGAGGTTTAATAATGCAGTTTAGACTTGCACTTTTGGTAGGTGAAGTGCTTATGGAGTAGGTATTCATTTAAATGGAATAAGTAAATATTGTATATGCAAGGTTACCCACTTTCTGTTTAAAAACAGCCTCAGATAAAGCGAGAATGTTAAATCGTGAGAAAGTATTGTTTGAACCATCTAAAACAGCATTTAAGAAAAGGCATAGGAAACAGAATAGTACACACAGATTTATAACAACATTTAACAATGAACATAAGAGACTGAGACAGATTTTAACTAAGCACTGGCACTTTATTAAGGAGGAAGCTATAATAGGCCAAGAGCTAAAGAAAAATCCAGGAATAAACATACAGAAAATCCAAATCATTGAGGGATTATCTTGTTAGAAGTGATTTCTTGTGGGGTACAACACAACAAACCTGGCTATCACAGAAAGAAGGCTTCCGAAAATGCTTTCAGAGGAAGGCATGCCAACACGAGTGAAAATATGTCATTTTCCAGACCATGTTTGCTAGAACTATAAAAATACAAGGATTTTTGACTTGTAAAACAAGTTTTGTGGTGTACAGTTTAAGGTGACCCTGTAGGAAAATATATGTCGGCAGTACCACCCTCCGGCACACAAGAGGATACTGCAGCACAGGAGAGTCATTATCAATAGAGGTCGTAATTACCCCATGGCCAGGGACTTTGAGAAGGAGCATCAGAGTGATCCATCATTAATGAAATACAGCTGTATAGCACAAGTACCAAAGAAAAGAAGGAGTGGAGATAAAGAAAGAGAGTTGAGGAAGCTAGAAACATACTTCATCCTGGAATTGGACAGTAAGAAACCGAATGGTTTTAATATGTATGAGGAATTGTTTACTTGTTTATACTGAAATTTGTACCTAGACCTGCACACTCATCAGTAGAGCTAAGAGACAAATTTCCAAAAAGTTTTTTACGAGGACAAGGCAGACATGCACTAGCACTTTACAAAGCTGGGTCTTTAGTTCACATAGAAAACAGTTTTTTAACTACTTAATGTAAACCTTTTACTTACTTCCAGAGTGTAGGGATTTAAAGCAGGGTTATAGTCTTTGAATAGTCATGACTGTTGAAAACTTGAGCACTTTAGTAATATTTATAGCACTTAGAGGGCACTTGTACTTCAAATGGTAGACAAGGAGTACATTTTCTTCACACATACATACAAAGTACTGAAAGATCTATAAAGCACAATAAGGTAAAAGCAACTATGGACTAAAAGCACCTATCCACTTTAGAATCTCAAGGTAAATATATAATACACCTGTAGGAACTGTCCATTTAATTCCAGAAAAGAGTCCGTAAAGGATACTAAGATAAATAGTATTTATAATATTTATGTATGTACTATTGGAACTTTCCAATTTAAATTGTTGTAAACAAAATGTTTTAAACAAAAGGTTTAATGAGTAGTGACTATAGTATTGCGATATTAAGGCATAAATGCATGTTCCAAGATGGTGGTCACATTTGCTGCATTGAGTGTGCTGGAGTACTGAAAAAGCTTGGTCCTCTTTCTATGAGAACTTCCTAGGTAAGTATTCATGTATTTAATTAAAAAAATGAATTGAGCTCACCATCGTGAGCAAGGCTGCGACTGGCAGCCAGAAAGCATGGATGATTACACTCAAGAAATAAAAAGCCGATTTAGTCTCTTTTGTCTGAACTACGAGGAGTTTAATTGCATATATATATGCATATATATATATATATATGAGCTGCACTCCACTTTACAACGCCAGTTCGCCCAGGAAATGGAGCACGGACCCCAGTTTGTTGCAGATTTTGATATCTTTATTCTTGATCGTGAAGACCTAAGCCGCCATGACGCATTTCGACCCGGAAGGGTCTTGATCACATGACGCGCATCACTGAAGGTAGGGATCTTTTAACCAGTTTTGTTGACCATTTTTTTGAAACGTTTTTGTTCTTTTTAAAGTGACAGGTGCTCACAAGTTGCAAGGTTAAACAATAAACATAGAAAAAAGATTTCATGATGTGACTCGGAATTTACATTGAGTTTGAAACACATGCATACATAAATATTGGTTTGAATACCAAAATACTGTGTTAAAACCTGTACATACTGAATATGAAACCTTAAAATCAAGACAGTACTATGATGTTGTAAAAGCAAATAAAATCAGATTGGTATTTAAAAAATGATTTTCTGTTTGACGCTATAGGTTTCAGCTAATCTCGGTTTAAATACCTTTTACTTGTTTATGATGTAAATATCATTACCCAGTAGCAGACATAGTGCAAATGCTTATACAGTACTTGTGATGCAAAACTTTGTTTTGTAAACCTTACGACTAAAAGTGACTTGTGCTAGTGCCAATTTATAAATATAAATATAAAGTGCTGTGTGCTACCAACTTACTTGCTTAAAAATGTATAAAAACCTATCTAACCCGTGTGTGTTATAAAAAAGTGGGATTTTGAGGCAGCTGCAATTTGAAAAACCCAAATGTTTCAATTTTCTCCATATTTGATGATGTGCATTAATTGTTTACTCTTATGCACCTATTGAACTATCTTATTACTCTTCCTATCAAGTATTATAGACAAGTGTAAAGTTCCTCAGTTGCGTTCAGACCCCCCCAGATGTTTGGTATTGAGGTCCAAAATGTAACGCATTTCCAGTTGTCTGAGGCTTCTTTCCCTGTCACCCCCTCTTTTATTGGGGGGGATGGAATCTATCAGGAAGTACTTTAGATCCTTTAGATCCCCATCATGTACCTCACCGAAATGCCGAGCCACCGGATAGGACTGATCTCTGTTTTTTATCACCCTCATGTGTTGGAGTACCCTCTTGTGCCCCTGCAGTATGGTACTACCCACATAGCGCAGGCCGCAAGGGCACTTCAGCACATAGACCACATAGTCAGATTTACATGTTAATGCCTTGTTAATGGGCTTTTCTTGTTCACTAAAGGGTGTTTTGTATGAGGTTCTGTTTGTCCCATGTTGGCAGGCCTTACATGTCTTGCATCTAAAAAAAACCAATCTTTGGCCAAGCCAAGTACCCCTGGTTTGACCACCGGGATCATTTTGGACCAGAGTATCTTTCATAGATGGTGCCCTGCTGTATGTTATGGCTGGTCTGTTAGGAAGGAGATGGCCTATGCTTGGGTCACCTAAGACAAGGGGCCAATTTCTTTTTATGATGTTTCTAATAGCCCTTTCCTGTTTATTGTATCTTAGGATGAACCTAAAAGTTTCTGCATCCTGTACCATTAATTGGTCTTCTTCTGTGTTTTCTAAGGAGGGTTTCCCTAGGCACCTAGTAGCTTTTTTTGATGGCTGCATCTATGCATCTAGTCGTGTATCCCCTTTCCAAGAATCTAATCTTGCTGTCAGTTTGGGCTGTCAATAAATCTTCCTCACAGCTGCAGATTCGCCTCAACCGGAGCATTTCCCCATAGGGGATGCTCTGAATTAGGTGTTGAGGATGTGCACTTCCGGCATGTAGCACTGAATTGCCAGCAGTTGGTTTTCTGTGGAGTTTAGTTTCCATTTTACCATCTCTGATGTAGATCTGCACATCGAAAAAGTTTATGCATTCAGTGCTAATTGTTGCTGTGAAGTGCAAATTAAGTTGATTAACATTGAGTCCCTCAATGAATTTCTCTGCGTCTGCTTTGTTCCCCTGCCAGATAATAAAAAAGTCATCTATGTACCTCCACCATGTTTTGATGTTATTCCTGACAATTGTTGTATGTTCTTTAAGTAAAACCAACTCCTCCCACCACCCCATATGGAGGCAGGCATAACAGGGGGAGAAGCTTGCCCCCATTGTCACGCCCCTCAGTTGTTGATAAAGGGCATTCTGAAACATGAATATGTTATTGTATAAGCAAAATTCAACCATATTTATCAGCATAATATTGTGTTTGGTACAGTTTGTTCCCCTCCGCGCTAGATAATATTTCAATGCCCTTAGCCCGTCCTGATGATTTATGGACGTATATAGTGATGTCACATCTAGGGTAATGAGCAGGTAGTCATCATGCCAATCAAAGTTCAACATTTTTGATAAAAAGTCACCTGTATCCCTAATGTAGGAGGTTAGCCGTTACACATGTTCTTGTAGATAAAAGTCTACATATCTGGATGTCTTTTCTAGTAGAATGTTTCTGGCCGAAATAATAGGTCTTCCTGGTGGTTGTAGGTTTTTTTAATGTATTTTAGGTATGAAATATATAATCGGTGTAACCGGATTGTCATTCTTTAGGAACTTGTATTCATCAATCGATAATAGTCCTGCGTTCTTCCATGCTATCAGTTTCATTTTGTATTCATTGTATACAGTTCTTAATGACAGTTGGTCACTTCGACAGTAGCATTCTGTGTCCCTTAGTTGGCTCATGGCTTCCTTAACAAATTCATTTTTGTTCCATAAGACCAAATTGCCCCCTTTATCGGCATTGCGGATGACTATATCATTGTTGGCCTTGAGTTTGGACATTAATAGATGATATTGTACTTCCCGTCTGTTGGTTTTGCGCTTGATGGTATTTTGTACTTTATAGTTGAGATGCTTAATGCCCGTTACAATTTGTTCATGGAAAGTATCAATTGTGTCTTTTAGCAATATGGGATTGAACGTGGAGCGGGGCTTGAAAGGTGTCGTTCTTGTCTGCTGTTTGGTTGTACTGCTTGTATGCTCTGAATTTTCCATGATGTCGCTTGAGGCCGTGTTTTCATTAATTAGATTTTGCATGTCTTGTAGTACTGACATGTCGGACGTATTTAAATTGAAGTAGGCCGGATTAGCCATATCTTGTTGGTCCGGATTGTCTACTGCATTCGTTCCTGAATTCTTTTGTAACAGGAAGTATTTTTTTAGTTTTAATTTTCGGACGCTTTTGTATACATCTATTCTAGTTGCTGCATAATTAAACGAGCTCTCAGGGCAGTAGGAAAGTCCTAATGATAACAATTGTTTTTCTGCCTTGTTTAAAACGACATCAGTCAGGTTGATTATAGTGAGGTTACTGGATTGTTCAGCATGTTTTACCTTCGCCAGTTTCTCCTCGGTTGCCGTTTCTGTTGTTGTTTGCTGTTTGATTCCTCGTTGTCTGGCCCTCCGCCTCTCGCGGCGTTTTGTGGTTCTGTTCTTTGTTTGTTTGATTGTTTCCTGGGGCGCAGAGATTGCATGCATTCGATGCATAAAAAATCCACCTCGTCAACGAGTGATATTTTTGCCGTTATATGTTTTAAAGCTTGCTTGCGATTCTCCGCTTCTGACTCGCTCTCTAGGGCGGAGCTGAATTCGGAATTTGACGTGGCATCTGGTATTTATCTGCCCTCGTTGTGATATTGTTTGGCTGCTTGTGCTCCACCATATTTTGAAATGTTTAGGGAATCATATTTTTTCGCGAAGTATGTCTGTACTTGTATATGTATTTTGATATGTGTTATAGATTTGAAGATGCATGATGTATAACAAAGAGGTGTTGTTGCTTTGTATGTGGCTAAGCTCAAGAGTGTGAGTAGTAGTATAATGGTAAAGTTGTAGCACAAAAGTGTGGTTTAAAACATGTTTACATAAGCTATTAGTGATTAGGCTACTTTTTATAAGTCTGTAGAGAGGTACATTTGAAATGTGCCACAAAATGTTTGGTGTTTGTTTGAAATGGAAAGTGTGTTCAATAAAGGTTGGAGGTGTGAATAGTGTTGTGATTGAAGAAAATGTTTACTAGGAGATATATAGTGATATGTGTTATGTATCTAAAGATGGTAGATGTATAAAACACATGTATGTATCTATTTGTATGTTTCTTTTATATATGATGCTGTTAGCAAAAGGTACAGACATATGCGTGCATGCTTTCAGGAATATGGTGAGACTTACAGTTGAGACATGAGAAGGGTTTCTGCTTTATTTTTGGCTAGGTGTAACACTCTAAGTAGTTGTAGAATGGTAAAGCTGCAGCACAAAAGGGAGGTTTAACACATGTTTGTAGAGAGATTAGTTATTATACTAATTTTTGTGAGTCTGTGAAAAGCTATTGTTCAAATATAGCGCATAATTTTTAGTGTCTGTTTGAAATTTGAAGTGTAGTCTTTCTAGTTTTAAGATGTGGATGGTGTTGTGAGTGAGGTATGTGTGTACTTGCAAATGTATTATGGTATGTGGTATGTGGTATATGTCTGAAGATGTTAGATTTATAAAATACAGGTATACATCTATGTGGATGTTTCTTTTATATATGATGGCACTAGGAAAAGGTACAGACACAGGTATGCATTCTTTTAGAAATATGAGGAGACTTTCCACAGAGATGTGTGAAGGGTTGCTGGTTTGCTCTTAGCTATGCTCAATACCCGATTAGTAGTAGAATAGTGAAGCAGCAGTAGCAGATAAATGATGTTTAAGATATGTTGGGTGAGGAATTAGTGATAATGGTACTTTATTAGAGTCTGTGTAAAACTTCACTTGAAATATGCCGCATAATTTTAGGTGTGTGTTTGAAATTTTAAGTGTAGTCTGTCAAGTTTTAAAGCCTTTATGGTCTTGTGAGTGAGGGATGTCTCTACTTACACATGTATTGTTATGGTTTTGGCAATAGGTACAGATACAAGCATGCATGGTTTTAGGAATATGGTGAGACTTATGGCAGTGATATCTGATAGGTTGCTGTTTTATATTTGGCTAGGCACAACATTCTGAGTATGTGTAGAATGGTGAAGCTGCAGCACAGAAGTGAGTTTTAAGATATGTTGGGAGAGGGATTAGTGATTAGGCTACTTTCTATGAGTCTTGGGAAATGTATACTTGAAGTACAGTGCAAAAATGTAGGTCTCTCTTTGAAATGTAAAGTGCAGTCTGTCAAGTTTTAAATTTAAGGTCTGCATGGTCTAGTGATTGCTGTATGTCTGTACTTGCACATGTATTCTCATGTCTGCTATGCATGTAAAGATACTAGACATATAAAATGCAGGTATACATCTATTTGTATATTTCTTTTAGATATGATGATGATTTGAAAAGGTAGAGACATATGCATGCATGCTTTTAACAATATGGAGAGACTTACAGTTGAGTAATGTAATAGACTGCTGGTTTATATTTGGCTAGGCCTAACACCCATGCAGTTATAAAATCACCCAAGCACTATCCATGTAGTCTTCCAATCATCCAGGCACTACCTATGCACTGCTGCAATCAACCAGACACTACCCTTGTTCTCATACAATCACCCAGGCACTACCCCTGAACTCATGCAATCACCCAGGCACAACCCTTGCACTCCTTCAATCACCCAGCTACTAACGATGCACTTATATAATCACTCAGGCACTACCCTTGCACTCCGCCAATCACACAAGCACTATCCCTGTAATTATGTAATCACTCAGCCAGTAGCCATGCACTTATAAAATCCTCCATGCACTACCTTTGCACTCCTTCAATCACTCAGGCACTACAACAGTACTCCTCCAATCACCCAGGCAGTACCCATGCACTTATAAAATCAGCCAGGCACTTCCTATGTACTCCTGTAATCCCCCAGATATTATCCCTGCACTCATGCAATCACCAATGCATTCGTTATACACTGATTCAATCACCCAGGCACTACCCTTGCACTCCTCCAATCATCCTGTCAGTATCTATGCACTCCTCCAATCACTTAGCCAGTACCCATGCACTTATAAAGTCACTCGGGCACTACCTATGCACTTATGTAATCACCCAGACACTACCCTAGTACTCCTCCAATCACCCAGGCACTATCTTTGTTCTCATGCAATTACCCAGGCACTACCCCTGCACTCCTTCAATTACACAGCCACTATCCCTGCAGTCCTTCAATCACCCAGCCACTACCCATGCACTTATATAATCTCTCAGGCACTACTCTTGCACTCCTCCAATAATGCGGGCACTATCCCTGTAATTATGTAACCACTCAGCCAGTGCCCATGCACTTATAAAATCACCCAGGCACTACCTTTACACTCTTCCAATCACCCAGGCACTACAACAGTACTCTTCCAATCACCTAGGCAGTACCCATGCACTTATAAAATCACCCAGGCACTTCCTATGTACCTCTGTAATCCCCCAGACATTACCTCTGCACTCATGCATTCACCAATGCATTAGTTATACACTGATTCAATTACCCAGGCACTACCCTTGCACTCCTCCAATCACCCTGTCAGTATCTATGCACTCCTCCAAGTACTTAGCCATTACCCATGCACTTATTAAATCACTCAGGCACTACCTATGCACTTATGCAATCATGCAGGCACTACCCTAGTACTCCTCCAATCACCCAGGCACTACCCTTGTTCTCATACAATCACCCAGGCACTACCCCTGCACTCATGCAATCACCCAGGCACAACCCTTGTTGTCATAAAATCACACAGGCACTGCCCCTGCACTCCTTCAATCACCCAGCCACTACACATGCACTTATGTATTCACTCAGGCACTACCCATGCACTCCTTCTATCACGCAAGCACTATCCCTGTAATTATGTAATCACTCAGCCAGTAGCTATGCACTTATAAAATCACCCAGGCACTACCTTTTCACTCCTTCAATCACCCAGGCACTACAACAGTACTCCTCCAATCACCCAGGCAGTACCCATGCACTTATAAATTCACCCAGGCACTTCCTATGTACTCCTGTAATCCCCCAGATTTTATCCCTGCACCCATGCAATCACCAATGCATTAGTTATACACTGATTCAATCACCCAGGCACTACCCTTGCACTCCTCCAATCATCCTGTCAGTATCTATGCACTCCTCCAATCACTTAGCCAGTACCCATGCACTTATAAAGTCACTCGGGCACTACCTATGCACTTATGTAATCACCCAGACACTACCCTAGTACTCCTCCAATCACCCAGGCACTATCTTTGTTCTCATGCAATCACCCAGGCACTACCCCTGCACTCCTTCAATCACTCAGCCACTACCCCTGCAGTCCTTCAATCACCCAGCCACTACCCATGCACTTATATAATCTCTCAGGCACTACTCTTCCACTCTTCCAATCATGCAGGCACTACACCTGTAATTATGTAACCACTCAGCCAGTGCCCATGCACTTATAAAATCACCCAGGCACTACCTTTACACTCTTCCAATCTCTCAGGCACTACAACAGTACTCCTCCAATCACCCAGGCAGTACCCATGCACTTATAAAATCATCCAGGCACTTCCTATGTACCTCTGTAATCCCCCAGACATTACCTCTGCACTCATGCAATCACCAATGCATTAGTTATACACCGATTCAATCACGCAGGCACTACCCTTGCACTCCTCCATTCACCCTGTCAGTATCTATGCACTCCTCCAATCACTTAGCCAGTACCCATGCACTTATAAAATCACTCAGGCACTACCTATGCACTTATGCAATCATGCAGGCACTACCATAGTACTCCTCCAATCACCCAGGCACTACCCTTGTTCTCATACAATCACCCAGGCACTACCCCTGCACTCATGCAATCACCCAGGCACAACCCTTGTTCTCATACAATCACCCAGGCACTGCCCCTGCACTCCTTCAGCCACCCAGCCAATACCCATGCACTTATATAATCACTCAGGCACTACTCTTGCACTCCTCCAATCATGCGGGCACTATCCCTGTAATTATGTAATCACCCAGCCACTACCCATGCACTTATATAATCTCTCAGGCACTACTCTTGCACTCCTCCAATCATGCGGGCACTCTCCCTGTAATTATGTAACCACTCAGCTAGTGCCCATGCACTTATAAAATCACCCAGGCACTACCTTTGCACTCCTTCAATCACTCAGGCACTACAACAGTACTCCTCCAATCACCCAGGCAGTACCCAAGGCACTTCCTATGTACTCCTGTAATCCCCTAGATATTACCCCTGCACTCATCAAATCACCCAGGCATTACCTATGGACTCCTCTAATCCCCCGGACATTACCCCTGTACTCATGCAATCACCAAATCATTAGCTATACACTGGTTCAATCACCCAGACACTACCGTTGCACTCCTCCAAACACCCTGTCAGTATCTATGCACTCCTCCAATCACTCAGCCAGTACCCATGCACTTATATAATCACTCAGGCACTACGTATGCACTTATGCAATCACCCAGGCACTACCCTAGCACTCCTCCTATCACCCAGGCACTACTCTTGTTCTCATACAACCACACAGGCTCTACCCCTGTACTCATGCATTCACCCAGATACTACCCCTGCACTCATGCAATCACCCAGGCTTTATCCCAGCACTCATGCAATCACCTAGGCATTATCCCTGCACTCATGCAATCAGACAGGCATTACCAAAGCACTCCTTCAATCATCCAGCCACTACCCATGTTCTTATGTAATGACCCAGGCACTACCCTTGCACTCTTCAAATCACCCAGACACTATGGCTGTACCCTTCCAATCACCCAACCAGTACCCGTGCAAATATAAAATCGGCCAGGCACTACCTATGCACTCCTCCAATCACCCAGGCACTACCACTACACTCATACAACCACCTAGGCATTACCCCTGCAGTCATGCAATCACCCACACATTACTCATGCACTCCTCCAAGCTCCCACACATTACCCCTGCACTCATGCAATCACCTAGGCATTACCCATGCACTCTTTCAATCACTTAGGCGATACCAATGCAGTTATAAAATCACCCAGGCACTACCTATGTACTTCTCTAATCACCTAGGCATACCCCTGCACTCATTCAATCACCCAGGTACTACCTTTGCACTCATGCAATAACCCAGGCACTACGGTTGCAGTCTTCCAATCACCCAGACACTATCATGTCTCAGCTGTAGGTCTCACCACATTCCTGAAATAATGTATACATATGTTTGTTCCTTTTTCTAGCAAATTCATATATAAAAGTAATATACAAATAGATGTATACCTGTGTTTTATATGTCTATCAACTTCACATGCATGATATGTATCAAAATGTCTATGGAAGTAGAGACATACCTCAGTCACAAGAGTATAAAGGTTTTAAAACTTGACAGATTGCACTTTACATTTCAAACACACACTTATATTTATGTGGCATACTTCAAGTGAACTTTTCTACAGACTCATACAAAGTAGTGTAATTACTAATTTCTCACGAAACTTATTTTAAACATCACTTTTCTACTGCTGCAGCTTCACTATTGTACTACTGTTCAAGTATTGAGCATAGCTAAGGGCAAAGGAGCAACGTTTCACATGTGTCTGCTGTAAGTGTTACCATCTTCCTCAAGCTGTGTTTGCATGTATCTGTACCTTTTTTAGTGATTTCATATATAAAAGAAGTATAAAAATGGATGTATAACTGTGTTTTACACATATTGCATCTTCGGATGCATAACACATATCAGAATAGATGTGTATACAGAAATATACTTCAGTTAGAATACCATAGAGACCTTATAACTTGAGAGATTGCACTTCACATTTTAAACACACAACTACGTTTATGCGGTGTAGTTTAAGAGTACCTTTCCACACACTCATACAAAGTAGCTTAATCACTAATCCATTTCCTAAGATGTGAAAGTGTCACTTTTGTGCTGGAGGTTCATCATTCTGTGATTCATTATGATATTGGGCCTAGCCAAATATAAAGTAGAAATGTATCATATATGTCAGCATTAAGTCTCACCATATTCCTGAAAGTATGCATGCATATGTCTGTACCTTTTCCTAGGAGCATCATATACAAAAGAAACATCCAATTAGATGTATACTTGTGTTTTATATGTGTAGCATGTTCATATGCATAATACATATCAGAATACATGTTGAAGTAGAGACATACCTTAGTCACAACAGCATGTAGATCTTAAAAGTTAACAAACTATACTTCATATTTGAAGCAGATAATGAAAATTATGTTGTATATTTGAAGTGTTCCTTTTCACAGACTTATACAAAGTAGTGTAATAACTAATCCATCTCCTAACATGCCTTAAACCTCACTTTTGTCCTGCTGCTTCACCATTCTAGTAATGCTCAGGGTGTTGGCCCTAGGAAAATATAATGGAAAAACCTATGACATGTCTCAGGTGTAAGTCTCACCATATTCTGAAAACTATATATGCATATGTCTGTACCTTTTAACTTGAAGGTTTTTCTTTAGTAATAGATGAGAATATTTGTATATAAATATTTTAATAATATTAAATAATTTTTAGAAAGTTTTTTAACCTTTCCTTTTTTTCAGATATTCTCCATTATTATTAAGAAAGATTCAGTATGACAAGAAAAGTTGAAAAGAAAAGACAACAAAATAAAGTACGATTTAAAGGAGAGAGAAAAGCAGAAATTAGATGAAGTACAACATGTGACAATAAAGAAAAAAACTTCTGGTAAGAGAACTAAAGAATTTGTTGAAAGACTTTTAAAGAATATAATGAATTTTCAAAATGGGGAAAAGAGAAAGAAAAGTTGTACAACCAATCAGAAGGAAACGAAAAAAGGACAAATTAATGGAAAATCAGGTTATGGGAAAACAATCTATATTGAAAGAAGGATGAAAGAATGTAAAGACATTAGAAAGAGAATGTATAAAAGTAGAGTACTACAAAATGTATTGAAAGATTGCAAAAAATATAAAAGAGGATCAGAATTAACAAGAAGAAACAACAGATTGAAAGTGTAGTTGAAAAGGCTTTTGAATTGAAAAGAAAATTGTTTAAATTGGTATTGAAGAGAATGAAAACATTGAATAAAACAATGCACTTTATGAAGGAGAAAAGGAAAAGACTGGTTAATAAAAGTAACTTTTGGAAAAAAAATTCAGGTGAATGGAAGCACACTTCTAGTACTGAACCTTTATTTAATGAGGAAAGCTATTTTCAACAAAATACATTAGTTCATGCAGTTGATACCAGTGGTCGTTGCTATGAGGTAAAAAATGGTTGTCCAATTTAAAAAGAAAAGATGGTTCCTAGAAATGTAGCCGAAGAAGTTCAAGGGAGACGTACCAAAGCTCCAGTGTATAAGTGGGATTGTAGTAGTATTTGTAGTTTACGACAGGAATCTATTGATATATTACAAATTTTCTTATGAGATTATGGTAAAAAAAGTGTTAAACAGAAGAGTACGATGTTACAAGGACTAGATCCTTGTAAAGTGAGAAAATATACTAACTTGCAGGGTCATTCTCTGGCTTGTCTTTCAAGAAAAGTGTGTTGAAGTACTTTTCATCATTTAAGAATGTTAGCAGGACATCACTCAGAAATGCGGAAGTTAGTAAGAAGATTGTACTATGTGAAAAGTCCTGCGTTATCTTTAAGAGAAATAAACACAGCTCTTTTGCATGGTTCAGTATTGGATGTAAAAAAAGTTTCTGATGATATACAGTTTTGTTTCTTTGGTCCTGAAGAGGAGTGTACAGAAAGTGAGAGTTTGATAAGTGTAGGTGTTGAAGAAGAGGTCGAAGATAGTAGTACTGAGAAGTTTGTAGAAGAAATTATAAAGTTTAAGGTACTTTCTTGTGAAAAACCAAACTATGGGGTCTATTACGATGGCGGGTGGAAATAGTCCGCCTGCCACCGTAACGGTGAACGGGACCGACCGCCAGAGGTGCGGCGGTCCCGCTGTGGCCATTAGGATGCGACCGCCACCCTGGCGGCCGCATCCCGCATATTTAACATTGGCATGCACAACGTGACAGCCACCTTGTGCATGCCAATGTAGGGGGGTACCATAGGTACCCCCCAAGTGCACCCCCCACCCCCCAACACCACAGGGGCCCGCAACAGGCCCCTAAAGGCAAACACTGCATGCCTTTCCATGGTGGCATCGCCGCAATGGAAAGGCCAAACTCCGCTGACATCTTAATATGGCGGGTGGTGCCTGCTAGGCACCGCCACCATATTATTGCCCAGGACCACACGGCAGGCAATCGCAACGATTGCCTGCCTGCGGTAAAGCGGCGGGCGGTCTTTCCGTCCACCACTGGGCACCCCGTCATCGTAATAGGGCGGGGGGTAAATGGCGTGCGGGCGGGGAAAGATGTCGGGCGGATCGCCACCACCGGTCGGGCGGTGGCAATCCGCCCGACATCATAATGGACCCCTATGTTTGTATTTGTTGTCGATGTACTAACTATAGAAGTCAAACTAGGAATGTAGATTTGTATTTAAAAGTGAAAAGGAAAACAATGATAAGTGGGAGCAATTTGGTGCTTATTTGTTGGTAGAAGGTCGTTTTGAGTTGGATAGTGATCAACGTATTTGTAAATATTGTTACAATAGAATAAAAGAGAAAAAAATGCCAGCTAGAGCTGTACATACAACCTAGAGTTGGTAGCTATTCCTCCGGAACTGGTAGATTTAAATACGTATGAGTCCATTCTTATTCAATCTGTGCACCCGTTTCAGGCTATAGTTTGTATGGAGCCTAAAACAGGTAAGCTGCCTCCAACAGATTTACAAAGAGGTCTAAAAGGAAGAGTTGTGTATTTGCCTTTAGATTTTAAGAAAAATATTGAAACTGTTAGTGTAGAGAGAGAGGAAAGTGAACCTGTAGTTATTTAATTAATGGTGTACCAACAATCAATCAATCAATCAGGGGTTTGTTAAAGCGTGACTACTCACCCGTAAGGGTGTCAAGGCGCTAGGGGTGGGGGGGGTGCAGGTTCCATCCATCAAGGAGGGGGTCTGTCGAAGAGCCAGGTTTTGAGGTTTCTTGCGAAGATGGAGAGCGATGTTGTCTGTCTGAGGTGGAGCGGAAGGGCGTTCCATGCTTTGGCCGCGAGGAAGGAGAAGCCTCCCGATCTGGTCTTTCTGGTGTGGGGGACGACGGCGTAGGAGAGCTGGGCTGATCGTAGGGTCCTTTGGGGTGCGTGGAATTTGAGTCGGCTGTTCAGGTATGCTGGTCCGGTGCCGTGGAGGGCCTTGTGTGCGTGGGTGAGCATCTTGAAGGTGATTCTCGCCTCGACAGGGAGCCAGTGGAGTGTGCACAGGTGCTGGGAGATGTGGCAGTGTTTTGGCAGGTTGAGGACCAGTCTTGCGGCGGCGTTGTTCTGGATGTTCTGTAGCTTGCGGGTGAGGTTTTTGTTTATTCCGGCGTAGAGTGCGTTGCCGTAGTCGAGTCTGCTGGTGACCAGGGCGTGAGTGACGGTCTTTCGGTGTTCGAGGGGGATCCATTTGAAGGTCGAAGGAGGCGGAGGGTGTGGAAGCAGGAAGACGAGACAGAGTTGATCTGGCGGTCCATTTTGAGTTCGGAGTCCAGGATGATTCCCAGGTTGCGTGCGTGGTCCGTGGGGGTTGGCGGGTTTCCGAGGGCGGGGGGCCACCAGGTGTCGCTCCAGGCATCGGGGTTTGGGCCCATGATGAGTACTTCTGTTTTGTTGGTGTTTAGTTGTAGGTAGCTGTTTTTCATCCATTTGGCGACGGCTTCCATGCCTTCTCGAAAGTTGCGTCTGGCGGTGTTGGGCTCGTTGGATAGGGAGAGGATGAGCTGGGTGTCGTCTGCGTATGACACGATGTTGAGTCCGTAGGTTCTGACGATGGGGGCGAGTGGAGCCATGTAGACGTTGAAGAGCGTCGGGCTGAGGGAGGAGCCCTGGGGGACTCCGCAGGTGGTAGGTGTGGGGTCCGAGAGGAAAGGGGGGAGTCTGACCCGCTGCGTCCGGCCGGAGAGGAAGGAGTGGATCCAGTCGAGGGCCTTGTCCTGGATTCCTGCATCGTGGAGTCTACGTATTAGGGTGCGGTAGATCGAGGAGGATGAGGGCTACTGTTTCTCCTTTGTCCAGTAGGGTACAGAGGGCGGTTTCCGTACTGTGGTTTTTTCTGAAGCCGGATTGGGAGGAATCGAGGATGTTGTGTTCTTCAATGAATGTGGTGAGTTGGCTGTTGATGGCTTTCTCGATGACTTTCGCTGGGAACGGGAGCAGGGAGATGGGTCTGTAGTTTTTGAGGTCGGTGGGGTCTGCTGAGGGTTTCTTTAGGAGGGGGTTGACCTTGGCATGTTTCCAGTCGTCGGGGAACGAGGCGGTCGCCAGGGAGCGAAGGATGGTGTGGCGGAGCATGGGTGCGATGGTGTCGGCGGCTCTGTTGAAGATGTGGTGGGGGCAGGGGTCCGTGGGGGCCCCTGAGTGGATTGACTTCATTGTCTTCAGTGTGTCTTCGGCGGTGAGGGCTGTCCAGTCATCAATCACTGGTTTCCGGGTGTCGGGGGTGGTTGGTGAGGGTTCAGTGTGTTGGTTGTCTTCGTCGAAGTTGTCGTAGATGCTCTTGATTTTGTGGTGGAAAAAGGTGCTGAGTTTGTCGCAGAGGTCTTGTGAGGGAGGGATGTCGGTAGACTCGCTAGTGGGTTGGGCGAACTCCTTGATGATGCTGAAGAGTTCCTTGCTGTTGTGCGCATGGGTGGAGATTCTGTCTTCAATCGCTTTTTTCCTCGTTTCTCTGATGAGTTGATGGTGAGCGTTGGTGGCGGCTCTGAAGTTGTCGTGGGCTTCTGTGGATTTGGTGTTCCTCCAGGCCTTTTCGAGGCGGCGGCATGTTCATCTTTACTCTTGAAGTTCGGTGGTAAACCATCTCGCTTTCTTGGCGCGGGTATTGTTGTTTTTCTTGAGGGGGGTTATGGTGTTGGTGCTGTCCGAGATCCATCTATGCAGGATTCGGGCTGCGGTGTTGGGGTAGTCGTTTTCCGCGATGGTTGGGGTGGAGTTGTTGAGTGAGGAGGTGAGCTGGTCGTCGGTGATTTTGGTCCAGTTTCTTCGTGGAAGCAGGTGCTGGTGTCTGTGGATGGTGGGTGTTCTGAAGGTGAAGTGGACGCAACGATGGTCGGTCCATGGGAGTTCGGTGGTGTGGCTGAAGGTGATGGAGTTTCCTGTAGTGAAGAGGGGGTCCAGGGTGTGTCCTGCTGAGTGCGTGACCTCGGTCATGATCTGGCGTAGTCCAATGTTGTGGAGGTTGTCCAGGAGGGATGTGGTGTTGGGGTCCAGTTGGTTGTCGAGGTGGAAGTTGAGGTCTCCCAGCAGTGTGTAGTTGGTGGATGCGATGGCCTGCGGGGAGATAATGTCCGTGATGGAGTTGGCGAAGGGTCCGCGGGGTCCAGGTGGTCGGTAGATGAGGGTTCCTCGGAGGGTGGCGGTGGGGCTGGCCAGTATCTTGAAGTGAAGGTGTTCCATCAGTTCTGTGGGCTCGTCAGGGAGTGTGCTCAGGCGGAGGCTGGATTTGTGGACAATGGCGATTCCTTCTCCTGGGCGGGTGGGGCGGTCCTTCCTGGGGATCTTGTATCCTTGGGGGATGGCGATGGCGATGTCCGGTCCCAAGGTGGTGTTGGTCCAGGTTTCGGTGAAGAATGCTACGTCTGGGGTGGTGCTGTCGAGGAGGTCCCAGATTTCTGTGGCGTGTTTGTGGAGGGATCGGACATTGAGGAGGATGCATTGCAGGGTCTTCTGTTCGGTTGTGGTCTTGTGGGCGGGTTGTGCTGGATCCGTGTTCTTGGCGGTGCTACAGGTGTGCCGGCAGCGGTGATAGCTGAAGGGTCCGTGGGAGTCGGCTGGTGATGCTAGCTTGCAGTTGTTGTTGCGGCCTGGGTTGAGTGCGTGGAGTGCTGTTGGGTCGTAGCGTTGGCGGGGCAGAGGTCCAGGGTTCCTGGCGCTGGTCGCGGTCAGGTCACGGACGGGCGCAGACGGGCTTGCCTTTGACGCGCCTTCGGCCGCCATTAAGTAGGGGTCAGGGATCGGGGAGGGCTGGACAGCTGGGAGGCGGGAGCGGGGAGGGGAGCTGGATTGGGCCAGTCGCGCTGGGGGGGGAGGGGCCGCAGGGGCAGCAGCGGCAGGGAAAGGTAAAGGGAGGAAATAAGGGATAAAGAAAAAAGGGAAAATAGGCAGAAATAAGGCACAAAAGAGCAGAGATGCAGAAAAGTGCAGAAAGGTGAAAGATAGAAAAGGGTAGAAAAACGAGTGAAAGAGCAGAGTGACAGGAAGGAGACAGAGGTCCACTGGACCACCAGGGATGAGGCGCAGAGAAACCTGTGGGTGGAGGAGGGCCTCGATCACCAACACTCGAGAGTGCAGGTGCAGGCCTCACTTAATGGTGGAGCTGCGAGGGTGGGAGAGCAATTTCACTGACAATGAGTCAGTGGTCTTGCTCGCCTGTCCCCGCAGTGGCCGCCATTAAGTAGAGAGTCGGGGAGGGCTGGACAGCTGGGAGGCAAGAGCGGAGCTGGATTGGGCCGGTCACGCTGGGGGGAGGGGCCGCGGGGCAGCAGCGGTGGGGAAAGGTAAAGGGATGAAATAAGGGATAAAGAAAAAAGGGAAAATAGGCAGAAATAAGGCACAAAAGAGCAGAGATGAAGAAAAGTGCAGAAAGGTGAAAGATAATAGAGGGTAGAAAAACGAGTGAAAACGAGTGAAAGGGCAGAGCGAGAGGAAGGGAAAATGATCAGAAATAAGGCACAAAAGAGCAGAGATGCAGAAAAGTGCAGAAAGGTGAAAGATAGAAAAGGGTAGAAAAACGAGTGAAAGAGCAGAGTGAGAGGAAGGAGACAGAGGTCCACTGGACCACCAGGGATGAGGTGCAGGGAAACCTGTGGGTGAAGGAGGGCCTCGATCACCAACACTCGAGAGTGCAGGGGCAGGGGCAGGCCTCACTTAATGGTGGAGCTGCGAGGGTGGGAGAGCAATTTCACTGACAATGAGTCAGTGGTCTTGCTCGCCTGTCCCCGCAGTGGCCGCCATTAAGTAGGGGTCGGGGAGGGCTGGACAGCTGGGAGGCGGGAGTGGGGAGGGGAGCTGGATTGGGCCGGTCGCGCTGGGGGGGGAGGGGCCGCGGGGGCAGCAGCGGCGGGGAAAGGTACAGGGAGGAAATAAGGGATAAAGAAAAAAGGGAAAATAGGCAGAAATAAGGCACAAAAGAGCAGAGATGCAGAAAAGTGCAGAAAGGTGAAAGATAAAGAGGGTAGAAAAACGAGTGAAAACGAGTGAAAGGGCAGAAGCGAGAGGAAGGGAAAATGAGCAGAAATAAGGCACAAAAGAGCAGAGATGCAGAAAAGTGCAGAAAGGTGAAAGATAGAAAAGGGTAGCAAAACGAGTGAAAGAGCAGAGTGACAGGAAGGAGACAGAGGTCCACTGGACCACCAGGGATGATGCGCAGGGAAACCTGCGGGTGGAGGAGGGCCTCGATCACCAACACTTGAGAGTGCAGGGGCAGGCCTCACTTAATGGTGGAGCTGCGAGGGTGGGAGAGCAATTTCACTGACAATGAGTCAGTGGTCTTGCTCGCCTGTCCCCGCAGTGGCCGCCATTAAGTAGGGGTCGAGGAGGGCTGGACAGCTGGGAGGCGGGAGCGGGGAGGGAGCTGGATTTGGCCCGGTCGCGCTGGGGGGGGGGGCCGCGGGGGCAGCAGCGGTGGGGAAAGGTAAAGGGAGGAAATAAGGGATAAAGAAAAAAGGGAAAATAGGCAGAAATAAGGCACAAAAGAGCAGAGATGCAGAAAAGTGCAGAAAGGTGAAAGATAAAAGAGGGTAGAAAAACGAGTGAAAGGGCAGAGCGAGAGGAAGGGAAATTGAGCAGAAATAAGGCACAAAAGAGCAGAGATGCAGAAAAGTGCAGAAAGGTGAAAGATAGAAAAGGGTAGAAAAACGAGTGAAAGAGCAGAGTGACAGGAAGGAGACAGAGGTCCACTGGACCACCAGGGATGAGGCGCAGGGAAACCTGCGGGTGGAGGAGGGCCTCGATCACCAACACTCGAGAGTGCAGGGGAAGGGGCAGACCTCACTTAATGGTGGAGCTGCGAGGGTGGGAGAGCAATTTCACTGACAATGAGTCAGTGGTCTTGCTCGCCTGTCCCCGCAGTGGCCGCCATTAAGTAGGGGTCGGGGAGGGCTGGACAGCTGGGAGGCGGGAGTGGAGCTGGATTGGGCCGGTCGTGCTGGGGGGAGGGGCCGCGGGAGCAGCAGCGGCGGGGAAAGGTAAAGGGAGGAAATAAGGGATAAAGAAAAAAGGGAAAATAGGCAGAAATAAGGCACAAAAGAGCAGAGATGCAGAAAAGTGCAGAAAGGTGAAAGATAAAAGAGGGTAGAAATACGAGTGAAAACGAGTGAAAGGGCAGAACGAGAGGAAGGGAAAATGAGCAGAAATAAGGCACAAAAGAGCAGAGATGCAGAAAAGTGCAGAAAGGTGAAAGATAGAAAAGGGTAGAAAAACGAGTGAAAGAGCAGAGTGACAGGAAGGAGACAGAGGTCCACTGGACCACCAGGGATGAGGCGCAGGGAAACCTGCGGGTGGAGGAGGGCCTCGATCACCAACACTCGAGAGTGCAGGGGCAGGCCTCACTTAATGGTGGAGCTGCGAGGGTGGGAGAGGAATTTCACTGACAATGAGTCAGTGGTCTTGCTCGCCTGTCCCCGCAGTGGCCGCCATTAAGTAGGGGTCAGGGAGGGCTGGACAGCTGGGAGGCGGGAGCGGGGAGGGGAGCTGGATTGGGCCAGTCGCGCTGGGGTGGAGGGGCCGTGGGGGCAGCAGCGGCGGGAAAAGGTAAAGGGAGGAAATAAGGGATAAAGAAAAAAGGGAAAATAGGCAGAAATAAGGCACAAAAGAGCAGAGATGCAGAAAAGTGCAGAAAGGTGAAAGATAAAGAGGGTAGAAAAACGAGTGAAAACGAGTGAAAGGGCAGAGCGAGAGGAAGGGAAAATGAGCAGAAATAAGGCACAAAAGAGCAGAGATGCAGAAAAGTGCAGAAAGGTGAAAGATAGAAAAGGGTAGAAAAACGAGTGAAAGAGCAGAGTGACAGGAAGGAGACAGAGGTCCACTGGACCACCAGGGATGAGGCGCAGGGAAACCTGTGGGTGGAGGAGTGCCTCGATCACCAACACTCGAGAGTGCAGGGGCAGGCCTCACTTAATGGTGGAGCTGCGAGGGTGGGAGAGCAATTTCACTGACAATGAGTCAGTGGTCTTGCTCTCCTGTCCCCGCAGTGGCCGCCATTAAGTAGGGGTCGGGGAGGGCTGGACAGCTGGGAGGCGGGAGCGGAGCTGGATTGGGCCGGTCGCGCTGGGGGGTGAGGGGCCGCGGGGGCAGCAGCGGCGGGGAAAGGTAAAGGGAGGAAATAAGGGATAAAGAAAAAAGGGAAAATAGGCAGAAATAAGGCACAAAAGAGCAGAGATGCAGAAAAGTGCAGAAAGGTGAAAGATAGAAAAGGGTAGAAAAACGAGTGAAAGAGCAGAGTGACAGGAAGGAGACAGAGGTCCACTGGACCACCAGGGATGAGGCGCAGGGAAACCTGTGGGTGGAGGAGGGCCTCGATCACCAACACTCGAGAGTGCAGGGGCAGGGGCAGGCCTCACTTAATGGTGGAGCTGCGAGGGTGGGAGAGCAATTTCACTGACAATGAGTCAGTGGTCTTGCTCGCCTGTCCCCGCAGTGGCCGCCATTAAGTAGGGGTCGGGGAGGGCTGGACAGCTGGGAGGCGGGAGCGGAGCTGGATTGGGCCGGTCGCGCTGGGGGGTGAGGGGCCGCGGGGGCAGCAGCAGCGGGGAAAGGTAAAGGGAGGAAATAAGGGATAAAGAAAAAAGGGAAAATAGGCAGAAATAAGGCACAATAGAGCAGAGATGCAGAAAAGTGCAGAAAGGTAAAAGATAAAAGAGGGTAGAAAAACGAGTGAAAACAAGTGAAAGGGCAGAGCGAGAGGAAGGGAAAATGAGCAGAAATAAGGCACAAAAGAGCAGAGATGCAGAAAAGTGCAGAAAGGTGAAAAATAGAAAAGGGTAGAAAAACGAGTGAAAGAGCAGAATGACAGGAAGGAGACAGAGGTCCACTGGACCACCAGGGATGAGGCGCAGAGAAACCTGCGGGTGGAGGAGGGCCTCGATCACCAACACTCGAGAGTGCAGGGGCAGGCCTCACTTAATGGTGGAGTTGCGAGGGTGGGAGAGCAATTTCACTGACAATGAGTCAGTGGTCTTGCTCGCCTGTCCCCGCAGTGGCCGCCATTTAGTAGGGGTCGGGGAGGGCTGGACAGCTGGGAGGCGGGAGCGGGGTGGGGAGCTGTATTGGGCCTGTCGCGCTGGGGGGAGGGGCCGCGGGGGCAGCAGCGGCGGGGAAAGGTAAAGGGAGGAAATAAGGGATAAAGAAAAAAGGGAAAATAGGCAGAAATAAGGCACAAAAGAGCAGAGATGCAGAAAAGTGCAGAAAGGTGAAAGATAAAAGAGGGTAGAAAAACTAGTGAAAACGAGTGAAAGGGCAGAGCGAGAGAAAGGGAAAATGAGCAGAAATAAGGCACAAAAGAGCAGAATATGCAGAAAAGTGCAGAAAGGTGAAAGATAGAAAAGGGTAGAAAAACGAGTGAAAGAGCAGAGTGACAGGAAGGAGACAGAGGTCCACTGGACCACCAGGGATGAGGCGCAGGGAAACCTGCGGGTGGAGGAGGGCCTCGATCACCAACACTCGAGAATGCAGGGGCAGGGGCAGGCCTCACTTAATGGTGGAGCTGCGAGGGTGGGAGAGCAATTTCACTGACAATGAGTCAGTGGTCTTGCTCGCCTGTCCCCGCAGTGACCGCCATTAAGTAGGGGTCGGGGAGGGCTGGACAGCTGGGAGGCGGGGAGGGGAGCTGGATTGGGCCGGTCGCGCTGGGGGGGAGGGGCCGCGGAGGCAGCAGCGGCGGGGAAAGGTAAAGGGAGGAAATAAGGGATAAAGAAAAAAGGGAAAATAGGCAGAAATAAGGCACAAAAGAGCAGAGATGCAGAAAAGTGCAGAAAGGTGAAAGATAAAAGAGGGTAGAAAAACGAGTGAAAACGAGTGAAAGGGCAGAGCGAGAGGAAGGGAAAATGAGCAGAAATAAGGCACAAAAGAGCAGAGATGCGGAAAAGTGCAGAAAGGTGAAAGATAGAAAAGGGTAGAAAAACGAGTGAAAGAGCAGAGTGACAGGAAGGAGACAGAGGTCCACTGGACCAACAGGGATGAGGCGCAGGGAAACCTGCGGGTGGAGGAGGGCCTCGATCACCAACACTCAAGAGTGCAGGGGCAGGGGCAGGCCTCACTTAATGGTGGAGCTGCGAGGGTGGGAGAGGAATTTCACTGACAATGAGTCAGTGGTCTTGCTCGCCTGTCCCCGCAGTGGCCGCCATTAAGTAGGGGTCGGGGAGGGCTGGACAGCTGGGAGGCGGGAGCGGGGAGGGGAGCTGGATTGGGCCAGTCGCGCTGGGGGGGAGGGGCCGTGGGCGCAGCAGCGGCGGGGAAAGGTAAAGGGAGGAAATAAGGGATAAAGAAAAAAGGGAAAATAGGCAGAAATAAGGCACAAAAGAGCAGAGATGCAGAAAAGTGCAGAAAGGTGAAAGATAATAGAGGGTAGAAAAACGAGTGAAAACGAGTGAAAGGGCAGAGCGAGAGGAAGGGAAAATGAGCAGAAATAAGGCACAAAAGAGCAGAGATGCAGAAAAGTGCAGAAAGGTGAAAGATAGAAAAGGGTAGAAAAACGAGTGAAAGAGCAGAGTGACAGGAAGGAGACAGAGGACCACTGGACCACCAGGGATGAGGCGCAGGGAAACCTGTGGGTGGAGGAGGGCCTCGATCACCAACACTCGAGAGTGCAGGGGCAGGTGCAGGCCTCACTTAATGGTGGAGCTGCGAGGGTGGGAGAGCAATTTCACTGACAATGAGTCAGTGGTCTTGCTCGCCTGTCCCCGCAGTGGCCGCCATTAAGTAGGGGTCGGGGAGGGCTGGACAGCTGGGAGGCGGGAGCGGAGCTGGATTGGGCCGGTCGCGCTGGGGGGTGAGGGGCGCGGGGGCAGCAGCGGCGGGGAAAGGTAAAGCGAGGAAATAAGGGATAAAGAAAAAAGGGAAAATAGGCAGAAATAAGGCACAATAGAGCAGAGATGCAGAAAAGTGCAGAAAGGTGAAAGATAAAAGAGGGTAGAAAAACGAGTGAAAACGAGTGAAAGGGCAGAGCGAGAGGAAGGGAAAATGAGCAGAAATAAGGCACAAAAGAGCAGAGATGCAGAAAAGTGCAGAAAGGTGAAAGATAGAAAAGGGTAGAAAAACGAGTGAAAGAGCAGAGTGAGAGGAAGGAGACAGAGGTCCACTGGACCACCAGGGATGAGGCGCAGAGAAACCTGTGGGTGGAGGAGGGCCTCGATCACCAACACTCGAGAGTGCAGGGGCAGGCCTCACTTAATGGTGGAGCTGCGAGGGTGGGAGAGCAATTTCACTGACAATGAGTCAGTGGTCTTGCTCGCCTGTCCCCGCAGTGGCCGCCATTAAGTAGGGGTCGGGGAGGGCTGGACAGCTGGGAGGCGGGAGCGGGGAGGGGAGCTGGATTGGGCCTGTCGCGCTGGGGGGGGAGAGGCCGCGGGGGCAGCAGCGGCGGGGAAAGGTAAAGGGAGGAAATAAGGGATAAAGAAAAAAGGGAAAATAGGCAGAAATAAGGCACAAAAGAGCAGAGATACAGAAAAGTGCAGAAAGGTGAAAGATAAAAGAGGGTAGAAAAACGAGTGAAAACGAGTGAAAGGGCAGAGCGAGAGGAAGGGAAAATGAGCAGAAATAAGGCACAGAAGAGCAGAGAGGCAGAAAAGTGCAGAAAGGTGAAAGATAGAAAAGGTTAGAAAAACGAGTGAAAGAGCAGAGTGACAGGAAGGAGACAGAGGTCCACTGGACCACCAGGGATGAGGCGCAGGGAAACCTGCGGGTGGAGGAGGGCCTCGATCACCAACATTCAAGAGTGCAGGGGCAGGCCTCACTTAATGGTGGAGCTGCGAGGGTGGGAGAGCAATTTCACTAACAATGAGTCAGTGGTCTTGCTCGCCTGTCCCCGCAGTGGCCGCCATTAAGTAGGGGTCAGGGAGGGCTGGACAGCTGGGAGGCGGGAGCAGAGCTGGATTGGGCCGGTCGCAGTGGGGGGTAGGGGCTGCGGGGGCAGCAGCGGCGGGGAAAGGTAAAGGGAGGAAATAAGGGATAAAGAAAAAAGGGAAAATAGGCAGAAATAAGGCACAAAAGAGCAGAGATGCAGAAAAGTGCAGAAAGGTGAAAGATAATAGAGGGTAGAAAAACGAGTGAAAACAAGTGAAAGGGCAGAGCGAGAGGAAGGGAAAATGAGCAGAAATAAGGCACAAAAGAGCAGAGATTCAGAAAAGTGCAGAAAGGTGAAAGATAGAAAAGGGTAGAAAAACGAGTGAAAGAGCAGAGTGACAGGAAGGAGACAGAGGTCCACTGGACCACCAGGGATGAGGAGCAGGGAAACCTGCGGGTGGAGGAGGGCCTCGATCACCAACACTCGAGAGTGCAGGGACAGGGGCAGGCCTCACTTAATGGTGGAGCTGCGACGGTGGGAGAGCAATTTCACTGACAATGAGTCAGTGGTCTTGCTCGCCTGTCCCCGCAGTGGCCGCCATTAAGTAGGGGTCGGGGAGGGCTGGACAGCTGGGAGGCGGGAGCGGGGAGGGGAGCTGAATTGGGCCGGTCACGCTGGGGGGGGGGCCGCGGAGGCAGCAGCGGCGGGGAAAGGTAAAGGGAGGAAATAAGGGATAAAGAAAAAAAGGGAAAATAGGCAGAAATAAGGCACAAAAGAGCAGAGATGCAGAAAAGTGCAGAAAGGTGAAAGATAAAAGAGGGTAGAAAAACGAGTGAAAACGAGTGAAAGAGGCAGAGCGAGAGGAAGGGAAAATGAGCAGAAATAAGGCACAAAAAAGCAGAGATGCAGAAAAGTGCAGAAAGGTGAAAGATAGAAAAGGGTAGAAAAACAAGTGAAAGAGCAGAGTGACAGGAAGGAGACAGAGGTCCACTGGACCAACAGGGATGAGGCGCAGGGAAACCTGCGGGTGGAGGAGGGCCTCGATCACCAACACTCAAGAGTGTAGGGGCAGGCCTCACTTAATGGTGGAGCTGCGAGGGTGGGAGAGCAATTTCACTGACAATGAGTCAGTGGTCTTGCTCGCCTGTCCCCGCAGTGGCCGCCATTAAGTAGGGGTCGAGGAGGGCTGGACAGCTGGGAGGCGGGAGCGGAGCTGGATTGGGCAGGTCGCGCTGGGGGGAGGGGCCGCGGGGGCAGCAGCGGCGGGGAAAGGTAAAGGGAGGAAATAAGGGATAAAGAAAAAAGGGAAAATAGGCAGAAATAAGGCACAAAAGAGCAGAGATGCAGAAAAGTGCAGAAAGGTGAAAGATTAAAGAGGGTAGAAAAACGAGTGAAAATGAGTGAAAGGGCAGAGCGAGAGGAAGGGAAAATGATCAGAAATAAGGCACAAAAGAGCAGAGATGCAGAAAAGTGCAGAAAGGTGAAAGATAGAAAAGGGTAGAAAAACGAGTGAAAGAGCAGAGTGAGAGGAATGAGACAGAGGTCCACTGGACCACCAGGGATGAGGTGCAGGGAAACCTGCGGGTGGAGGAGGGCCTCGATCACCAACACTCGAGAGTGCAGGGGCAGGCCTCACTTAATGGTGGAGCTGCGAGGGTGGGAGAGCAATTTCACTGACAATGAGTCAGAGTCTGAAAATATGGCAAAAGTTGGTAGATGTCACCAAACTTCAAAAGGCTACATTTTATCTTGTACAAAACAATATTTATTATAAAAATGTATATGTGGAAGAACAAGAAATATCCTTAGAAGATGATAGAGAAATTTCAACTGGCCAAATAGAAAAAGTGGACAACTCCAGGAGTGAAGAAATGTATGAACATTAGAGTATACATCCTCTACATTCAAAAGAAGTTATAGGAAACACTATTGAATTATTCCAAATGAAGAAAGCAAAGGGAACTCCCATGAGTGTATGGGAAAAAAGCTTGTTGTTTTCCACAGCTCTTCCCCACTGGAAAAGGTGGACGATATGATGCACGGCCAGTACAGATTCCAGCTTCAGAATATCGTACAACAAGATTGTACTCAGAAGATCCAAGATTTCGACAGTGTATTCCATATTTATTTCATCTTATGTTTGAAAGTGACTTGTCTGGACTTTCATATGCAGTGAACCACATTTTATATACAGGAGTTCATCTTACACATGTTTCTGCAAAGGAATTTTTGGACAAAGTTCAACAACGAGATGATCATTTAGAATCTCAGTTAATTAATTTGATGGCATGTCAGCGTGGTACTAATGGTACTAATGAGTATTGGTATCGTCGTCACAGAGAACTTAAATGTATGTTAAGAAACTTAGGAACCCCTACGTGGTTTGTTACGCTTAGCTGTGCTGAATACGCGTTGGACGATTTACTTGAATTTCTACGACAAGCAAATTCAAATGTAAAAAACATTGAATTGAAGACAGCTGGAGAACTGTGTTGCTTGGATCCTGTAAATGTGTGCAGATATTTTAATCATAGGTTTCAAGCTATGATGTCTTTTATCTACAATAAAAATAATCCACCTCTTGGAGAAGTTATTGATTTCTTTTGGAGAAAGGAGTATCAAGCCAGAAGTGCTCCTCATATACACATGCTATTATGGATCAAGAATGCACCTAAATTTGGAACCGTTTCTGATGAACCTGTTTTGTCTTTAATTGAAGACTATGTTACCTGTGCCATTCAAAAAAGAGGAGGAGAAAATAGCTCAAGACAACAAGTTTTACGTTTTCAAAGTCATCGATGTGGAAAATATTGTCGACGAAAATACACGTCAAAGGGAACATTTTATATAAAATGTCGTTTTCTATTCCCACGTCCAGTAATTTCAAAAGGAATAGTCAATAGTTTCATGTCAGCAGTAAGGCATACTATAACTCGAAAGTCTCCAAAGAATACTTACAATATAAAAATAACTGAAGATTCAAAGTATATTAATGACTACAATCCAGTGATTTTGACAACGTGGAATGCAAACATGGATATCCAGTATGTTGCAGATAATTCGATTGCTGTTGTTCGCTATGTTACGTCATATACAACGAAATCTGAAAAGACAGAGTTGAAAGAAATGTGGGATGAAATTTCACAAGAGAAGACTCTTAGTAACAAATTGTACAGCTTTAGTTTGAAGATGCTTTGCCATCGAGAGATTGGATCCTACGAATGTTCGGATCGGTTGACCTCTGCAAGTTTATATTCAAAGTCAAGAGGAATCATTTGGGTAAGTCTAGGTCTTGCTGCAACACGAAATCAAGTATTGAAATCTCTACAACAAATTGAATACTTAGCATTGAATGAACCAGAAAGTACAGATATTGTTAAAACTAATATGTTGGATATGTACTATCCCAAAAGGAGTCCACATCTGGAAAACATATGTCTCTATGAAGTACTGCAACATTACAACTTTAAGAGAAATGTTACTGAAAGTATAAATGAAGAAAAATATGCAGTAATTGGATGTGATGGATGTTTGGTAAAACATGCCAAAGGAAATCTTATTAACCACAGGAAACTCAGTTGCGAAACTCCAGATAAAAGGGAATTTTTCTATTTAGCACTTCTGCAACTCTTCAAGCCTTGGCGTAGTAAAATGGAATTACTTGAAGATTTTGACTGCTATGAAGATTCTTTTAATGCTTGTAAAGATAGCATTCAATGCACAATTTTTCCAACAAATGTTAAATGAAGAGATTGAACAAGAAACTACTATTGCAGCTGAAGTAGCTAGAGACAGTTCTCAAGATAGTCAAAGTTCTGCTCCACTAAGTCATGATCCACTAGGACAATCAATTCTTGAAAATGAAGCAGCAGTAACCATGAATGAAGTAGAAACGGCAATGCAACAAGCAAAACAGGATATTATTGAGTTGGGAAACTTAGAAGAAAAACAAAATATTGAACAAAAAGAAATATATCAGCAAGTGACACAACAGATAAAGCATGGTTTACTGCATGAAAAAAAAGAATGCCGATGCACATCATTTAAACTTATTCGAATGTACATCAGTGGGCAAGCTGGAACAGGAAAAAGTTTCTTAATTAAAGTTTTGACCAGTTATCTACACAAAACCACTGAATCACATTTATCTTGTGTTTTAACCGCTCCAACTGGGTTAGCAGCACACAACATTAAAGGGATTACATTACATCGATTACTCATGCTACCAGTTGAACATGAAAATAAGTTGGAATATCACAAGCTATCTGGAGAAGCTTGTTATGAAGTCTCAAGAGTACTGAAGAAATGAAACTTCTGATCATTGATGAGGTGAGCATGGTCTCAAAATTAATGCTTGCCTTTGTAAATTTAAGAATGTAACAGATTTTAAAAACAGATTATGATGTATTATTTGGAGGAAAACATGTAATTGTATTCAGCGATCTACTACAACTTACTCCTGTGACAGGACAACCAGTTTTTAAAACACTTGTCCATGAAGACACTAGGAAAGCTTTGGGAAGTATTGGAAATGTGAACATTTGGTCTCATTTTGAATATAAAGAACTTATTAGCGACAAGCAAGTGATGAACATTTTGGAAACATTCTTAAAGATATCAGAATTGGTGTTTTGACAAAATATGGTAAAGAAGCTTTACAAAGTCAGCTACTAATAAACTTGTTTCCAAATGAAAACATTGCACCTGAAATAATGCACCAAACAATTGGAGAAAATAAGTCTATAATTTGCCTAATGCCAACACTGTAAGAGTGTTCTACATTCAATAAAGAACTTTTGAAACTGGAAAAACAACTGATAGTGAAAATGGAAGCCATTGATAAAATGGAACACGAAGGAGTTACTATTCTTCTCTCAGAGAAATTACAGTCAAAATTGGATTCCTTGGAGAAGTCTGTATCTAAGACTGCTGGTTTAGAAAATACTTTATATGTATGAGACCTGGGCGGTGAACTTCACTTAGTTCGTGGAGTTTGCAGAGTTTTCTGCACTCCGCACTCTGCGGAGCTCACGGAGTACAAAAAACTCCGCTTTGCGATGTGCAGCGGAGTTTTTTCACCGCTCGCTATTGCGAACGGTAAGTTTGCGATTGCGAACAGTAAGTTTGCGAGCGCGAGCTGCCGCTTGGGTAGAATTTCTACCCGAGCGGCAGGAATATCAGCACAAACTGCAGTTCGCACTGCACTCCGCCACTCGCGGATCTTTGCAGAGTTTTTTTGTAACTTCGCGGAGTTCCGCGTAGCAAAACTCCGCTGTTGGAAAGTGGATTATTGGTAGGGGCAAATGTAGGTCTGCCACCGGCAATAAGGCCACTAACCATTGGTAGGACTCAGCATAGGTCTTAGAAAATTATTCCTATGCTCAACCCTTGGTAATGTGGCTGCGAGCAGACAGGCTTAACTTCAAAGACAGGTATGTAAAGCTTTTAAAAACACCACTTCAGTAAATAAATAAGACGCAACACATAATAAAAATCCAACACCAATTTATAAAAATAGGAAATATTTTTATCTTTAAAATGACACCAAAACGACAAAAATCCAATGTAGGGAACCGGAGATATGAATTTTCAAAGATTTAGCAAAATATAGCACTTAGAAGCTTATAGCACCATATTGGGATACAGGCTCGCGATAGACTGACCCAAAGTCAAAGTTTCAAGCCCCATGCGGAAGGTCCCGGTCACAGTTTTTACCTTCGGACTTAGAAACTTTTCTGGAGCTTTTCTCCCCGAGGTCCCTCGAAGCTCTCAGCCAGTCCGGATTCAGTGAGGGTTCGCCGGCTTGCCTTGCGATGAGCTACCGGTCACCTTCCTACGTTCGGACTTAGAAACTTTTGCGGTTTGACCTCTGGAGTGTTCCAGCTTGGCAAATCCAGGATCCAGGCCAACACGCGGTTGAAGGCAGGCGGCTTGGCTTTCGCGGTTGCTCCCGGTCACCTTTTCTACGAGCGGACTTAGAAACTTTTCTGGAGCTTTTTCTCGCGGGGTCCCTCGATGCTCTTCACCAGGCCCGATTCGGTGAGGGTTCGCCGGCCTCGCATTTCTTCTACTCCCGGTCAAACTCTGGAAGTTGGACCGACGGAGCTTTTAGCGGGATGAACCTGGATGGCTTGGCCGGCTCGCGTTTGAAGGCAGGCGGCTTGGCTGACCAGGTTGAGTTGGTACCTCTATGTAGCTTTTTTTCAAAGTTCCTCCAAAGTTCTCCAAACTTCTTGAACTTCTTCCTGAAGTTCCTCAAAGGGTTCCAAAGTGTCTCAAACTCACTCCAAGGGTCTGGAAGCTCCAAGATGGTCCTTGAAAGTTGAGGACTTCAGTTCCCACAATCCACTTGGACGTCACCCTTACAAATCCACTGTTAGTTCCCCAGGTTGATGATCCTTGGTGGTGAGGGTCCAGGTGAGCTCTGTTAACCTGTAGCTGGCAGGGAGTCCACTCTTTACTTCTTTTTCAGCAAGGTAATCCACAGGGCTGTAGTTTCTGATGGTGCAGGCTTCAGAGGTCAGGCCTTAGAATGTGTACAGCAAAACTTCTCAGCTTGGCACAATGTCTTGCTTTCTTCAGTTTCAAGCAGCAGATCTGGAGGGCCCTGCCCCTCTCAGATACTTATTCCAAGTTCTCTGGGTCAGACAGGAGGTTACTCCTGACCAATGGGAGCAGGGTAACTCCTCAAACATATGACCACATCCTGTAGAGTGTGGCATTATTTTGTCCCAGAGTGCATCAAATCTTCCAAATCCATAATGGCTGATTTTCCAACAAGGAGTTAAGAGCTGGCTAAACACACCCCTAGGATGGCTAATTTACTTAGACTCTCCCCCCTGCATCTGCTCATACCTTCCTTAATCCTACCATCTGCCTAAGGTGGAAAGTTCAGAGTTGTAAATGACACTGTTCTCTGCTCTCCTCTTTGAAGAACATAGTTTACGACTCCTCCCCCTGGCCTGGCATTCCTATGGAACAGCACACTGCCCTGCCAGCAGAGCTGGTTGACCCCAGGGGCTCTTTATCACCTCTTCAAGGCAGCCTGGCTAATCCACTTAACTCTGCACAATCAGGGCAGACCACTGGAAGGCTGAATCTGGACTTACAAACAAGAAAGTCTTATAACTTCTTGTATGTACACTTTAGGAGAAATTCAACAATATCATATTGTTGAATGTATTAATACCATTCGGGGAAGTGTTTGAATGGCACTTCTAGCCCTCTCCTATTAAGAGTTATTAGTTAATAGCTTTCTACCATGTTAACCTATGTAACAGGGGATTTGCAATGGGAAAAATGACTTGGGCCATTTTTCCAGCACCAGGACTTACAAAAACATATTTTATAAGTACTTTGCTTATATCTACAGGACCCCCACCCCATAGGACAACTAGGGGAGACTTTAGGGGTTCTGAATCTGTAAAAATATTGCAGATCCTCACTTCACAGTGCTCCTAGCATCAAAGTCGAATTTGGGCAGCACTTTATCACAATGTGGGAGTGAAATGTGAAATTCCACTTACCCAGGGCATATAAAACTCATTTTATAAGGGTCTACCTTATAGATACCTGACCCCCCACCCCTGGGACACCTAGGGGAGACCCTGGGGGTCCCTAATATGCCATAATATTGTAGGTTATCCATTTTTAAGTGCCCCAAACACCAAAGTCGAGTTTGGATACAATTTACTTTTTAAAAGCAGTCCTGCACCCATGGCTACTTTTAAAACTGACCTCAGGCCTCAGCAGTGCACACATGCAAGTGCAGAAAGCTGCTGGCCTCTAAACTGCCATGCCCTACTACATACTAGGGACTGATAGGTAGTTTCAATTCCCCAACCCTATTATATATTAGGGGCTTATAGGGTAGGTCATGCCAATCACAGGGGTACCCCAACCCATAGTGTACCCTAGTGTATGTAGGTGTTTTCACTGTATCTAAGTGTTTTCAGCATAGCACTGGCCCTGGGCCTGGTTAGGCAAAGCCCAGGGTCAGTCAGAGCCAGTTACTACCAGTACCAGTCAGCAAAACGTTGGGGGGTGCCCAGGGCACAGGATGACTTTGCAACATCCGCAAACTACGCCCAGGCCTAATATGTATGTGTAAACTGTCGGGTAATAATATGGCGTAATTTGGATGTAGAAAAAGGTTTAGTAAATGGAGCAATGGGAAAAGTTGTTGATTTTGTTAATTATCAGAACAGAGATGGAATTGAATTTTTGAAGAGGTAAAACAGATTGGACGTTGTGCTGTTTGTTGTTTGCTTGTAAAAGACTTGTATGCTCATAGAAAACAGTTTCCTCTTTCTTTAGCATAATCTGTAACCATTCATAAATCTCAAGGTTTAAGTGTAGACAGTGCTTTGGTAAATATTGGAAGTACAGTGTTTAAAGAAGGCATTGCATACGTTGCATTGTCTCGAGTAAGAAAATTATCTGGTTTGTATTTGATTGAATTTGATGAGAAAAAGATTAGTGCTGATGTAAATTGTGTAAGAGAGTAGAATCTGTTAAGAAGACTTTATGCTCCTAACTTAGGTGAATATCCCATATATGAGAAACGTGTAGTGTGTCCAAAATGGAAATATGACAAATATTCCACTGAGATTCAAAAAAAGAAAACAATTGAAGAGAATGATAAAACTGCAAAGAAAATGAAAATGGACACTGTTGATAATATCGTAGGATACCAGTTAGAAAATAGTTCAGGTATCAACTGCTATGCTAATGGAATTGTGATTGTTGTTTTTTATCTAGAGGATCTTCATCATGAAATTATGGAAAATCAAGAAAAAAGATTATGTTCTTTACTCTATTATATTTTTCAAAAGTTGGTAACTGATAGAACTAAAATCCATACTGCTTCTGGCATTTGGCATCTTTTGGATATATGTACTGGTTCTTCGCAATTTACACTCAATATACAACAAGATGCACAATAATTTCTTATGTTTATGCTTGCAGTATTGGAAGATGAAGGAATAGAAATTGAAAATGTATTTGGACTAAGTTACAGATGTGATCATATATGTGAAGAGTGTTCATTTTCTTCTACCACTGAAATAGACACTGAACGATTCATATATTTGACGATACCAGATTGCAAATCAGTGTCTTTTAACAAGTTACTAAAAACAGCTAATCAAGATATGAATTGTTCTCATTGTATATCAGAAATGTTGTCAACATTATTTATAGAACGATTTGGACAATATGTCATTTTAATGCTACAACGTTGTAGAGCAGATGGAAGAAAATTGGAAACCAAAATTAAAAGTTTTGTGGCAAGTCAAGTATCAATTTCAGGAAGAACTTTTAAAGCAGTGGCTATTACTTTTCATGATGGACCTACTACAAAATGTGGACACTATACTTTGTATTTAAAGTGCAATAAAGGATGGACACATTGCAATGATTCCCATTTGGAATTCAAATGTAGGTTGCATTACGAATTACCAAATTCATATCTAATATTTTTGATGCCAAAGTTTTGAAAACATCATTCGGCCTATTGGGAAAATGTGAACACGAATTAACGAGTTTATTTTGGATATTTTCAATGCAAATGGATTTGGAAACATTATTCGGCCTATTGGGAAGATGTGAACAATTACTGTTTGGATTATTGTTTGTGCTAATTCTTATTGCATTTGTAAAATTGTGTTTTAAAGAAGTAGTTTATATATTTGATCTTTATATTATACGCAATGTAAATGAGAGTGTATATTTTACAAAATGTACTTGAGAGAAATAAAAGATTTAATGTAGTTAAAGAATGTAATTTAGAAACTGTAGATTGGTAAACAGATAGTTACACTTGTAAATATTTTCAATACAGATTTTTTTTTTTTACAATCTCATTGATTGTTTTTTTTCCCCGCTGTTGTATGATGATCTACATTGAAATCACTGTGTATGGTGAAATTCTAAAATTATGTTGTGTTCCTAAAAGTATAATATTATATGCAATAACAGTTTTTCTTCAGGTAATGGTAAAGTTTGAAAAGATTTTAAATTCAGTTTACAACAAAACTACTGTAAAATACTTCCACTGAGTTTTGTATCTTCTTTAGTAAAAAAGGTAAGATGAAATAATGTAATAAGCATGAAAATGTGAACTAATGTTTACAGCCGCTTTTACTGCACTCATCCATTTTTTCCAACACTACCCATGCACTAATTTATACAGTTAGGCACTATTCCCACACTCCTCCAATCACCTAGGCACTATCCATGCACTTCTCCAATCACCTAGCCAGTACCCATACATTTATAATATCACCCAGAGACTACCTATGGACTCCTCCAATCACCCAGGCACTACCTGTATACTCCTCTAATCCCCCAGACATTACCCATGCACTCATGCAATCACCCAGACACTACCCTTGCACTCTTTCAATCATCCAGCAGTATCTATGTAGTCCTCTAATCGCTCAGCCAGTACTATGCACTTATACAATCACCCAGACACTACCTATGCACTACTCCAATCATCCAGGCACTACCACTACACTCATGCAACACCTGGACATTACACCTGCACTCATGCAATCACCCAGACATTACTCATGCACTTCTCCAATTTCCCAGACATTACCCCTTCACTCATGCAATCACCTAGTCATTAAACATGCACTCCTTCAATCACCCAGGCACTACCTATACACTCCTGTAATCACCCAGGCACTACCCCTGTACTCCTCCAATCACTCAGCCAGAGCCCTTGCACTTATAAAATCACCCAGGCACTACCCCTGTACTCCTCCAATCATTAAGCCAGAACCCTTGCACTTATAAAATCACCCAGGCACTACCTATGCACTCCTCCAATCAGCAAAACATTACCCCTACACTCATGCAATTTCCCAGGCATTACCTATGCATTCCTCTAATCCCCAGACATTACCCTTGGACTCATGCAATCACTCAGACATTAACCCTGCAGTCATGCAATCACCTAGACATTAGTCATGCACTCCTCCAAACACTCACACATTATCCCTGCACTCATGCAATCACCCAGGCATTACCTAAGCACTCCTTCAATCACCCAGGCACTACCCTTGTACTCTTCCAATCACCCAGGCACTACTCCTGTACTCATGCAACTACCCAGCCAGTAACTATGCACTTATAAAATCACACAGGCACTACGCCTACACTCGTGCAATCAGCTAGACATTACCCCTACACTCATGCAATTACCCAGGCATTACCTATGCACTCCTCTAATCCCCCAGACATAACCCCTGCACTCATGCAATCATTTAGGCATTACCCATGCACTCCTCCAATTACCTACACATTACCCCTGCACTCATGCAATCACTTAGGCATTACCCATACACTCCTTCAATGACCCAGACATTACCCCTGCACTCATGCAATCACCTAGGTATTACCCATGCAGTCCTTCAATCACTCAGGCAGTACCTATGCACTTATAAAATTATCCAGGCACTACCTATGCACTCATGCAATCACACATGCACTACTGATGCACTCCTTGATGCACCTAGGCATTACCCATGCACTGCTCCAATCAGCCATGCACTATCCATGTACTTCTTCAATCACCCAGTCACTACCCTTGCACTCATCCAACCACCCAGGCACTACCCCTGTACTCATACAATTACCCAGGCAATACCCATGCACTTATAAAATCAGCCAGGCCCTACCTCTACGCTTATGCAATCAGCTAAACATTACCCCTACACGTGAGCAATTACCCTGGCATTACCTATGTACTCTTCTAATCCCCCAGACATTACCCCTGCACTCATGGAATCATCAATGCATTAGCTATGCACTACTCCAATCACCCAGACACTACCCTTGCACTCCTGCAATCACACCAGGCATAACTTATACACCCCTGCAATCACCCAGGGACTTCCACTATACTCATGCAACCACCCAGACATTACTCTTGCCCTCATGAAATCACCCAGGCACTAGCTATGCACTCATAGAATAACCTAGGCAGTACTCTTGCACTGCTGCAATCATCCAAGCACTATCCATGCACTTGTCCAATCATCCAGCCAGTACCCATGCACTTAAGAAATTACCATGGTACTACTTATGCACCTTTCCAATCATCCAGGCACTACCACTACAGTCATGCAACCACCCATACATTACTCCTGCACTCATGCAATCACCCAGGCACTACTCATGCACTCCTCCAATTACCTACACATTACCCCTGCACTCATGCAATCACTTAGTCATTACCCATGCACTCCTCCAATGATCCAGACATTACCCCTGCACTCATACAATTACCCAGGCATTACCTATGCATTCTTCTAATCACCCAGTCAGTACATATACACTTATAAAATCATCCAGGGACTACCTATGCACTTATGCAATCACCCATGCACTACCTATGTACTTATGCAATAACCCAAGCACTACTCTTGCACTCCTTCAGTCACCCAAGCACTATCTATGCACTCCTCTAATCACCTAGACTTTACCCTTGCACTCATCCTATCACCCATGCATGAGTTATGCACTCCTCCAATCACCCACACTCTATCCTTGCACTTCTGCAATCACCCAGGTAGTATCCATGCAGTCCTCTAATCTTTCAGGCAGTATCCTTGCAGTTATAAAATCATCCAGGCACTACCTATGCACTCATTGAATCACCCAGGCACTACTGATGCACTCATCAATGCACCTAGGCATTACCCATGCACTCCTCCAAACACCCATGCACTATCTATGCATTCCTTCAATCACCCATGCACTACCCTTGCACTCATCCAATCAGGCAGGCACTATCCATACATTCCTTCAACCACCCAGGCACTACTCTTGCACTCCTCCAATCACCCAAGCACTATCCATGCACTCCTCCAATCATTCAGGCACTACCCATGCACTCTTGCAATCACTGAAACATTACCCATGCACTCCTTTAATCACTCAGGCACTATCTATGCACTCCTCTAATCACGCAGGCACTACCCCTGCACTCATGCTATCATCCAGCCACTGCCCATGCACTCTTACAATCACCCAGGCATTACCCATGTTCACTTCTCCAATCACTCAGGCACTACACATGCACACATGCAATCACACATACACTACCCATATACCTCGCTATATATTACACTTGCCACAATTCATACAACACTTACAAATGTGTCTATTTTTAACCAAATAGTCGGTTCTAAAAAGAGCCATTTTTTTCTTCTTTTTTTCTTGTATTTTTTGGTGCTTTTTAAAAAAAAATGAAAAAAACAACAGAATAAACTGAGAAAACTTTCTCTAACATTTTACAATTAAAATATCACTGCAAAAAAAAAAGAAAATTAACAACAGTGGTTTTTTGCTGCAAAAACAAAAGCATCTACTGACTGCTCACCCTAGCAAATCATTTTTTTACACTTGATGCAGCGTTCTTCAAGACCAACAAACTCTGGTCTAATGTCAGGTCCTCTGCTTGATGATGATGTACCCGCTAAGGTGCTAGGCCCTGCGACCTCATCACCTTGCTGTGCTTGACGTTCCAGCTCACGTCGATGTTCTTCTAGTGCTAGGTGACGAGGGTGCATAGTTTGCAGGTGCTTCAACATGGACGAAGTACCGCATGAGTATTTCTTCTCAGAGCCCCGAGATAAGATTCGTTGACACAGAGTGCAGGTCACCTTTATTGCGTTGACCTTCTTTCCACCGGGTGGAAAGGAAAAGAAGGCCCAGACGACACTCTCCTTACGCTGTTTTGTTGGTTCCTCCAAGTCATCTTCTTCACCAAGGATGTTGTCAGGTGGATTTGAAGACGCCATTTTAGTAGTGTTTAAAAACAAAACACCCAAAAAAACAAACAAGAGCAGCAAACACAAAAGCTGTGTCTCCTGAGGATGTTGTTGGAGTAATGAGAAATGTGGGTGGGGTGCTGTAAATTCTAGAACAAAAAGCTTCTTAACCAATAAAAAGCTTTCCAGGCACATCCTGCGCAATTTCCGGAAAATATATTTAACAATAATATATCTTTATTCCAGTTAAAAATATATGATATTTACAATTATGCTAAATAATCTCTTGGTACCATATATATTTTAAAGTTATATACATGTAGTTTTAAAACAGAAAAATTTACGGTAGATTTGCGCACCTGGTGCGACCCCCGGGAATACGTACGTGACGTCGCGCAGGGCCAAGAACCGCGCACCCTTCGCACACCAAATGCACATTGTACACGGCTTAACCAATATGGCGGGAAAATTCTTGGATTCGCGCAACCACCGTGACTGATACACGATTGGTACGCGAATCCACTTTTAATTTCAATGCATATTTTAGGAAGGAGAAAACCTCACATTATTTTGATAAAAGTTTAAAAATTTTGAAAAAGCTTTTTTTGGACATTACAATTGGAAATTAGCATTTAAAAAACCTCTGAAATTCACTGAAAAAAACATAGGTTTCAGGGGCGTTATAGTTAGAAATTAGCATCTAAAAAACCTTTGAAATTCACTGAAAAAACCATAGGTTTTAGGGATGTTATAGTTAGAAATTAGCATTTAAAAAACCTTAGAAATTCACTGAAAAAAAACAGAGGTTTAAGGGACGTTAAAGTTAGTTGGACATTTCACTCGTACAAAACCAGAGAAATTTGGCCGTTATAGTTGGTTGAGCTAACTATAACTCGCTCCCCTGCAATGCACTGCTGATGACATCACATATTACATAACTCATGACATGGTCAGTGACATCACTGATGACATCTCAAATGACATCACTGATGACATCACTTAACCATGAAGATCTAAATAGTGAAGTGAGGGCAGATAGATGCAAGTCTGCCTCAAGAAGAGGCAGGATTCCCTCTAGAAGTTCAGTGAGGACCTTGCTAGCAACAGGCCACTGTTCTTCCTGAGCACTGCCAATTGGAAGATGATAGGAGGGGTGGACATGCAGTTTCTGTTGTTCAATGTAAGGAGGTTTCGAGGCAGGGTCTGCTCTTTTGTCTCTACATGATTATTGCTTCAAGACAGCCAGATGGAGAGATCTCCCAATTCACTGTGCCCTTTTTTGGGATAATTCTGCTTGGATTCAACCCCTTTGCTACCTTCTGTGCTCAAAATTGTGTCTGAGAAATAGCTAGAAAATTACAATTGAAAGAGAACGTCCCTAAACAAGTTATGAAACCATGGGCAGTGAATCCAAGTCTCCTGCCTGGAATGTGTGTATTAAAGTGGGATCTGAACCAACCTACTTTGTTCAAGTTCCATGTTCTTCATGACCAAAGAAGGGAGGGCTTCGGAGAGAACTTTAAGGGCTGCTGTGTGACCTAGGTGACCAAAGCTGGTGTCTTAATGACAGCAAGTCTCCAATACATGGGAACACATCACCTAATGCCTGCACAACTTGCTGGAGAAACCTAGCACCTAGAAGCATGTCTGCCTGCTCAAATAGGAAAGTAGAGTGCATGGCCCTGCAGATGAAGAGACTGTCAAGGAGGTGAACACAGGTGAGTTCCAGATTCTTTCAGGTAAACCAACCAGTGGATTCCTGACCAAGTGGTTTTCCACTTCAACCACTGGTTTTGCATATGACAATTTGGCTTTTGTTTTTATCACCTGTTACTTGCACATACCTTTGATAAGCTTTAATAAGGTCCTGAAAAAGGCCACCCCCACCTCTGTCAAGAGTATTAGGCTGAAACATTTTTACCTATTTTCACTCAATGGCAGGCAGAATTCCCTTCTGTTATATCTGGGTTTTTAATCCTAGTCCAGGGGCTTCCCAATAAAGTCTATTGCGTACCCTGGGGCTAGCTTTAACTCACCACACTCAGTTCATCTATTTTTTTTTGCAGTTTTATATAGCGTGAACTCGACCCGAAGGTATCAGAGTGCTTTACATGAGCACCAGTTGCATTACAGATAGACACATTAATTTTTTGGCACAGGAAGATTAGGTGATTTTCCCAGAATCACACTGTTTGAGCCTCCCGCCAGACTCTAACCTGGATCCCCAGGTTCAATTTCAGCCACTTTAGCCATTAAACCACATCCTCTCTCCAAGGGTATTTGTTATACCTCTCTCTACCAAAAAACATTCCTGAGCTCTTCCCATTCAGGGAGGGGGGAGGTTGTAGCCCGCATTATGATTAGGTTCATAATGTGAAGAGGTTACCCTATAATGAAGCATGTCACCCTCAGGTGGGCGAGGGAACCCGGCCTTTGAAAGGGACACTCTTTTTCATTTTGTGCTAGCATTTACTCAGTAGGGCAGTCAACCTTTGCAAGTCTTTAAACCTCCTGTTACCCTCCATGTGGTTTATAGTGGTATCTGACTAGTCTTTACCAAGCCTGCCACCACCAGACATGCTTCTGACCTCATGGGTTGAGAGCCTTCGCTCTCAGAGGCTGGAAACAATGCCTGCTCTGGGAGGAGGTGCTTCACACCTCCTCCAGGCTGGAATGGCATTCCAAGGCGGGAAGCTTCAATGGTGATGTCACCTTTGAAATGCAACCTAGTTATCTCCAGTTCATGGAGGATGCCAACCCCCCGTCCTTCCCCACTTTTGGCGGGAGGACAGACGGGAAAATTAGTTAGATTAGGAGATGTGCCCACATTCAGCTAGCACCACCCCTAAGATGGAGCAGGTGAGGTGGACCCCACTTTTCCAATTCCTCCATCTTGTCTTGGAGAGAATTAGTCAACTAGGTTCAGGGTTATGCCAACCTCCCAATGGAAGTGGTCATAGGAGGATGCAATCACACTAAAGGTTGGTAGCCCATTGGCTACTACCTGGTACTCTCTTCAACGCTACTAAATTTAGTATTTAGGTGGCACCCCTTGGCCCTGAACTTCGGATCCTGCCAACCTAAGAAGAAGGACACTGAAAAGTCGCAAAGA
The DNA here is from genome assembly GCA_963921515.1 of Calotriton arnoldi. Lineage (NCBI taxonomy): Eukaryota > Metazoa > Chordata > Amphibia > Caudata > Salamandridae > Calotriton > Calotriton arnoldi. The sequence continues at coordinate 292,470 of CAWUFW010013414.1, forward strand.
GCAAGGAGAAAAGGACGTGTAACTGACCTTGCGGCAACCCTGACAGCCTCCCTGTTGTCTCCAACTCCTGCACCAAAGCTGACTTGTCCTGCAGCTGTACTCCAGAAACCCGGGAGGCCTTCCTGCCTTTGACAAAGAACCAGAAACTTCCTTGGATTGGTGGAACTAGTCCCCTACACATTGCAGACCAAGTCCAAAGCAGCAACAAAGTTCTCGCCGATGGGTCATTCAAAGTGGTGACCCACAGAAAAGTGGCAAGAGCACTCCAAGAGTGGTAGCTGCCTCCCACTGATACTCTGAGCCCGTACATCACTCCCAACGACCTCCAGCCTGTGAGGTCCCTTTCAACTTCACTTGCCATAGCCAAGGTTTGTTGGTAGCTAATCCTGCCACCAACCCCTTCAGTCTTCACTCCAACAAGAGCGTACTCTACAGCACCTGTGACTGACATCGGAAATGAAACTACTATTATGATTTTGCATCTCCTGTTTACTGGCATCACCTGTGTTGCAGAAACGATCTTAGCACGACCATCGATCATTTAAGGACTGGCCGAGGAGCAGCTTTGGCGCACCCACCCCTCATGAGCGATATTTCCGTGTGTCCCTGCATCCAGCATCCCTTGGCAATGTAATCAAGAACTGCCTGTTCCACTCGAGTCCTGGGGCCCCAAAGACTTCTGCTCTGAAAGAGCAGAAACCAAATCCAATCCCAGGTGCTAGTTGGCACAAGACTTGCAAAAGCCTGTGTGCTTTTATCCCCGACCACAGCGGTCTTTCAATTGACAGTCCTGCCCCTCACCCGATTTCCCCCATTGCCTGCAATACTAAATTGTTTGACGGTGACGCGTGTTACCTTCGTGTAGTCTATGTTGGCCATCACAGTAAATGCTTGAGGGTGTTTAAGCATTTTCTATTGCAACTGTGTTTTACCACATTTTTTTAAATGTACTTGCCTAATCATACTGATTTTGGTGCTTAAAAAATGCATAAAGATACTTGTTACTTTTGAAAATTGGTCTTGGATTTATTCTTGAGTGTGTGTCTCATTTATTGCCTCTTTGAAAACAACAAATGCTTAGCACTACCCTCTGATAAGCCTGACTGCTTGCCCACACTGCCACAAATAGAACATTAGTATTATCTACTTTTGCCTCTGTATACCAATCTTAGTCTCACTGGATTCTCTGCACAGGGTACTTGATTTTAGTGCACTCTATAGAGAGCCAGATTCCTACATTGGTGGATCAGTGGTGGGGTCTATGAGTTTGTGTTTGCTGATAGCACTTTGTCAATAGGTGACCACACGAATAAATTCAAAAATTTCCTTTAGCTAGTTGTATTTTTCGTTTGGGCTATTTTTTCCACATTTCTAACATGAACTCTTAGGGCCTTGGTTGAGTCCCTGAAACCAGTTGTTAAAATTTAAAAACTAACTTTAGTAAGGACAAAAAAGTGTTAAGGTGTTTTTTATCTTTCCAAAAAGGTCCCAGTTTTGAGCAATAATGGATAACTCACAGGGGCAGGCTCAGGAGCTCGACCTGACACCTTACATGGAGATGTCTTACTCCAGGTTAAGGGCTCTCTGTAATGGGTATGGTGCTCATGCTACCATTGTAAAGCTTAGAAGGCTGTTGACAGAGTATGAGCGAAATCATCCAGTGGATGAAAATGATTCCATGAGGATCAAACAGGAGAGGATGATGCTGAAGAGGTGGTAGAGACCCCTATCTTAAAAGAAGAAGCTCTCTCAGAGGGGGAGCTTGCTTCAGAAAGATTGACCAGGAGGGCAGTAAAAAGCTCAACTCCTGGCCATAGAGCATCACAGAAAAGAGTTGGGCTTAGGACCCATCTCTGTGGGCTGCAAATGTATAACTAGGGAAGGGAGGAAATCTTTGACCCTAAAATCCCCAAAGGGATTGTCCCCAAATACACAATTGGTGATGATATCACAAAATGGTCTACTGATTTTGAGAGATCTTGCATCCATAGGAAGGTAGCCAAGAAACATTGAGGCTCTCTCCTTTGGTAACTGTTTTCTGGTAAAGCAAGGATAGACTCCTGACATTGAAAGAGACAGATTCTGAGTCTTACGACCTCATGAAGGGTACATTGACTAAGGGCTTTGTACTCACCACTGACGAATATAGAATCAAATTCAGGGAGACTCTAAAAACCCAGAGTCAGTCCTGGGTTGATTTTGTAGACTTTTCAGTTAAGACACTAGGTGGCTCGTTGAAAGGTAACAATGTGAATGACTACAATGGGCTTTACAATTTAATTATGTAAGAGGATCTGTTGAGCAATTGTTATCAAGAGAAGTTATATCAGTTTCTGGTAGATGTTGGTCCACTTTCTCCTCAAGAGTTGGGGCAGAAGGCAGACCACTGGGTCAAAACAAGGGTGACCAAAATGACCACTGGTGGGGGTGACCAAAAGAAAGAGTCCAAAAAGACCTCAGAGGGAAAGATGGTGAACAGAAAGATAAAAACAAAGAATCTTCTAAAGGCCCCCGAAAATCTGTTCATGAGGGTAGCCCCAAAACTCTTCACAGTCTAAGGGTATCTACCAGGGTAAGAACTGTGATCCCCAAAAATGCTTGGTGTCATGACTGTCAGGTCATGTCAAGGAGCTCACTGAGGCAACTCTATTCACAGAGGTTGGGGTGGATGTAGCTACCCTGCTGTCTGACCCAGCAATCTAGAGTAATACAGACAACAGCCACATATTAATGGGGCTAGAGTTGAAGCTCTGGGAGAAACTGGTGCCAGTGTCACTGGTGTCCTCAAACTAGTACTTGCCTGGGGAGACCTATACAGTCCTCAATGCTAATAACCAGGCTAAGGTACATCCAATTGTGTTGGTGTCTTTGGAGTGGGGAGGGGTTGCTACCCACAAAAGGGTGATGGTATCTTTTTAAATTCCTGTACAGTGCCTGCTTGGCAATGATCTGGAGTCCTCAGCATGGGCTGAGGTAAAAATAAAAAGCCATGCAGCCATGCTGGGTATACCAGAGTAGGTGAGTGTAAAACCAAGAGGACAAAGTAGACCCAGGGTGAAAAAGAAGAGTTGGTGTTATATTCCATATAGGTACCCCAATATAAGCCCCGGTAACAACCCAACCTTTCACCTATATTTGTCCCTACATTACATACATAACGGGCTGCTAGGACTGACCCTTTACCTAGTTACGGTACTGCTTACAGAACGTGGGGTTTTCCCTGAACAATAGCCACATATATTATGCATGAGGATTCTTGGATTCTTGGAAACTCAGCAGGACTACCATCTCCTGCATAATAACTATGTACAAGGTTCATTCCCATCATCAGCCTAAGCCCGACAATGGCACAGCAAGGTAGAACATCTGGGGATTCCTTTGGGTAGATAAACATCACATCTTGCTGAGATAGTCAGAGGAGATCAGGACTTCCCTGCCGAGACACTGGCGCAAGACGCTGTGTTTCCTGCATGCATATACTCCAGCTCACAGTCTAACATCCCTTACGGGGTGTCCAGCTCAAGACCAAGACGGGATCACACAGTCTCTCACTACAGGTAATGGGGTTGACTTTATCCTAGAGGGATTCTTGGCTTAACACCTACATACGTGCTAGGTACACTTAGGCGCATGTGGTTAGGGTAGCATCGTAGGAGTATGCATTTTATTGTCCTTTATTTTATATACTTGCCTACATTCATGGTTATACCAAAATGGTAGATATCTACCATCCTTTTACTTTCTTAGTGCTTCTAATCGTTTATATCTGTTTCTGTCTAGTGGTTGTTTCAGCACACCTATTTTACACTGGAATAATGACTGTTCAATAAATGCTTATTGAAAAACGTCCATACCGTTTATTCTATGTATCTCTCTGAGACTAAATGAGCGCGAGTGACTGAGCGAAAAGTAGTACACTGTTTCTACGGTCCTAAGGATCAGGGTTGTCATGTTCGATAGTTGCCAAGAACTATTTTCTCCTTGGTAAGAGAAGTTTCTAGTGGCACTGTGAGCTAGCTGGTACACAGACCAACATACCTGGTGGGGGTGTCTAGAGTCAGTCTTAAACCAATCCTGCAGTGTATGTTGTCTAAACGTGCAGACTCTATGTAGGTTTCATAGGAACTACACGACATGGCGCTGCCAAGGTTAGTTGGGTACTTATTTAACGGTGAAATCTGAGTAGTTCAGTCGTGCTATTTTCAGAGATCCCTACTCACATTTTTCCAGAGATGTCTGGAGTGGGAAGGTACAACAATCCACCGCAACTGAGTAGGCAAAATCCATTTATTGGCTGTTGATTAATCAAGCTTGAAGGACACATTGTTCCTATTGTGTATAACACCTTATCTCAGTTCCCTTGAAAAACTCTTCTTACTGAAAAACAATGGCTGAGCAGCAGGATAACGCTGTGCATAACCTAAATCTCTCAGCCGAAGATGAAGATGCAGATGCAATACAAATTTCAGAAAATGTTAGAAATGCCATCACCCTAAAACTAGCTTCATATGGCTTAACAGCTAGGGGTGGGCCAGTAACCTTCGTGATTGAGGCACATGAATCATATAGAAGAGAGGTATTCTATTCATGGGTTAGATTCCAACAGGCAAATGCACGAACAAAAACATTTCAATGCTACACAGAAGATGACATACCAAACAAATATTGTCCATACGAGGACATTGAAGTTCCGCTCACTTACCAGGAGCATATATACTGGTTTAAAGGCGCCCTTCCCCATACAAGAAATAAAGTAAGACTCGGTCCACTTGGAAGAGACGGAGTAACATGGCCAGTACTAGTGGCCTACACACCACATCCTGACATTGAAACAATGACAGTAGGAGACTTACAAACACTTCATAATGAACTAATAAGACTTTACAGAAACATGACACAGTTCGTGATGAGAACACTCACACTCCAGCCAACCACGGCTATACCAACAGCTCCGATTCAAACATCGACAACCAAAATTACGCCGCAAACATTACACGCAGTAATGGGTAAAATGCCCACTAAACGTGAACAAATGCCATTCTGGATAGCTCAAAAATATAACACAGCTAGAGGCACTATTTCCGCACACTGGTCCACAAGAAAAGCATAGAATGCTGACAATTTGCTTGCCCATGGGAATAGCTCCCCAGATAGAGGATTATACCACTTGGGGTACAGTCTTCGCTGCCATATATGCCAGGACTCATGGTATCCCTTCACTAGCAGTAATACCAGATGAATTAAGACAAATAGAGAATGAGTACGAGGCAGAACCTGCTCTGAACTTAGAGATGAAGTTACTAAGTAACTTTGGCCAGGTATCAGCTACAATATTAGCAAACATTAAAGGGTACGCAGCAGCAGTGGCAACACGCCAATGCCTAAGGGATTTCACTCCTTTACAACAGGAGACAGAATTACCTAAAATTATTGAAACCGCTTATGCAGAATTAGGTAGAGATAGTTTGGGAGCTAGACCAATAAAACCTCAACTGATGGGAGGTCCAGAAAAAGAACACACCAAGCAAACACCTGCTTCTTCAAAGAAGAAATGGGATAATAACAAACAACAAAAGAATAGATCTCAATCCAGAGGTAGGTCTCCTCAACAGGAGCACTCCAAAAGGAGGTATAACCTTAGGAATAGAGATAACATTAAAAAACCTGACAGGTATCAGGACACTGATACACGTTCCTTTCAGGGTTCATCAAAAAACTCAGAGAGGGAAGGACGGTCAGAACACAGACAAGAAGAGCGTACAAAGTCCAGAGACACGCAACGCACTTCGGACTACACATCCAAAAAAGAAGAAAAGCCTAAACCAGAACCTCAATTCAAAAAGAAAAAAATAGCAGGTCTTAAGATCAGACATGCCCAGAATTCTGAGGACTCAACTACTGAACAGGGAATGGGCTCTGATGATGCTAGACAGTGCAGCAGAAGTAACAATAGCTCACCAGAACCTGATGGAATTTCTGGTGACAGCGGAGCTGAGTGAACATATCACGGTGGAAACGCCTGATACTAGGGTAAGCGTCCCACATAGGTTACATGAAATAACACTCCAAATGGAAGGGGACAAGCCCAGAAAAATTAAAGGTCTCTTTTGGGAGAACTTGACTTTTGGCAATGACATTCTTTTAGCTGAAAGAGATTGGCAGCCTGCTTTTGTTATGGATTGACCAAAGAGAGAAAGGGTAATTTTTCCAGCCTTTTCAGACCTCGTTCCTAACCACTTAAAACACACATACGCACAGGAGTGGGCGATAGCCATAGCCCCTGCACTATATCGCAACCATGTTGGGTGGGATGAAGATTCAACTGACCACATGATACCATTAAAATCTTCTCCGACTCCACAGAGACAGTATCCAATAAAACAGGAAGCGAAAAAACAGGTCAGGGAGATCTTAGATCAACTTGAATACCAGGGTATGATTGAAACTTGCACCTCTTCAATGAATAATCCTTTGTTTCCCATAATGAAACTCGATAATTCATATCGGCTAGTTTTAGACTACAGACATCTGAACTCATGCACAAAAACATTTGCAGTACAGAACGCACACAGTGCCGCATTGATGAATAACTTGTGCGGAAAAAATACAAAACAACACTAGATATCTCAAATTGATTCTTCTGCCAAAATATATCGCGTGAGAGTGGATATTTGACAGCATTCTCAGCGCTGGGTTCCCAGCGTCAAAATTGTCGACTCCCCCAGGGGTATAAGAATAGCCCAGGGTTGTTTTCCGCCAGAGTAACTGAGTTCCTTCAGAAACTGGATGAGGAAGTATTGTCCTATGTAGATGATATTTATCTGACGGATGATGACCAGGAGGAACAATTGACCAGGGTGAGCACCATAGTTTTGGGATTCGCCTCTGAGGGCTACAAATTCAACTTTAAAAAATCAAAAATAGCCCACCTCAATGTCCTATTTTTGGGATATGAGCTCTCAAGTGAAGGGAAATGCTTGGCAGCTAACTTTTTAGAAAACTGTGCACTGCTCCAACCTCTAAAATCATTAAAAAGTTTACAATCCATACTGGGATTCCTGAATTTAGGTAGAATAGACACTTTGGATTACGCAGAAAGGGTGAAACCTTTCTACGACCTCATAAGACATGATTTTTCAGTTAGGCAATGGACACAGGAACACACAGATATCCTTTGTTCCCTACAAGCTGACATGATAGCGTTGAAACACTTGCAGACACGCGTAAATGTCCACAACCTGGTGATCTGTATTGTTGCGGGTCAATCTGGGTACACCTACCTAACATACAATGAAGGCGAAACGGTACCCCTAGCATACAAATCACACTTGTACACAAACGTTGAGATGCATTTTGCATCCACAAAGAAAATTCTGACAGCTGTACAGACTGTTGTAGTGAGAGAAAGAGCACTGGCTCAGGGGAAACGAATAATTGTCGTGACTCCAGTACCGGCCTTAGAGGCTGCTACGAAGGCAAGCGTTCCAATTGCTAAAGCCTTACATCCTAGATGGATACAATGGGATAATTCTCTCACTGCATCAGACATAGAATACAGATATGACCCAAGTCTAAAAACACAAGCATTCCTGCAATATGAACAAGAATATCCTCTCCCTAATGAAATAATGCCTCTAGATCAGTATGAATACATTATTTACATTGACGGATCTGCTCAGCCGGCCATTGGAGCTAAACAACAATACAGCGCTGCATGTGCGATTGTAAAAGGTCTTATGCAGGACGGACAGTTCCATTCAAGCCTTACAAAAATACAGTCCCTAGGAGACTGCACAGCTCAGCTGGCAGAATTACAAGCTCTATTACTGGCACTGATAAATACGGATCGAGAATTCCACACGCTAATTGTGTGCGGTTCATTTTACTGTGTCCAGTCATACAATGAATATCTTCACCATATGAGACAAAATGGGTTTAAAGACTCTAAGCGTGGCACAATTAAGCATAAAATGCTATGGGAACAGGTAGTTGAGTTGAAAAAACGAACTACCAACAGCTCACGTGATACACACGCTGAGTCATCAACGTGATGGCGTTCACATTGAAGGGAATTCATTCGCTGATGAGGCCGCAAAGGGGGCAGTACGAACTGCTTCCGTAGCTGCAATCACTCGTTCAAAAATGAGAATAGATGGACAGATAATGGTAGCTGTCATTGCTTCACGCAAAGACAACAAGGCAATGCAGAAAGGGTTTCCACTCAAGTACTCCTACAAGTTAGATGTGAATAACGTTCCATTTGCTCAGATTCCCGGAGTGGGGGATAGAGTAATACCAAACATGGATCGCAGATTGGGCTTAATATTAGCTGCACGTGAGGGTCTGGGTTCTGCACACGCATGTGTTACGGCAACAGTTTCTTTACTGAAACAACGCTATTGGTGGCCAGGGTTAACAAAGCAGACCAAAGATTATGTCTTAAAGTGCAACATCTGTCAACAGATGAAGGGCTCCACCATAACACATCCAGCGCAGACACCATTGCTAATATCAGACAGACCACTCGCGTGTGTCTATTTGGTCCACTGCGGCCCTTTACAATCTGATGGGGCTACAAGTACATCATGGTTGCAGTGGATTCCTGCTAGAGATTCATACGGGTATGGCCTCAGCGCTCGGCTGATGCTCGAACTTTTATCAAAGATTTGCGAGTCTTTATAGGGACATACGCAGTTGGCACATTACATTCTGACCGTGGCCCTGCGATTAGCTCTAGGGCTTACAAGGAAGCCATGGGAAGTTTGGGTGTTGCACTGCGGTACTCCTCTCCGTACCATCCCAAGGGAAATTCGGTTGTGGAGAGGAAAAACCGGGACTTAAAGCAATCGTTAACAGCTAGAGTATCAAGCGCGGCTGGTAGTTGGGTCAATCACCTATATGGGGTACAGCTGGCCTTGAATAATATGCCAAGAAGTTCTCTAGGGGGTGTCACTCCTTATGAGGTTCTATTTGGGACGAGAATGTGAGTACCTGACCTCGATTGTGAAGGCACAGTGGCGGATGAAAAACCTTTTGACATTCATAAACGTTTGGCTGTTTTACAGGATCTGAATGAATCCAGGGCACTACAGTGTAATGTGCAGGTAAAGCGGACCGCCACTGGGGAAGTCAAGTCAATCACGGCAAGACCTGTCTGGATTCCTAAAGTTGGGGATCTGGTCAGAGAAAAGATAGTGGACAAGAAAGAATTTGGACCATCCTACAGAAAGCCTGTACCTGGCCAGGCCGTTTAAGAAACAAGAACTGTACTTCTGCCGCTTCTTGCCGGAAAAAAGGAGAAGAAATTCATCTCCATTGATCTTATCAAACCACACTATGTGGCCGATACTGAATAGTAGGCCCAGTGGGCTCCTGAGTAGCCAACGCCCTCCTCTTGCTACTATACAGTAAGTTCAGAAAGAAAGGCTCATCACGTTTGAAGAGTCTCCTATACGTAATGATGGACTATGGAAAAATGACATGGAACTCGTTCCTCTTGAGACAGAAATTCAAAACCAAAATGAAAGACAAATTTCAATTCGACCTAACACTAATGTTTACATAAACATGCCTCAACAAGAGCCATCTACAAGTTCAACAAAACCTGCGGAACTACCTAAAATAGATCGAACTGCATCTGGCTATTTCATCGACTTTGATACCTTTTCCTTGGATCCAAGTGAACCTGAAACAATGCCTGCCCCAATATCTTGTTAACAACAAATCAAAGACTTCTATATTTTCCTTAAAAAGACTTACCTGGTGTCACCTTGGATAGATATTTGGGTAACCACCGGGATACTTTTCTTTCTCTTCTGAATAGGCTTAGTAACTGTCTTCTGCTTACTTATTAATGGAACTTAACTTCACCAAAGCTCTACAGCATCAAAAGTGAACTTGATCTTGAAACCTCATGTTTCATCACATCGTGAAGGAAGAGACTTGTCATCAGTGAACATTACAGCAGTTCCTATACCTGATGGTATAGTATGGGACTAGGTTGTTTATGATATATTTGGCCCGACTGAACTTTTAAAAATACCTCATTCATTTAAAATTTCCTTGAATGATATCTACCTCTAGTACATTTTCCGATGATTGGGATTTTGAAACTGTAACCGATATGTTGTCTGATTTAGAACAAGCTGCCGCATTTTCTAGCAATGAAATGTTAGAAGGCACATCAGATTTTAACAACATGTATTGTTATCAACATTATGGTCATCATTTTCTACACAAATCTAACACCCTTAGGAATGTTTTCACATATCACCAATGGGAACATTGCCCTACACCACCGAAAAGTAGTTTGAAAACTTTTGCACAGAAATGTTCATATTTTTCAGGGTTCAATATTTCTAACCTGACCTCATACTGCCATAAGGTTGCACTGACATCCGCACAGAAAAATATGCTGACCAACACCAAACAGATTTACTCTGCTTCCTTTATTATCCAACTGTCTGAACAGGGTTTCAACTTATGGAAGGACACTATAGACTTAAAATCAGTCTGGGGTTCTAGAGACTGGCAAGTCCAGGGAACAGAAGCGCTATTTAGAGCATGCCTCATTCCTCAGCAGATGATATTTCTAAATGATACTGTGCGACAGACTTCCTGTCTTGGACTAGTCAAGAACAAGGATTTGAACGCTCCGCGGATTCCAACATCATCACATACCGAGGAAAATTTTATATCAGAAGAAGGGGCTACAATAGATGACATTTTACAATACAATAGATCTGACCCAAATCGGAAGGGGTGGTTGGTTTTGCCCACAGACACTAATAGATGTCAGGAAAGATTCAGGGGTACCACTGAAGGGTTCAGTATCCATAGGCCAGACCCACGCTATGTACAAAGAGAACATCCGAGGGTAGTGACATCATACAGTGTTGGGAAGTTATGCCTCGATTGGCTAAAGACCTCAACACTACCACAGGTGAAAAAACACTTATCCCTACTTACAGAGGAAGTGGACCTATGGGATTTTTTACTAGGTTCTTGAAAGCCACGTCAAAAACATTTCTATTATGCTGTCTATAACGAAATTTGGAAAATCTCCCAACAAGAAGCAGCGGAGAGACTACGAGCAATAGATAGTATCAATTTAGAGAAGGCGTTAGCCATAGTTGACAATGGCATGACTACGTTAACATCCAGGATTTATTCACTGGGCAACATTGTATCTTCTGCTATTGATGGACTAGAACAAGATTTGTCCATACTACAGCACGGACAATCGCAATTATGTTCTGTTATGTTATTGAGCTGGACGCTGCAATCATTGCGCGCAGGTTATGTGCCTTGGTGTTTTATCAAAAGTACGTCACTGTTTTCTGCATACAATCTAACTGAAACACAGATGAAAATGGCACGGAGGGGAGCAAAATATACAATGCTGCGTATTGAAAAACTGGACAGATTACCTTTTACTGTGGCAGAATCACCATCCACAGAGTGGTTGATCCATGGCCATATAACATTACCGGTCACAACTTTCCAGTTTCAGTACTGCCTAGAACAACAACAGGCAGGCAGATATGAAGAAATGGGTAGGGAATTCATCAAGGAATCTTGGGAATTACCTTACAGACTTAAATGCAGGATTGGGGATCTAGAAGTATTTCTTAGCGGTACAAACTGTGAGAACGCTTTAAGTGGATCTCTCATATGCCAGGATATTATGCTGCACGGGGCCTGCAATGGTTCAGTAGCGAACCTATCCTGTCACTTGAGGGGTACCCTGGCAGCCGTGATTACCACAGTATTCAGGCTACTTTTAAATGGGAGTTACTTAATGCTGAACGATCAAGGTTGTTGTGGGATGCTTCCGGGCATGGCATATCGTGTCACCGTGAGCTCCAGGGATACTTGCTGTATGCAAGTATTGTTTCCACCGACACACACAGTCAGGGAGGCGCCGTTATGGCCTTCATTGAATGTTTCCTTTATGTGGTTTGATACTCTGAGCAGAATGAAAGCCATGCTTCTACAGAAGACCGTGCCCTTAAACTCTGCCCAGGAGACTTTTGATCTCCAAATTGCACGGTCCTCGGCCGAGATTCAGGCACTCATACGTACGAATTGCCCCTTCCATTTTACAGAAATGGTAAATTGTATCTTTAACATATCTGATACGACGGGTATGGTCCACCTAATTAAAACCATAGGTTCGGACTGTTAAGCACCTTTCAGACGGTCCTCGGAGTTATACCAAACTTCATACACTCCTTATTCGGAAGCATTTTTAGAGGACTTCCGCTGATCCTGTTTCCAATCGCATGTATCCTGATTGTAATTTTTCTGCTATGCAATGGACGTCCGAGTCACCAAGGAGATGGAAAAGGCACTCCTGGAGCGTAAATACCGTGATCGCATGGTACAACATCTGGGCACACCTCGCCTACGGGATCTAAGTGGCTCTTGGTTCCTGTCATTTAGACCAGTCTGGATGGACTGCATCCTACTTGTTCTCTGATGCCTGTTCTGCGGAGAAGAATGCGTGTTGGATCTCTGTCTGACACTTCCATCAGTCGAGCAATGGGATGTTGATGCATTACTGGACCCGATAACGGCCCATGTTCTGCAGTGTCTCTAGCATATTCCTATGTTGATGGCGGCATTCTTAGAGCCTCCACAGGAAGTCTCTGCTCCTGTTGGAATGGATACCGGCTCCTCCACTGACACCCAGGCCTTGGATGGTGCACAGGCTGCCCCAGCATCGGCTGCAGACAGTACAGAAGATCATCTGTGCTCTATTGACGTAATCAGCGAGGTATTACAGGGATCGTCGTCTGCGAAGGCAGGCAACAGCAATGTTGCGTCTACCAGCCAGAGCACATAAACATTTGGCTCATCGTGTGCTGGGAAAAATTCGGCCTTTTTAAAGTTAATTCAAATTGGAACTCCAAAAACAATTGACACTTTTTATGACCTGCATGGCTTTCCGATGCTTGTAGTAGTTCGAACTATATTTACGGACATATTAGAGCTATTGCTTGAGTAACAATTCTCCTCTTTTAGCACTTTTTAGAGTTTTTTAACATTTTTTAGCAACACTATTATTTTTACTACAGTTGTTTGCGTACCAGTACCTAGACAGCATGGTAGTATGTTAGAATTTAATTATGTCGTCCAGTCGGATGAGGAGTGGGTGTTATATTCCATATAGGTACCCCAATATAGTCCCGGGTATCATCCCAACCTTTCACCTATATTCGTCCATACATTACATACATAACGGGCCGCTAGGACTGACCCTTTACCTAGTTACGGTGCTGCTTACAGAATGTGGGGTTTTCCCTGAACAATAGCCTCATACATTATGCATGAGGATTCTTGGATTCTTGGAAACTCAGTAGGACTACCATCTCCTGCATAATAACTATATACAAGGTTCATTCCCGACATCATCCTAAGTCCGACAATGGCACAGCAAGGTAGAACCCTTGGGGATACCTTTGGGTATATAAACATCACTTCTTGCTGAGATAGTCAGAGGAGATCAGGACTTCCCTGCCGACACACTGACGCGAGACGCTGAGATTCCTGCATGCAGATACTCCAGCTCGCAGTGGTCTAACATCCCTTACGGGGTGTCCAGCTCGAGACCAAGATGGGTTCCCACAGTCTCTCACTTCATGTAATGGGGTTGACTTTATCCTAAAGGGATTCTTGGCTTAACACCTAAATACATGCTAGGTACACTTAGGTACATCTGGTTAGGGTAGCATCGTAGGAGTACGCATTTTATTGTCATGTATTTTATATACTTGCCTGTATTCATGGTTATAGCAAAATGGTAGAAATCTACCATCCTTTTACTTTCTTAGAGCTTCTATTCATTTATATCTGTTTCTGTGTAGTGGTTGTTTCAGCACACCTATTTTACACTAGAATAACGACTGTTCAATAAATGCTTATTGAAAAAGTCCATACCGTTTATTCTGTGTATCTCTCTGAGACTAAGGGGCTTATTTACAAGGCCCTTGCTCCACTTTTGCATCACTTTTCCCATGTTAAAAATGACGCAAAAGTGGTGCAAGGGCCTTGTAAATCTGCACCTAAATGAGCACGAGTGGCTGAGCGAAAAGTAGTACACAGTTTCCACGGTCCTGAGGGATCAGGGTTGTCATGCTCGATAATTGCAAAGAACTATTCTCTCCTTGGTAAGAGGAGTTTCTAGTGGCACTGTGAGCTAGCTGGTACACAGACCAACATACCCGGTGGGGGTGCCTAGAGTCCCTAGGGTAGATCTGTGTCAGGGGCAGAGGACCTGGACCACTTCTGAAAGCCTGAGACAGCAAACTGCTAATCAGGAAAACGGAGATGTCAGTGGCCCCCACGGGACCTATTGGGAGGAGGGACTCCTTTAAACTGAGGCCAGGGACCCCAAACCTGGTGCCACTAGCAGAGTGGTAGTGCCTCAGCAGTTTAGAGAGTTTCTACTCATATTGGCCCAGGACATTCCCCTAGCTGGGCATCTATCTTTACGAGACCAAAACATGGAGTAGGTTGGTGAAATACTTTTACTTGCCAGGTATATCCCAGAAGGTGAAGGAGTTTTGGAACTCCTGTGCCTCCTGTTAAGTCAGTGGCAAGACAGTTAGCCACCTGAAGGCACCCTTAATTCCACTTCCAGTGGTTGGGGTTCCCTTTGAAAGGGTAGGGATTAACATTGTCAACCCCCTTAACCCTCAAACTGCATCAGGAAACAGCTACATTCTTGTAGTAGTGATCATGCTACCAGGTATCCTGAAGCTATTCCCCTTAGAACTACCACTGCCACTGCAGGGGCAAGGGCTCTCCTTAGTATCTTTATCATGGTGGGTTTTCGTAAGGAGGTGGTATCAGACAGAGGTACAAACTTTATTCTGCTTACCTAACACATATAAGAGCTGAATGTGGAGTGACCTACAGGTCCACTACCCCATCATTGGCAAACCAATGGGCATGTTGAAAGGTTCAACAAGACCATGAAAAGTATGATTGGTGGACTCCTTGAAAAGCTCAGAAGGAGATGGGATGTCTTACTCCCATGCCTGCTCTTCGCCTACAGAGAGGTGCACAGAAGAGAGTAGGGTTTTACCCCTTTGAACTTCTGTTTGGTCATCCTGTAAGGGGACCATTGTGTCTTGTGAGGGAAGAATAAGAGAAGCCTCTTAAAGAGCCCAAAATTGGATATTGTGGATTATGTGCTTGGCCTTCATTCCAGAATGTCTGAGTACATGAAAAAAGCAAACAAAACCTTTGAGGCCAGCCAAGAGCACCAGAAGCTCTGGTATGACCAGAAGGCTGCAATGGGCGGGGCAGAAGGTCTGGGTTTTGAGCCTGCAGCTCCTATGGCCCTCCAGGACACATGAACTGGATCCTACCCTATCCTTGAGAGAAAAGGAGAGGTCACCTACATTGTGGACCTTGTCAAGCGCAGGAACCCCAAAAGGGTCATCCACTCCAACAAGAAGGCACTCCACAGCACCTGCGACTGACATTGGGAACGACCCCGTTCCTGTGATTTTGCATCTCCTATTTGGTGGCATCAACTGTGTGGAGAAATCGTCTTTGCACAATCCCCATTCATTGACGAATCGACCGATGCACATCTTTGGTGCACCCATAACCGGTCACATACATTTCCACGTGTCCCTACATTCAAAGTCTCTGGGCAAGGTAATTGAGAACTGCCTGTTCCACTCGGGTCCTGGGACCAAAAAGACCTCTGCTCCAAAAGAGTAGAAATCAAATCCAACCCCAAGTTCCCATTGGCACAAGACCATGTGCTTTTGCCCCCAACTGCGACAGTCTTTGATTGATGATCCTGCCCATCAATCTATTTCCCCATTGCCTGCAATACTAAATTCTTTGATGGTGAGGCTGGTTACTGCTGTGTATTCTATATTGACCATCACTGTAAATACTTGATGGTGTTTAAGCATTTCCGACTGCAACTGCTTTCTACTGCATTTTCGAAATGCACTTGCCTAATTATACTGATTTTGGTGCCTCAAACATATATACGGATACTTTTTATTTTTGCAAATTACCCTCAGATATTATTCTTGAGTGTATGTCTCAGGTATTGCCTCTGTTCATACAACAAATGCTTAGCACTGCCCTCTGTTAAGCCTAATTGCTTGGCCACACTACCACAAATATAGCATTAGTATTATTTACTTTTGCCTCTGTATGCTACTCTGGGTCTCACTGCACTCTCTGTGCAGTGTACTTCATTTTAGAGCACTAATAGAGAGCCACCTTCCTACACATTATATAACCGCAATCTACTCAGGATGATCAAAACATTCAAATAATTGCACGGTTACAAATAAACCATTTGAACTTGTTACAGCAGAACAGGTTGGAGCATAGTGACTGCATTCCTATGACAGGATCCAACAGAACCCAATAAAGAAATTGTAAGTCTTTTACATATTGATTATATACTTACCTTGGCACATCAACTTCCCTGCTTTTGAGAGATTTAGCACCTTGCCAGAGGTATCTCAGATCATTCCCTAGTATGCGCCTCCTATGGGCTAACAGACCGTGGAGATAGATGCAGAATGGTAATTAACCCCTGGTACCTTAAAATACCCTGAATCCGTGAGAGACTTCATGAGGGCACGGAGCACTATTTTGACGAAAATGACGGCTAAGTGACTTCAGCGCAGACATTGTGAGAAGCATTTAAGACAGTCATAAGGGGTCAGGGTATAGCCTTTATAGTAGGACATAAAAAAGAAAAGAGACCTAGCCTAGAGAAGATTGAAAGGGAGATTACAAAGTTGGAACCCCGGCTGTCTGCGGGCGACCAGAGTAACCTCAAACACAAAGTGTTGAGGGCTCTGCAGGAGGCAGGCGTCACGATCAAGGCCAGTAAGTGCCAGATCGGGCAGGGTTTGTTGGTGTACTTGGGACACCAGGTAGGAAGCAGCCAGGTGGCGCCCCTACAGCCCAAGATTGACCCCATTCTGGCTTGGGAGCCCCCCAAGACCCAGACAGAGGTGAGAGCCTTTTTAGGTCTCACCGGTTACTACAGGAGGTCTGTTAAGGGCTATGGCACCATTGTTGCCCCTTAACAGAGCTGACTTCCAGGAAGCAGCCCAAGAAGGTGATCTGGACTGAGTTCTGCCAGAAAACTTTTGATGCCCTGAAGGCCGCCATGTGCACAGCACCCGTGCTCAAGGCACCCGACTTCTCCAAGGAATTCGTAGTGCAGACTGATGCTTCAGAGCAATGTGGGGGAGAAGTGCTCTCACAACTGACCGAAGAGGGCCTAGACTAGCCTGTAGTCTTCCTTAGTGGGAGACTACTCCCCAGGAAACAGAGGTGGAGTGCCATAGAAAGAGAAGCTTTTGCTGTGGTCTGGGCACTGAAGAAGCTAAGACCCTACCTGTTTGGGACTCACTTTCAGGTTCATACAAACCACAGGCACCTCAGATGGTTGATGCAAATGAGGGGTGAGAACCCAAAACTGTTGAGGTGGTCCATCCCCCTACAGGGAATGAACTTTACGGTGGACATGCCAATGCTGATGGTCTGTCCAGGTTCTTCCGCCTTAGTGAAGAGAACCCCAGGAGGTTGGGTTGTTCTCCCTACTTTCAGCTGGAGGGGACATGTGTTAGACTTGGCAACTTTTGGCGTGTTTGCCCTTTTTTGCTTTCTGACCTCCTGGTTTTGACTCTGTTTTTGCTGGTTTAGTGTTGCTGCGTACTTTCTCACTGCTGTTCAGTGTTAAAGTGCAAGTGCTCCGGTTGTAAATTGTTATTATGGATTGGTGTCTCCATGATTGGCATATTTGATTTACTGGTAAGCCCCGAGTAAAGTGCACTGAGAGTGCCAGGGCCTGTAAATCAAATGCTACTAGTGGGCCTGCGGCACTGATTGTGCCGCTCACGTGA
The DNA here is from genome assembly GCA_963921515.1 of Calotriton arnoldi. NCBI lineage: Eukaryota > Metazoa > Chordata > Amphibia > Caudata > Salamandridae > Calotriton > Calotriton arnoldi. Next base: position 310,373 of record CAWUFW010013414.1, read on the forward strand.
GTAGCCCTGAAAGGTTATCTCAGACCTGCCACTGCAGGGTCTGCACGCAGTTTGTAACTACCATGTTGACCTGCAAGTGCACCCACTAGGCAGACCTTACCCTTCCCTTTTCTTACATATAAGTCACCCCTAAAATAGGTCCAAGGTACCCCTGTGGGCAGGGTGCTATGTATGTTAAAGGTAGGACATGTCCCTGTGTTGAATTACAGTGTATTTCGTTTTTCACCACTGCAAGGCTATCTGTCCCATAGGAAAGAATGAGAGTTTTACTTATAACCTCTTATAAGCATAACTTCCCATTGGGACAAGATGGGGAAATGGAGTTTAGTATGCCTGGACTCAGAATGTAAAAATGTATCTTTTAGTGAAGATGATTTTTATGTTCTGTGTTTGAAAAGGTATTTTCTTGCTTAGCCATCCTGTGTGCCTCTGCTGGGTTTGTGGATTGACTGTCTGGCTTTGAAGTGACAGGGGCTGGGGATGTGCTTTCTCTTCAGACAGCCACTGGGGGGGTTGAGGTGTGTCCTACCTTTCCTGGATGAGTTAGAGCTGGGCTTAAGAGACCTGGGCTGCATTTAGAGTAGTGGGAGGAGATTTCCTCTCACCTGAATAGGCCTGGTCTGCCTTGAACAATGCTGTCTCCACCTACTGCCAGGAAGCGTGTCAGAGACTTTTTGGACTAAACACAGACACTTTCTGCCTGAGAGAACAAAGGGAATGTGGGTATAAATATTGGGGCCCAGACCCCAACATTTTGGAAATCACTGGAATCAAGGAGCCTGCCAGGAAGAAGAGCTGAAAGAGCTGCCAGGAGGAGTACTGCCCCTTTGCTGAGTTGTTGCTTTGTTGGGTTTGCCTGCAGTTGCTGCTTCTGCCTTGGGCAGTGAAATGACTGGACTGAACTTTCTTTACTTATGCTGAGTATCTCCAAGGGCTTGAATTAGAGCTTGCTTCCTGTTCTGAAGTCTCAGGGACCGCAAAGACTTCACCAATCTCTGGGTACCGCTTCTGGAACCACTGTTTCAGTTGCCTCAGAGAAGGGAAACACAACCGACTCCGTCACTGGCTCTGTGTCCTGACGGCACCGCAGAAGGCACTGTCCGCATCTCGCACCGCAACCCTGGTCTCACCGGCGATGACGACCGCGACTGCCACCACCGAGCCGCTGCTTGCACCGTGACCTGTGGGTACCGCACTACGCACCGCCGCACTTCACTTCGCCATACTGGTCTCTCCGACGCCATCGCTGCTGCTGACTTCGACCCCCGTGACCGCATCGTTCCTGGGGGCACCGCTCATAAGAATCACTATGCACCGCCTCATCCCACACAGCAGTCTAGGCCAACCGACGCCAGCTCCCGCTAACCAGCTCTGTCGCCTTCACGCAACCAGCCTGCATCGAGCACCGCCTCGCCCTGCACCATAAGCCTTGGTCTCATGGACACCATCTGGACAATCGTCACCGAACCGCTGCCTGCACCGCACCGAGAGGACACCGCACCCTGCACTGCTTCCATTGTGCAACACAACCGCGACGGTTGCCATGACCAGCTCGTACCAACGTGCCAGCCGCAACAAGAAAGGTAGTGTTATTGAGTCTGTCCACACTTTCGCTGGCCATTACCGACGCTGTCGGCTGGAACTGTTAGACTATGCTGTTTTCAGCATCGTGGTAGCCCCGGACAGAGCTACTGACTCCTACAAACTGTGTTTTTGAAGTATTTCTGCAATTTTAAGGATATCTTGCAAAATATATATTTTTAAGTACTGTATGTTGGATGTTTATCGTTTTGGTCTTGTTTTGGATATATAAAAATATTGGATATTTTTCTAAACTGGTGTGGTGTCCTTTTGTAGAGCTTTCACTGTATTACTGTTGGTGATGCGCAAATGCTTTACACACTGCCTCTGAGATAAGCCTGACTGCTCGTTCCAAGCTACCAAGGGGGTGAGCAGGGGTTATTTTAAGAGTGTAACTCTCCTACCCTGACTAGGAAGAAGGGTCTCTACTTGGACAAAGGTACCTACCTCTGCCAACTGGAGACCCCCATTTCTAACACCGGATCAATCCGGCTTTTTGTCGGGTAGAAGTAGACTGCATGAAATGTTAGACCGAGCTAGGCAGATCTGGGAAGATGCCCTTATATTGTCTCAAGATGCACGTATGGCCTTTTAAACAGTGGAGTGGCCCTTTATATATGCAGTACTAAAGAGACTTGAGTTTGGTCTGCGTTTTCTTTCTTGGATTCAGTTTTTTTACTTTGATCCACTTGCCCAAGTAACAGTGAACTGAGGTATGTCTGCATTCTTCCTGTGCGGCATGGCACGAGACAGGGCTGTCCTCTTTCTCACTGAATTTTTCCTCTTGTGTTGGAGCCGATGGTGGCTTAGGTGAGAAGTGACCCTCTTAGAGGGCTGAGATGGGCCGCAGGGTCGGAATATAGAATCCCCCTTTATGTGGATGATATTCTGCTCTATGCTGCTGAACCTAACACCATTCTTGGCAGGATTATGCATATAGTCACGTTGTACAGTAGGTAGTCTGGATAAACTATTAATTTGAATAAATCTCTGATATATATACTTATCCTGGCAGTTCCAACTCTGTTGTACGACTGTGAGGCTCAGGTAGTTACAGAGGATTTCTAATATTTGGGGATCTTCATTACCCTAGAGCCATGGGTCTTCTACACGCGCAATTTGGAATCGCCGCTTACAACATTGTGGGTGGATGTACAACACTTAAGGGCCTTACCTCTGTCTCTATTGGGAAAGGCTGCCCTCTTCAAAATTATGGCCCTGCCCAATATTTTGTATGCACTCCACAATACACCGTCTCCTGTTCCATTATCCTACTTCCATGCAACTAATAGTGAAACACGTACTCTTCTTTGGGCTAGGGGCCCTCCATCGAATAGCCCTTCCGAAAGTTACACGGGGAGGGTATGATGGTGGGAAAGCCCTCCCTGACATTAAAAAGTATTACTGGGTAGCACAACTAATTTCTATCAATCACTGAGTCTACCTTCCAGATGACAAACCAGCGTATGGGATGGATAGGGATAATATATGATCTGGGGGTTATCTTCGAGCCATCTATGGGGTTCCATGTTTGTACCCTTTCCCAGCCCTACCTTAACTACACTAGCCCTTTGGTACACTGCACTTAATGCTATGGGTTGGAGGGAAAAGATTTCACAGGCCACTCCCTTGTGGGATATGGTGAAGTTGGGCACCCTGGAAACACAAAGAGGTTTCCACAAATGGGATTTAATTGGTCTGTCCAGAGTGAGTGATCTGTGAAAGCGGGGAGATATACTTCCATTTTTGGAGCTACAGAGAGATTACCAATTGGCTCTTAATGAAACTTAAAGCTATTTCCAAATCCGTCATATTCTATGAGAGGTGGTCACAAGGGGTGAAGAACTTCCTGAATCCTCCCCACTTGAGGCTAGATTGCTAGATGACTATATGCTGAGAAAAGCAATCTTGCTTACTAACAGTAAATTGTGAAATATGGTTCAAGATTCTTTGACCAGATTGTGAATGAGCTGGTAGCGAGATATAGAGTACTTGGAGGACAATGAATGGACTGAGGCATTAGCATCCTCTAGCGAGTTAGCCATACGCTCATGATTTTGATTACTACAATTAAAAATCCTTCATTGAAGTTACTATGCATGTACTTCACTAGTCAAAATGAGTAAAATAGAAAACACATTGTGCTCCAGGAATTGCGGACAGGAGGGAACGTTTTTCCACATGATATGGAGCTGCCCAGCATTCCAACAATACTGAGAGAAGGTACTTGCCTGCCTTAATGGCATTTGTGGGAGTGATCTGGGATTGTCAGCCAAATGGTAAGGACTGCAACCGACTTAACCTGTATGGACCGATTTTGGCTCACGTTGGGATTGAAGCGGACTACAGCACATGTGTGGAGGTCAAAATTAACCCTGAGTTGAGAGACTGGATGAGTGACATAGATTGGTGCATTCAGGCTGAGAGGGTGGTTTACGTGGGAAGGGGCTGTCCGACTAAATGGACAAAAATATGGGGAAAGTGGAATGCATATCGGGGTGAGCTATGTGAGCCTGTTGTGAGTACTAAAACAATGAAGGCCTATATTTTACCACTGAACTGTGTATTGTTGGTAAAGCAATTGAGTGTCGACGTGGTCCCGCCGTGCTGGAAAGTTAGCACTGTGAGCCTGTGTCTTCACATTACGATAAGTAATGTCTATTGCCACCACCATTTTCTTCATTTTCTTTATCAATAAACAGAAATTAAAAAAAAGAAACAAAGATATTGTACATAAGAAAAAACAGAAGTCCCCACACCCCACCCTCCGTGTTCCATTGTTGGATTCTATCTGGATATCTCATTGCACAGTGTGACAGTCCACTCCACTGTTCAAGGACCCCTAGGATCAATCTGTCCTTCATTCTCAATAACCACATTCTTTTTTAATGCCCACCCCCTGCTGTCTCAGTGAGATCCAGTGTCTGGGGGCTCGGGCATACCCTTCATCAGGGCACCCCAAGCAGTCAGTTTATCAGCTAGGCTATCATCTCTTCTTACCCCCTTCATGTGCACCTCCTCAGCCCCTGCCCATTCCAGCAGGTCCTTTTTCCAGTCCTCTATCTTGGGTGGGCTCGGGCTCAACCATCTGATAGCAAACTACCTCTTGGCCAGTACCAGCCCAGGTATTAGAAATGTCCTGCTCTGTTTATTCTTTTTTTTCAGGGATCAGACCTAGCAGACAGTGCCTAGCTGTAGGTGAGATATCCCATCCCGTAACTCTGTTAATCTGATCTAAAATCTCCCCCCAGTATTGCACTATAACCGGGCATGCCCATACCACATGTGTAAAGTCAGCCTCCAGAATGCTGCAGCATGCGCACCTCGGGTCTCTAGTTGGGTGAATCTTGTCTAACAATTTGGGAGATAGGTAGGCCCTCTACCTTTATGGTGGACCCCAGCTTGTCCACCAGGAGTGATTGATAGAGATGTGTAATTAATTTCCGCCCCCTGCCATATAAAGCATCATGAACAATGTATGTGTACGCTCATGGGCCCATAGGAATGTGGGCCAAAGTTCCCGCATAATAGCTGCTATTTTAGCGTATTGCAGAAACTGGCCAGCCCCAAGCCCATATCACCCCACTCCTGCAGCATACCGGGGTCCTCAGAGAGAGCAGCCTCCAGGGTTGCCAGCCTCTGTTCATGTAGTGTCAAGTCCCTCTCCAATGTCTGCCTTATCCCCACAGATGTCACCATACAAACACCCCTCAGCACCACTTTAACCCCTTCGATGCGCGTGACGAGCTCAGCTCGTCATGCTGCGCGGTAGCGCTGTGCGCATGACGAGCTGAGCTCGTCACGACCGCACCCGCGATCGGAATGTCCAGCACACGAGCGGAATTCCGATCGCGGTCAAGGGGTTAAGGCATTCCACTCATTTGCCCTACTCTGTGAATTACCCCAGTTGTTCTTGAGGTAGTGTGATAGGGCCTCCTCCACCATCCCCTGGAACACCTTGTCAGTCAGGCTCTCTGCTTTCATTCTTCATAATGGGACCTGAGGTTTCCGTCTAGCGAGGAGTAAGTGATCAGCAGCGGGGCGTGATCTGACATATATCTAGCTAAGTAAGACTAGTTCATAACCTTCTGGCAGGTAATCAAAAATAATCCAAGCAACTGTGTGTGCCAGTCCCCGGGTTGTAACATGAGTACCCTGTATTTCAGGGGTGCTGCACTTACCACACATCCAGTAGTCCCAAACCGGACATCACCTGTCCAGGGCCTCAGACCTATGTGGTTTCGTAGCCCTCTGAGATCTGTTGACTTTGCCATCCAAAACACAATTGAAGTCACCAGTGATGATGAACTCCGAAGTCACAATGCCCTGCGCTTGTTTTTAAGCACCTCTCCAAAGAAATAAGGAATGTCAGTATTAGGTGCATATATGTTAATGAAGCAGACTTAATGCACATATAACAGACCAGTCAAAATGACATATCTCCCCTCAGGGCCAACCTGCATCTGAGACTTCTGAAACGGTACCACAGGGGCCACCCAAATAAGGGCTCCCCTCACAAATCTTGAATAGGACATGGCATAGATTTGTCTGCCTCCCAATTGTTACATACACTTCCAACACAGTCCCCCCAGACATGCATTTCCAGGAGCATCGCTACTGAGACCTTATAGCATTTGAGGTATGCCAGTATTCTGCTGCATTTTTCTGGCCTATTTAATCCCCTCACATTCCAACTAATGAACTTATATCTAGGCTCAGTTTTCTGCCATATCTATTTCTGTCCAGTAAAATAGCCTGTCCCCACCCTCGTTTCCCCAGAGCAATGCCATTATGTCCTCAGCACTACAATAGAGGAACCCCAACAAACAATACAGTAGAACATTTCCCAATACCCCCATCCAATTTCCTACCCATGGGTAGAATATACAGAACTCCCTCTGGCGTAACCATCAGCCAAAGGGGCCTGATCATTGCCCCACTTCCCGCCTGGTCCCTTAACTGTTCTGAACTACAATAGTCAAGATAAAGGAAACACTGTAAAAATGAATTGAACTCCCTTGTATTTGAGGTGTATGCTCAGCCCAAGGTACCATGGCCCCAGAGAGTCACAAGTGTAGTACTAACACTCAACAAGCTACGTAGTCTTCGGCTACTCCCAGCTGTGGAGTAATAAACATGGTATGCAAACATTATACTTGACCAATGCAACCGAACCACAGTTCCACAATCACTGTCTGATAGTAATAAGTGCCAGCGGAGAAGATGAGAGAAGATAACATGTTCATATTAAACTGCCTTCAAAGATTTCTACCAAGGCCGGCCCTCTGTGCCTCACTACATCGTCTCCACATTCAAACCAGATACCTTCGACACCATAAGAGGCTGCTACCCTACATTTGTGCTGTCAATCGATGTATCGGGGACCAGCCAGATCCAGGAAAAAGGATTGGAGTCAGGTAGGTCCACAGCAGTGGAGAGCAGAGTGTCATCAGGGCAGACCAGGATACGGTCCGGAACCACCCTCTCAGATGCAGTCACCATCAGTGTTCCCCTGGTCCTGTCAGAGCAGCACAGTGAGCACCTCCTTGTTGTCTTCCTTCAGGTGGATCACAAACCCTAACAATGGTCCAGGGTGTCAAGCCAGTCTATGGCCTCCCGTGGGGATTCATGGAATTGGTCATGGCCATTATATTCGATCCGGGGAACGTCAGGCCATACTTTATGTTATGCTTACGTAGCCTTCGTTTGACCGGCATAAAGTTCTTCCTCAAGTCTTGGACACTATGGGTATAATCAGGAAATATGAGGATTTGCTTGTCCGTGAACCTCCTCGGGGTCCGCTTTCCAATCCGTTGGATGAGTGTGGAATGCGACACAACAGCTGCCAGCTGCTAGCCATCACCTGTCTCAACACTGCCCACGTCTCAATCCTCCAGTGGGCCTCTCCACTGTCACCATTCGCAGTATGCTTTCCCTTCGCTAGGCCAGGAGAGACCCAGCTGGCAGACACCAGGTGGCCAACTCCATTCAATGGGCCCCAACCTCATCAATAGCTCCTGTCTCTGTCCTAGGGGTTCATCACACTCAGGATCACCATCTGAAGGAAAGTGTCCTTTTTGTCATGGTCACCCCCACTTTTTGCCTGGTATTTGATGTCATTTTGACTGGAAGTGCACTGGGCTCCTGCTAACCAGGTCCCCAGTGCCAGAACTCTTTCCCAAAACTGTGCAATTGTTTTCCCCAATTGGCGATATGTTTCGTGCCCTCTGTAAGTCCCTGGTTAGTGGTACCCCCAGTACATAGGGCATGAGGTACTAAAGAAGGTCCCCAAAGATAGCAGCACAAATTGTGCCACCCTAAAGTACCCCTCACTAAGATTGTAAAAAACTGCTACGCAGGCTGCATATCTTGGTGCAGACAAAAGTGAAAACACGACATGGCACACAGGCTGTGTGCCATGCCAGCAGACACTGCATTTAGTATAGGTATGCCACCCCTACAGTAGATTTTACAGCTCAGAGGCAGATTGCACTATAATACATATGAGGGCATACCTGCATGAGCAGATACACCTGTGTACTGGTCAGTTCCATTACTGCCAGTACAAGTGGTCAGGAAAGCCATTTTAAAAGCATGTGCTGGACACTGGTGAAAGCGACTTTCCCAGCTACATGATGGCTTCACTGAAAATAGGGATATTGGATATCAAACATCTCATATCAATAAACCTGCATTGAAGTCAGTGTCGGATTTAGTAATACATGCACCCAGAGGGTACCATAGAGTTGCCGCCTGAAAACCAGTTACTGGTTTGCTAAATGACTGATTTTCCTCAGCCTGCCACCTGAGATGAATTGCTGACCCCCAAGACTGAGGGTGTTTGCTCTCAGGGGGCCACAAACCAAGCCTGCTTTGCACCCTCCACCCACAGGATGACCTGTGGATTAGCAATCCAGAGAGCTTCAAAGAGGCCCACCGCCATTGGTATGAGAATCTGGCTTCTCTCACAGGAAGAGGAAACCAACCCCCTTTGTCCAGAGCCCTTTGGCACCTGGACAGGCAACAAAATTAACTAGGCAAGACAGGCATGCTGTCCACCCTCAGGCGGGTGCCACCCCTGAAGTTGACGAATCTTTTCAGAAGTGACCATCTTGGTGATGGCAAATTTAGGATCTCTGGGACAGGGTTATGCCTACTTTTCCCAGGAAGTGGTCAAATAGGGAGCGTAGTGAACCCAGGGGTAAGTAACCCTTTTGGCGACTGCCCTATATGCCCCTAACAAGCTTAAATTCAGTATTTTGTGGAGTCTTGGCATGGGAAATCAGATCCTGCAGACCAAAAGAAGAAGAAGGGGCAAAGAGCTGCGAAAGCAAAAACTGCAGAAGAAGCAAATGACCTGGCATCAGCCCTGCTGGCCTGTTTGCCTATTCTCAACAACTGCGTCAAAGGCTTCTTGCCCTGCAAGCTGCTGATTCTCAAAAGTTTGGGAGGACTGCCAGCACTTCTCCAAATAGAGATTTATGTGGAACAGCAGAACTGTTCCCCTGCATCTTGCATGTAACAAAGTCTGAGCTGTGAGACTCCAAGACTGTGAAAACCCGACACCGGAAAGCACTACTGCATCTGAGCCGCCAAGCCCAAGCTGAAGTGAGCCAATGGTTCCACCGTGGTCCTGATATCCTGACGATCTATGAAGAAGATGGACAATGAAGAGTTGGAAGAGTGGAGGAAGAGCAACTGACTTGGCACCAGCCCTGCCGCCTGTCTGCTGTTCTTCATCGAAACTGCACCAAAGACATCTCGTCCTGCAGCTGCTGGGACTCCAAAGCCTGGGAGGACTGTCTGGCTTCAATAAATACTCAAGAACTCCTGTGGAGTAGCAGGTCTGCTTCCCTGCATACTACGGGCACCCCAAAGAAGTCTGTGAGGGCTCAAGGCCACAAAAACCTGGCACAAGAAACACCACTGCACCCATGGTTCCTAGCCTGAGCTGAAGTGGGCCAATGGTGCCAGCGTGGTCCCCCAGCCCTCCAGAGAAAAAGCCCACCTTGGACTTGCCCACTGTGGACTTTTTGCCACCACCTGCAGCCTCTGTTTGCAGGTCTCTTCTACCACAAGCTCCTGATAATAAAATCCAATGCCTAAAGACACCTCTGCACCCGTTGACCCTGCCACCTGGAGAAGAGGACCAAAGGCGTTGCCACGTCATCAAGCATTGCAAGAGTTGAGCCATCTTGTTGGTTCAGCCCAACTGGTCCCTCAGTATGAGCCTGCAGCCTCTTTTCCAATGAACCGATCTCTATAGACTTGAATGGGGCACCCAATGCTGCAAGGCACCTTTGCATCCAGCCGCCCCAGTGCTGCCCGAAGTGAACTGTTGGTGCTGCCTATGACCTTGCCCCATATCCACCTTAAGTCCCGTAAGTTGCTGTTGAGTGCCCAATTGAAATACTTCTATTCTTCCTAAAGTTAAATTTGCCACAAAGTTCTTTAATCATGATTTAAACCAAAACCCTGTTTTCTTCAAACCTGCTATTTTAAAAAAATACTTACCTGATTGTGATGATCTTAGTACCTCAAGTTATATAAATATACATGTTATTTTTTTTAATTGGTGTGAATCTCCTTATTGAGTTGTGTGCATCACTTATTGACTATTGCATGTATGTGCAGTTGTCCTCTCTGTTAAGCCTAAGGCTGCTCTACCACACTATCCCCTAGAAGAGAACCATGGGCTTGCTAGAGCAAGCCCCTGTCCACTAGTGGTGAATACCCGGTCTTCTTGCATGGTATACCTCTTTTTGGCATACTATATAAAGAGTTGGCTTTCTTCACCATCCAGATTGTCTGCAAAGTTACACTTCACATGCACTGGCGACTCCTCACCCGATGACGGCCAGCTGTGCCCTCCAGAATAGGTCCCTAAGACACCCGTACTCCACACTGTCTTTCCAGCCCACCTTCATAGAGTGGCCATGCCCAGTGGCACAGGGCAGAGGTCACATATGTTTAGTTTACACCGCTGCACAGTCTTGGGAGTACCGGGGAGCACAAGCCAAAGCTGCTGACTCCTATTGTTCATTTACCCTGACCACTCATCCATTCACTGTGCTGCTTCTCCTCAGGGGGCCAATAATGGCATCGTAAGGCTGGCCACCTCCGTGCTGACTGAAATTTCACATGCCCCTCCTGGATGCTGGTTCTCCTCCTCGCTCAACAGCCCAATCCTCCCTGCCATGCCCCCTCTCAGCAGCCTGCAGGTCAATCACACAGGGCGCTAGGTTACCCAGATCAGTCTGCAGGGGTGCGCAGCCCGCTACATTGCTCAGACTCCAGCTGCCATTGTAGGTGCAGGCACTGTGCTCCAGGCCACCCATATGATCGCAGTATCCAGCCACTCACAGTCCGGCCCCTGGGCAGACTTGCAGGGCAGTCCCAAGTAGGCACCATTGGCAATCCCTGTTGGCAGACCCTGTCTGCAAGTCTCCACCCTGCAACACCCATAGCGGCCTGTTTTTTGGTAATTTGCCCGTGGGTGCCTGGCTCACTTTTGCTCCATGCGGCTCCATCACCCCGTTCCGGTATCAGCAGCAGTGGGTCCCTCAGTGAGCCCCAGGTGGCCTCCTCCATGCCACTGAGCTGTGATTCCATTGCCGTGGGGGTCTTTAACTTGTCAAAAGACACAGGATGCTAGAGGATTATGTACTCCACGCCAGGAGCTCTGGGGACATGCATCTAACTGGCCATCTTGTGTGGCCACGCCCCTATCATAAACATGATTCCTTTGTACTTTAATTACAATGCAAAGTCCTCCTCGACCTCTCTACTGACACTGTTTCCCACCACTCCCTCATCAACAGACTCTACAACATTGGCATTCAGCAAAATGCCCTTGAGTGGATTGCCTCTTTCCCCACAGGATGCACATAAAGCATCTGGCTGCCTACCTTCACCTCTGAACTCAAGGACATCTTTTGCGGTGCATCCCAAGGATCAACTCTCAGCCCCACCTTGTTCAACACTGACATGACCCCACTCGCAGACATCATCAGATCCCTCAGCCTCAACATAATTTCCCACACAGATGACATTCAACTCATCCTCTCTCTCAACGAAGACCCCTCTAGCACTAGAATCAACTACTGCGACGTCATGACCAACATAGCCAATTGCCTTAAACTCAACTCGACAAGACAGACATACTGATCTTCAGGAAGAACACAACTGTATAGGACCACAGGTGGTGGCCAGCAGAACTGGGACAATTACTGTGACAATTACCCACACCTGCAGACCATACATGCAACCTAGGCATCATCTTCGACAGCGAACTGACCATGAAACAACAAGTTAACCCAGTCATCTCCTCCTGCTTCCAAACCCATAGCACATTCTGCAGAATGTTCAGATGAATACCAGTCAACACCAGAAAGACCATCAGTCAGACCCTCATCACCAGCCGCCTCGACTACAGCAATGCTCTCTAAACCGGCATCTCCACCTAACTCCTCAAAAGACTCCAGACCATACAGAATGCTGCAGCCAGACTCATCCTGGACCTCCCCAAAAGGACCCACATCACCCCCACCTCAGAAACCTCCATTGGCTTCCCAGACAGAAGAGATGCCAGTTCAAGATAATCATGCACGCCTATAAAGCTCTGCACAACCAATGACTGAACTTCCACCTACCAGGAAGACACCTGCGCTCCTCCTCAGTAGCCAGTGCGCACACTACTGCATCGGTCGCAGCCCCTCCTTCTCCTACATTGCCACCGTGACCTGGAATGACCTACCCACCCGTCTTCAAACGGCAACCTCCCTGGCGGACTTCAGGAAGAAACTCAAGACGTGACTTTCAGGCGGAGAGGTCGCACCCACAGCGCCCAGATACCCAGAGGGGTGACAGTGCTGTGCTATGCAAATGCTGATTGAATGATTGATTAATGCTTCTGACAGTAAGTTACTCACATAGTTTTTACTTGGGCATCTTAAGGATCACATGTGATACTTTGAATAAATTATTCTCTTTGTCTGGCACCTATGCTAACTGTTAGACCTGTCTTCTTTGGTATGGTCTTCCCCCAAACTGTTTCCCTTCATCCCTCCTGTCTTCTGAATTTGGTTTAGTTGGGTTTGGGACTCTGTGTACTTTACCATTTCTAGCCACAGCTAAAGTGCTTCTGCTCTCTCCTTTAAACATGGTAAAATTGGCTTACACTTAAATGACACATTTTATTTACTTGTAAGCCCTACTAACGTGGTACCTAGCATCGTATTTAAAAGGTACGGCATGTGTTTTAAATTTTACATGTCCTGGTAGTAAAACACTCCTAATTACATTTTTCACTAGAGCAAGACCTATCTCTCCCACTGGATAACATTGGGTTACCTTAATACATTTAATAAGTGCTAACGTTTGATTGGTAATGTCAAGTTTTGACTAAAATGTATAGTTATTTAAAATCCTCTTTAATGGTTAAGTCACAATTCTGAATATGCCACTTTTAGAATTGGCATTTTCTTGTACTAACCATGTGGTGCCTGCATCCTGTGCCCTGTGTCACATAACTATGAAAAGCTTGGCAGTTGACCTTTGTGTATTCCTCCCAGACAGTGAGACAAAGGATGACTAGGTGTTGGCAGAATGGGCCATCCTGCCAGGATGGTTGAGGTGGAGCTGTTCCCTGCCCCACATGTATTTCAAAAGGCTGCTTCCAGCACACTCACAAAGAAACTTGACACCAGTCTTTTGTCACCTTAGACTACTTGGAGAAAGGGCAGGAGAAGGAAGGAACTTTCCAGAACCAGATGTTGAGGTTGGCACCAGGTGTAAGTACTGAACCCTAACACCAACATTCAGTGCACTCCTGCACCTGTGGAAGAATCCAGAAGGACTGCTTTGCTCTACGGATGACTGCCATGCTGCTAGAGGCTTGTCTGGACCCCCAAAAGACTGCCCTGCTGCTTGAGGCATGCCTTCCTGAAGGAGAACTGGAACATCTCCTTGTTCCCAGGCTACCTGAGTGGCTCCAGGGGTCAGTTGGCAGATCTCCTGTTCTGAATTACAGGAACAAAATAGGCTCTAGTAGCCTCCCTGCAATTGCCAGCTGTCCTGCTGCAACTGGACCTGCCTGAGCCCTGCTGGTCTCTGCTAGAGTGAGTTCATGATCCCCCAGAGCTGCCGCCGAATGTCCTGGAACCTTGGCTGGTATCAGAGTGCACTCTGCTGGAAGAAAAGGAGAGATACTGAAGTTTTTGGCTCTTTGTGACCGCAAACAGGCCCATTTGTGCTGATACTCTGCCAGCCATAATGACCACCAATGTGAAGCACCAGTGAATACAGCTCTTTGTGCTTCTTCGACAGCCAGTGATGACTGACAAAATGAAATCTGCAGTTTGTGCTATAGTGACAACAGACCAAGGTGACCGCCAACGCAAACCTCCAGCAACGACCATCTGCGACACCCAAACGGATCCTTGCATTACAACGATGACCATCATGAAGCCAGGCCTGCTTTTTGCACTACAGCAATGATCATCTGCAATGCTCTCCATTCTCCTTGCAGCCTCCTCCACCATAACCTGGACTTTTCGCGCCAGACTTTGCATAAGTAACTTTTTCAGCGGGGCTGACCTGGCCCCTGTTTCTGGCTTGAGCTCCGAAGTGGTCAGTCTTAACCAGGAGTGGCCTGTGCAGGTAAGAGCAGTGGGGCCAGGTGGGAGCGGAATTCGACAGACAACAGCGAGGGAAAATTCATTATTTATTTCATTTTCCCTCGTCGTCGTTTGTCGAATCCCCCTCACCCGGCTCCACCGCCCCACACCTCTTACCTGCATGGGCCGCTCCTCGTCTTAACTTGTGACTTTCCTACGGTTTAGCATGACCAGATGACTGCAAGTGGCACTTCGAACTTTTAGCCGCTATTTACCGAAAACTCTAAAATTGCATATCTTCGGTTTCACTTAATGGATTTCTGTTGTTCTGGTCTCATTTTATTTATTACATTTCTCTCAATGTTTATGTATTGGTGTGGGATTTTTATTGTGTTGTGTTTACACTTTATTACTGTTTGTGTGTTGCATAAATACTTGACACAGAGCCTCTACGTTAAGCATGACTGCTTTTATGCCAATTTACCAGAGGGTTAAGCACAGGTTAATTTAGTGACTTTTGTGGTACACCCTGATATAGATTGTGGATGTTGCTCTAGTAGGGTTGTCACCCCCTTAATGACCTGTTTTCTTACACTAATGTATGGTGTGAGTGTATGGTGACATGATGCACTACTAATGTCAACTAGATCCTCTTCAGGAGAGACATATGGGCATGATTCACAAAGGTAAACTTACACTCTTGTACATGTTTATGATTGTTTGCTATCTACAAAGGCATTTTACTAGTAGTATCTTTACAACAGCGGAATCTCTGCACATAAAAAGATAGGACTGTCCTTGATCTATCGATCTTGTCTATTATGTGTAGGAATCTTTTTGAACTATCACTACAGATTCACGTTTTTTCCAAATCTGACTAGTCCCAGGCCACTAGACCAGGCATAACTGTGTTAAGGCAATTCAAAAGACTCCCAGTACTATTTTGGCATCTACATTGATAAGGAATATGGGCCTGTATGAAGTGCAGGAAGAGGGATGCTTTACCAGTTTTGGTATGAGCGAGAAGGAGGCCTTCAGCAAGGATTTAGTGAGATTGAGCAATCACAAGCTGTAAACATTCTACGTGAAGTCTACAGACAGGTACCTTAGAGCCAGTCTGGCCTTATCCGATTGCTGGGACACCTAAGTTATTAAACAGAGACCTTACATACAGAAAAGCACTCCTGTTGTTCCACTAAGATATGAGAGTGAGATTCCACCTCAGAAACTAGTTCAGGCTATTTTGGTACTAAGACAGTTTAGGTGAGGCAAAAAGGGAGAGCTTGGAGAATAGTGACTGGCTCCATTTTTTCAAGCAGGACAATTCTGAAACTCAGTTACAATATGTCACTTATTTTTTAATAATTTGTTTATGCATTCTTTTTATTGCCACTGTTTATTTACAACTATACATGTTTATGCTCCAGGATAGGGTGCGGATATTAACTAACTCATAAAATATATTCCTAATGTGTATTTCTGGGTAGGTCCATTAATGATAAAAAGAGATTTGGAACCCACTAACAAGAAATAATTCTGGGAGTTTCACAGGACTGATTGGTACCCAGAATGCTCCATCCTCATGTAATGTTTATGTGGTTCGTGGGCTACAAGTTTTCTATCTCAAGTTGGTTAGTTGGCATCAAGCCTGCATTTTCATCAGAGGGGCTAGAAAACCTCAGTCCATATTTCATATGGAATTGCAAAAAAAAAATTACTCTAATACCATTTTAAAATGAATATAGTCACTTTCAAAAAGCAAAACGACTCCGCTTCTGTCACATCTCAGGAGCCACCTGTCCATCAAAGGAACATCATCAGAAATTGACCAAATCCCATATCCCAGAGTGCTCTTCATCAAATGTCACTCACACTCAAGAACTACTTGGCTCATTTAAACATCCCAACCTGTGCATGCTGATGGACTGCAGTACGTGGTCTAAGAAAAATAAATGTTTCCAGATTAAGGGCCTGATTTTATTTTTGATGGATGGCCCGCTGTTCTGCCATGGAGATGGAGCAAATTCCTCTGTACCCATGGAGGGGAGACTGCCCATCAAATTTATAAATGACCACGAAGCAAGCCATCATTTATAAAGCATTGGCAGGAACCAAAGTCACAGCAGTTCTCGTCAATGCATTTTGCTGTTTGGTGCAGCGCTGCATCAGAATGACACAACCCTGCACCAAACAATTTTCTTTTTTACTTTCAAAAAGAAAATCCTGAAACTGGATTTTGTATTTGAAAATAAAAAAGCAATGCTCCTCTCGCCATGGAAGTCATCTCCCGTGGCCGAGGGAGCATTATTGGCTTCCTACTGTCCCTCACCACCAGGGTTTGCCTGGCAGTGACAGACAGTAATAAAATGGCTACATGTCTCCCCATCCTGATTGAGTGGGAGGATATGAAGTCATTTCTTGGCGGCCCTAACTCAGCTGTCAGAGGGATTTTGCTATGAGATGAAGGAGAAGTGACTGCTGTAGCCAAATCTAAGGCTTTGCCCACAATTAAATCGGGTGGTCAGACCATTGTGTTGACAGTTTGTATACTCTGTCACCATTGAATAAGGCTCTAAATGCCTACACTCTAACTCAGATTCACTCATGTAGCTTATCAGATCTTTGGTCTTACATAATAGGAAATACTCTATGTTCAATATTCACTCCATAATCTCATCATCTGTTGCCATTAAGACACTACAGTATGGACTGACCATTGTGTAATTTTATTCAAATGCTCCATTTTGTTGTGATTGAAGAATGAATGTACTAAATGGTAGACCTTAAAGGAAACTTGGCCTTCCCACCTTACACTATCAACCACTAACTCCTCAACCGCAACACTTTCGGAGTTTCAGCTATGTCTGAAATCTTCTTTTATAACATCATTAACTACACTTTGTCATAGGATGATAGGATAGGATAATATTTATAAAGTGCACTAATGCCCGAGGGTGTCAAGGTGCTGAACGAACATCGGAGGAGGGAGAAGTGTCAACATCCATCTAAGAAGCAAATAGCCAGGTTTTCAAAAGTTTCCTAAAGACCGGGAGAGAGTCTGCCTTGGAGATGGAAGAGGGCAAGGAGTTCCAGAGTTTGGTGGCTGCCACGGAAAAGGAGCAACCGCCCCATCTGGACCTGTGAAATCTAGGAGAAACCAGTTTTTTCTGTGAGGAGGATCTCAAGGTCCTCCCCGGAGTGTACCACTGAAACATGGTTTTTAAATGTGATGAGCCTTTGCTATGCATAGCCTTATCTACCATATTCAGGACCTTGAAGGAAATGCGCTTTCTGACGGGCAGCCAATGCAAGGCTCGAATCCCTTCCCTTGCTGACTGATACTTCAGGATGTTAAGAATCAGACTTGCCCCTGCATTCTGTACCACCTGAAGCTTGTTCAGGGATACTGTGTTGATGTTATGGTACAGAGCGTTGCAGTAATCTAGCCGGGAGGTGACTAGTGCGATGATAGTGGACCGAAGCAGTTCAGATGGAATATACAGCAGCATCTTTCTCAGGGTTTTTAAGATGTAGAAACAGGTGCTGACTGTATGACTGACCTGGACATCAAAGGTCAGACCCTCGTCAAAAGTGACCCCCAGATTTTTTGCTGTTCTGACCGGGACAGGAAGGGGACCGCAGTCTGCAGGCCACCAGGCATTAGACCAGATAGAATTCTGAGGGCCAAAAACTAGCACCTCGGTTTTGTCCGCATTGATCTTTAATGAATTGCCCTTCATCCAGCATATAATGCTGGACATACATTGATTAAACTTTTGTGCAACCGATTGCAAATCATTTGTTATGGAAACAATGATTTGTGTGTTGTCCGCGTAGGAGAGCACCTGTAATCCGAACGATCTCACCAACTCGGCCAGAGGGTCACATAGAGGTTAAGAAGAGTGGGGCTAAGCGAGGATCCCTGGGAACCCCACAGGGAAGGCCAAAGACCTTTGCTCTGAAGCCTCCACAACTAACGATGTGCGTTCTGCCAGTCATAAAAGAGTAGAGAAGCTGCAAGGCCCTTCCAGTAACTTCCACTTCCCGCAGTCAATGAACCATGTGCACTGGGGAGACGGTGTTAAATGCCGCTGACAGGTCGACCAAAATCAGCACCGCAGATCCGCCTTGGTCAACCTGCGTGTGAATACAGTCAGTGACTGCTACTAGCACGGTTTCAGTGCTGTGACCGGCACGAAACCCGTTCTGAGAGCTGTCAAGGATTTCCTGGGATTCAATGTGTTTCATCAGTTCCATATTGATGAATTTCTCCAAGATTTTGGCAGGAGCGGGGAGAAGAGAGCTAGGTCGAAAGTTCTTCAAGTCTGACGTGTCGGCGTTAGGTTTTTTAAGAAGATGTGAGACAGTTGCTTTCCTTCCAGGTGGCTGGGTAGTTGCCGGACAGGAGTGTGTCGTTGAAGACATTGCCCAGGAATTTAGCTATTAGATCAGGAGCAAGTCAGAGTATGGAGGGCATACAAGGGTCCAAAGGAGCTCCAGACTTTAGGTCGAGTAAGAGTTCCTTGCTTTGCAGAGCTGTGATTTGTGGAAAAGAGGACAGGGCATACTTCCCGAAGACCTGGGTAAGTTTTCCCTATTGGCTACCCGTGTAGTAGGATCATCACCTACAGTAGGGGTGAACTCATGAAATGTCTTAAGGACTTTGTCCTGGAAGTAGGTTGCTACTCTATCACAGAAGTCTTTGGAGGGGTTCAAGAGCTGAGTCCCTGGTGGCTCAGTAATCTCCCTTATGACTTTGAATAGCATGCTGGAGGAGTTGTCTGCCGACATGATCTTTTCAGTGAGGAAACGGTATTTGGCCTGAAAGATGGCGTGTTTATGTTCCTGCAAAAAAGATTTCTGCTTGGCCTTTTCCCGAGGACAGGGGTCAGCACACCATTTCCATTCTTGTCTACGGCATTGACACCTGAGAGCCATGAGGTCTTCTGAGAACCATGGAGCCGAGGGTTTTGCTCTTTTGATGACACAGTTTTTGAATGGAGCAACTATGTCTAAGGCCTCAGTGATCCAATTGCAAAAACCCTCTGCCGTGGGAGGATGAGCGATGTAATTCCCATCAGAAACTGAAGCCAAGGCGGCCTCCCAGTTGCTGGCTGTAACCTTGGTCATCTGAAAGTCAGCTCATTGTCACCCGAATTAAATCTCTAAAAACAAAACAACCATCACTTCAATTAAATCTCTAAAAATAAAACAACGATGGAAAGGTTTTGGAATAAAATCTAAACCAACAATATAAACTACTACACCACCATCATTTCAAACTCAATAAAGCTACTGTCAAAAGAGTACAGAGACTCCACTATTGCCACATCTCAGAAACCACCTGTCCATCAAAGGAATATTAAAAGAAAATAATTTAATCCCACAACTCGGAATGTTCTTCTCCAGAGGTCACTAATCCCTATGAACTACCTGACTCATTAGCAGGTAATGCCATCTCCAAAGCCAAAGTTTGGAAAGTTTCTTTGGAAAAAAACAACATGAGTCCATTCAACCACAGCTCTGACCTCTCAATCCGGATAACAACTGAGGATACCCTCCTTCAACTTCCTGTTTTTGGATAATGTTACCAATCCAATCAAAGCTTGTGGCTCTTCAGGATGACTGCCAGAACCAAATCATGACCATACATTTAATAACATCCTTCTTAAAAGCTCAGCACTCATTTCAGCCAGAGGTATATATAACCACTCATTGACTCTGGAACTTAATAACTTCTATATCAAAACTATTTGAAAATATGGAAACAGTGACTCAATGGATCCTTCTAAATATGGCCAATGCTTAGTATTCAATAGTCCTCTCCTATGTATTCTCCTAGAAGCCAATTAATAGCATTATTTGAAGAAAACAGCTTTCTTTCTGAAGACCATACCAGATTCTGTCCTGGTTGTGGGGTAGATGCAAGATTAATTGCCAAACAGGACAGCACCAAACTACAGTTGAGTCATATAAGGTGCATTATTATAACCCCGGGCGGGTAACTACGCTCCGCCAGTGGAGTTTGCGTATTTTTGCCTCCTCCGTGTTCCGCTGCGAATGCGGAGTTCAGGCAAAACTACGACTCCGTGGCGGAGCATAGTTATCCGGCCCCTCCTCCCTCCCAAAGTTATTAAAAATTATTAAAAGGGCACTTACCTGCTGTGTCTGCCTCAGCTGCCTCCTCCTCGCAATGGCTGCTCTCTCCTGCCTCCTCCTCGCACTGAATAACCCCTACGTTGTATGTCTTGCGAAGGCAGACACGGCAGGTAAGTGCCTTTTTAATAACTTTGGGAGGGGGGGGCGCAGAACGGAGTTTTTTTTAAACTCCGTGGAACTACGCGGAGCACCAATCCGCATCGCCCAGGGTTACATTATTATTGTTACTAGGCCTGTGTACTGCTTTAGATGCTTTTCATCTTCCTAATATTTTACAGTGACCTGAAAACATAGGAATACAGGACACTGTTGTGCACTGGATTGCCTCCTCACACATGATCAAACCACTCACTACATCACTTGCCCCCTTCTCCTCTGCACTGCTTCCCTCTACAGATACAGTCCCTCCAGCAACTACCATTACTTTTCTCATCTTTAACATGTAACTTATTTTAATACCAATCCTCATATTCTCTATCAACCACAACTGCCACATCAATTCTAATGATGCCCAAATCATTATGAAGCCTTGCATACATCATATGTCAATTCCTGTGCCTCCAAGCAGTTGCTGTTGCAAGCCACTCACCTGAATCCCCAGGTGGTTCCGATGGGATGCCGACGACAGTCCCTAGCTCCCTCTGAGGTCCTACTGCAGGTAGCAGTAACAGGGTAAAGAGAGAGAGAGAGAGAGAGAGAGAGAAAGAAATACTGCATACTTCTAGGTGCTGGACTGTGTCTCTGGTGATTGGGCGGGCGCTCTCACTGCATGAACTGCTGATGGATGGGTATATGGTTCTGAGCTCCTGGTCTGCTGTGACTACTGTTCTGCTTTGGTAGACATGCATGTAACAGGTCTGTAAAAGATAAACATATAATATCACCAACAGGTTTTAGACTTGCAGGTTAATCATGTAAAGATTAACGAATATACTCCTATCATCAAACTAAAAACATTGCTGCATTGGGCATCAAGCTTTGCATAAGGAGCACTTCACTGATGCCCCTGTTAACTCTGTATCTCAGTTTTAAGGGCTCCTTGCATTAAGCCCCTCCCAGACGTGCGAGTGGTCCTTGTTCCTCCGGGCTGACCTGATCCCCTCCTACTTATAGAATACACTGAAACCACTTACGGGGCAAATCAGCAACAGTTTATTACATCTCACATAACACACGGTTTATAATAAACATCTTACTTGCCATTGTATCCATAAACCATAATTGGACATTATTTCACAGTCATTGTTGTCGCTGCTACATTACCAGCATGACTTGTCCCAGCTCTGCTCGATGGCCCCTTAGCAGTTATCTAGGGTTTGCAGCTTCTAGGCTTCCCTTGCTACCGTGATATGTGTGGGTGGCCGTCAGGTCCGTCCGGGCTGCAAGTGCTGTGTCTGGCTCAAACTGACCCTTGCTGACCAATCACCTGGTCCCAGTGCCCCTGAGGTATGGCATTCCCAGGACACAGACCAATCACGTGCTCCCAGTGCCCTTGCTGTGAGGCATCCACAGGACACTGTTTCAGCAACTCTTTCTACAGGGCTACTGATCTTTTTGTGTTTGTCTGTGCGTGCTGTCTCTGCTGCCCCGTCTCCCAATTCCCTTGTGGCTGCATTTGTTGTGCAGAGGTCAATTGTGCTGTAGGGTCCCTGTCCCCTTTGCTTATGACCTCCTGTCCCTTTTCCACGCCCTTGCTACCGCACAGGTGCGATTCACAGAGTGCCACCCAATCGCTGGCATGCATTTTCAAGGGCTTTTCCTCCCGCTCCTGCTGATCCCCGCCCTTGGTAGGCATTCATCACAGGCCCTCATGTGGTCCGTCTTCACCTTCCCGGCCTACGGTCAAAGTCTTTGGTGCAATTGCACTATTCCTCTAACATCAAGAGCATGCCACTTAAACATAAATGTATTCTTTGGTGCAATTGCAACATTAATCCACTTCAAACTAGCAGAGCTCAATGTTTGTTCTGCAGTACCAAGTACAAACACTGTCCCCAAAATTCTTGTTCCTGTACCTTGCAATACCGTGTCTCAACAAGCAGAACCAAATGTTCATTCCACCAAGCCAGTGCTAAATATGTGTCAATGCAGTGCGCTTAGTATATGCAAGTGGCAGGCTTAATCTAGAGAAAAGAATTAAAGCACGGTGTTACCTTGGTTGCAGAAAGCGGCATTACTGTTCTGAGACTCCACAAAGTCTAATACCTGTAGCACAGAAACGCTTAGTCCGTCTTCTCTCTTTCTCTCTTTGTAGGATGCATCAGAAGTGATGGAGCCCAGGAACTCCAAAATTGGGTCTGTAAAGGCAGAGCTGCTGGAGCAAGGAAAGCTGGAGATCAGGTGAGTGTCCACTCTATGAACATGGCAAGCACTGGTTGTATTGCGGGAGCGTCTTTTATACCCGCTTGTGGAACAGGTGTATGTGCAGAATGATGATGGCCCAGTATCAAGAGCCGGTCGTGCACATGGGCACTGATTGACAGTTTGCCTGCTTTCTGAAGCTATGTTCTGATTGATTCAGTCTAATATGTGCTGGAAGAGTGTTCCAGAGCTTGAAAGCCAGATAGGCAAAGGAACTTCCTCTGCATCTTGCTCCCTGGATTAAAGGCACCTGCAGTAGTTTTTGACCCCTGGAGCATAGTGGTCTTCTCAGTGTATATGGAGTCAGCAGACGCTGAATTAACTGAGCACTCTTCTTGTGAATGGCACAATTGACATGACAGAGAGTTTTGAACTGGATTATGTTTTGAACCGGAGTCCAATGCAAGGCTGCTAATGGTAGCATAGCTGACTGGTGCTTAGGAATTTTGTGGAGAACCCAAGCAATGGCATTCTGTACTACTTGAAGCCACCTTGTCACGTGCTTGGAGCTACCTAGGTAGAGGGAGTTGCAGTAGTCAGATGTGAGTTGACCTGTCCCTGCACAACCACTGAATGCAGTTGGGCAGGGATCCAACTCAACAATTTTATCAGGTTTCTGAGAAGTATAAAACAGCATGCCACAAGTTTCATGGCCTGCACCTCCATGGAAAGTTTATCATCAATCCAAAACCTGAGGGTCTTGATTGTGGAGGAAGGGGAGGCAAGTGGACCGAGGCAGTCAGGCCAGTTGAGTCCCATCCAGCAGGAGGGGTTGTTACCTACAACTAGAACCGTTGTTTTTTCCATGTTCAATTTCAAGCACCTGGCGGGCATCCAGTTTGTTACCTGTTTTAGGCAGACATTTAATTAATTGGAGGTTTTGTTAGTGTCGAAGGTCAGTGAGATGACTATCTGTGGTCATCTGCATAGTAGACAAACGCCAGACCATGTGCTTGCACTATCTCCGCCAGTGGAAAAAGCAAACACAAGAAGATGATGGACAGAGCGCTGAAACTTTTCAGACACTCACCCCCAGTCACAGATCTGGGTTGAATCCATCATCGTTCTTTAGCTCACTTCACCACCTCAGTTTAGACTCAGCTATATGCAAATCAGTCTTGACCCTGTGCTTCATGGGAACAGTCCAGTCCAGCCCAGCCCAGCAAGAACTGCCAAGCCAGGTCTTCCCGGAACCGGAAACAAGTATCCTGGGTCCGGTTTCGGGGTAACACCCCTCATCAGCCAGGCTAGCTTGAATCCAGTGGAAAAGTGAGCAAGGGACCAACGTCTGGGCATATCCTGCCAACTTAGGGCGAACAAAGCAAACACAAGGAGATGATGGACGGAGCGCTGAAACTTTTCAGACACTCACCCCCAGTCACACATCTGGGTTGAATCCATCATTGTTCTTTAGCTCACTTCGCCATCTCAGTTCAGACCCAGCTATATGCAAATCAGTCTTGACCCTGTGCCGCATGGGAACAGTCCAGTCCAGCCGTGGTACAATGAGAGCCTTAGGACATCTAGGCAGGACTGCCGCAGGCAAGAACAGAAATGAAGAAAAAATATGAGGATGAGAAAATAAATTATAAAAATAAACTAGCTGAACATACAAAACTCATCATAACTGCAATAACTTCCTACTACACTGAACAGATAAAATCGGCCTGTGATGCCAACAAAACTCTCTTCTCCGTCATAAAAAAAACTAGTGGTGCCAACTAGCCACAACCCCACAATAACAAATCAAAATTTCTGTGTCTTACACGCCAACTTTTTTCAAGAAATGGTTGCAAATATCTTTCATAAATTCAATGTGGGTAGGATGGCCAGCCAATCGGACGGACAACAATCAACTGCCACATTAGCTCAAACTAGTCTTTCCACTTTTAAGCCCCCTCAACAGAACAATTCATAAAGTTAATTCCATTAATTAAATCGGGCACCCCACAAGACCCCTGCCCCCTAAAATAATGCACATGATCGCTACACAAATAGCACAGAATATTGAGCAAATCTTTAACAAGATGTTTGCCGAGGGAATTTGTCCTTCTAATTGGAAACTATCCTCTGCTCAGTCTTTGTTAAAAAAGGATAACCTGAAGGCACTGGACCCGAAAAACTATCACCCCATATCAAGACTCCCTTTCACCACCAAATTGGCAGAGAAGGTGATGAATGAGCAACTCTCAGAGTACATAGAGGAAAACGCTCTTCTGGATGATACTCAGCATGGCTTTAGAAAAAACCGGAGTACAGAATCTGTCTTGATAATAGCGATGGAAGACATCTGAGAAAGGTTGAATAACGGGGGGACAGTGGCTCTGGTCTTGCTGGACCTCTCTGCGGTGTTTGATACAGTCAACCATGAGATCCTGGTTGACCGTATGCAGAGCCTAGGGATCAAGGCCACTGCACTAGACCTCCTTCAATCCTTTCTTGCAAATAGACAACAAAGGGCCATATTATCAAGAACGGCGATAACATTATTGCCGCTTTAGCGGCAGGAAACTGCCGCTAAAGCGGTGATAAGGGGCTTGATAATATGCCCTATAGAATTCCAATAGACGCCCAGGTTCTGGTGTGAAGGACATCAAACCTGGGCTTCTATTGGAATTCTATAGGGCATATTATCAAGCCCCTTATCGCCGCTTTAGTTGCAGTTTCCTGCCGCTAAAGCGGCAATAATGATATTGCCGTTCTTGATAATATGGCCCAAAGTGTGGTACTGGGCAACATTTCATCAAGGCCTTTCTCCTTGCCTTGCGGAGTCCCCCAAGGCTCAGTCCTGAGTCCTACAATTTTCAATCTTTCTGTTACACCACTGGCGACACTCATCAAAAATTTCGGTTTCTCTCTTGCATCATACGCCGATGACACTCAAATTGTGGTGTCACTAACGAAACCAGAAACTAACTTGAGCTCTGCATTCAAGACCTGCATGAGTGAAGTTAGCAAGTGGATGGACAATAACTGTCTTAAACTGAACGCCACTAAGACTGAGGTTATTATCTTTGGAAATAACCCCTCTTTCTGGATGCCGGCTTGGTGGTTGCCTGAGTTGGGCCGTCTTCCGGAACCCTCAAATAAATCTCGGTTTCTTGCTAGACAACGAACTGAAGCTCAAAGATCAGGTGAATAAAACGACATCAGCCTCTTTTTAATGATAATGAGCGTTTATTGTTTTGTTAATTAAGACCTTAACAATTTATCACATGAATAAAAGTCATCAGTAAAATTTCATCATTTTAAAACTTAAAAGCTTTACATACTCAGTTACTATTTTAGTGGGATGTGTGACGTACAAGCTGGCTGGTCTGCGATCGATGGTAATTTTCCAAGGCGAAGAGCCATCAGTTGTCTTTTCTGGTATGCCCAAAATGTAATACTTAGATAAGGTGCTGGTGCAAGGATCTTATAGTTTTTAATCACCATCCAAGCATGCGTTCTCTCGCTGAACGTGTTTTTATCGATTAGCAAAGAATGAAGTTTTGCAGTTTTATTTATAACTTGTTTGAAGGTTAAATAAGTCAGATTCTTGTTCCAAAGCTCGCCCGTGCAAGTTGTTATTAGTGCTTTTTGGAGGTATTGGTGGTATGTAACCCTGGGCATAATACTTTGCTACGCTCACGAAGCATGCAAAGTTTGTGCTACTACGCACTACGCAAATTGCACGTAGCAGAGTGAATAACTGTACTAATAAACGTAGCGTAGCAGGAGTATAATAAACTCCTTCAAATGCTTTGATAAAGCAATTTTTATGCTAAAAAGCATATAACCAATTCACAAAAATGAATGTTGACAATAAAATATCAAGCAATGAGAGAGGTGATGATTTTGGAGTCCCCCTAACCTAGGGGAGGACCAAGCAGATGCCTTGAACACAAAAAAGCATATCATGTGAACGATTCAATGGTGGTCCCTTCCTCCTAGGACCACCCCAAGCACAGTTATGGGCAAAAATACAATCCCAACCAAAGGCCCTGCAAAGCATTATGGGACGAGATTAGCAGTGGGCAGTGAATATTATAGTGTCCAATATCAAAATAATTCTACAAAGAGCTGCAGTTCAACTAGTCGTCACTGGGTGTCGTCCCTCAAGAGTGAAATGCAAAAGTATTGAAAACCTTTCATGAAGCTTTTGCATTTGACTCGTGAGGGACGACACCCAGTGACGACTAGTTGAACTGCAGCTCTTTGTAGAATTATTTTGATATTGAACACTATAATATTCACTGCCCATGCTAATCTCGTCCCATAATGCTGCAGGCCTTGGTTGGGATTGTATTTTTGCCCATAACTGTGCTTGGAGTGGTCCTAAGAGGATGGGACCACCACCTAATCATTCAATAAGATGTGCTTTTTGTTTTCAAGACATCTGCTTGGTTCTCTCCCTAAGTTAGCGAGGATACCAAAATCATCACCTCTCTCACTGCTTTGTGTTTTCACTTTAGTGAAATGACTATATGCAATTTTAGCATATAAAGACAGAGATATTTATTTTATCTTAACTTGCACTGTACAAGTTTGCTTTTGGTAATTATTGTACAGTGCAGTGAGTCAAGCACACAGCTAGCACTACGCCCAGGCTTAATAATAATAACAAACTCCTTCAAATGCTTTGATAAAGCAATTTTTTATGCTAAAAAGCATATAACCAATTCACAAAAATGAATTTTGACATATCAAGCAATGAGAGAGGTGATGATTTTGGAGTCCCCCTAACCTAGGGGGAGGACCAAGCAGATGCCTTGAACACAAAAAGCATATCATGTGAACGATTCAATGGTGGTCCCTTCCTCCTAGGACCACCCCAAAGCACAGTTATGGGCAAAAATACAATCCCAACCAAAGGCCCTGCAAAGCATTATGGGACGAGATTAGCAGTGGGCAGTGAATATTATAGTGTCCAATATCAAAATAATTCTACAAAGAGTTGCAGTTCAACTAGTCGTCACTGGGTGTCGTCCCTCACGAGTCAAATGCAAAAGCTTCATGAAAGGTTTTCAATACTTTTGCATTTCACTCTTGAGGGACGACACCCAGTGACGACTAGTTGAACTGCAGCTCTTTGTAGAATTATTTTGATATTGGACACTATAATATTCACTGCCCACTGCTAATCTCGTCCCATAATGCTTTGCAGGCTTTGGTTGGGATTATATTTTGCCCATAACTGTGCTGGAGTGGTCCTAGGAGGAATCGTTCAATAAGATGTGCTTTTTGTTTTCAAGACATCTGCTTGGTTGTTGGTTCTCTCCCTAAGTTAGTGAGGATACCAAAATCATCACCTCTCTCACTGCTTGTTAACTTTTGTTTTCACTTTAGTGAAATGACTATATGCATTTTTAGCATATAAAGACAGAGATATTTATTTTATCTTAACTTGCACTGTACAAGTTTGCTTTTGGTAATTATTGTACAGTGCAGTCAAGCACACAGCTACGCACTACGCAATTTGCATAGCTACGTGTAGTTGAAGCTGTACTTCACGTAGCTACGTGAAGTGCTACTACGCAAACTACGCCCGGGCTTAGTGGTATGGTGATTTTTTGTCATTGTCTAATTCCACCCAGAGAGCTTTGTTCAGTGTAGAGTTAGCTATATTCTGTTTCAGGTGGTACCAAAGCTTGATAGCTGTGTACATCCTCCCTATTATTTCATTTATTAAGTCAAATTCGAGTCGCACTTGTGCTGGGGAAGCAGACTGCTGTATCTGAAAGACCTTTTTGTATGTTGAGACTTGTATTTTGGTCAGTAGATCGGAGTCTTTCCCATGTAGCGCAATACTGCTGCATGTTACTGTTGGAAGCATTTTGACTGATATCACAGCAAGCAAAGATTTGTATGATGGACCCTTCAGTTTTCTTGCCAAGGTCCTGAAGGCGAACGTTAATGCACTGGATCTCTGTAATATATAGCTTTTCTGCTCTCTGCGGTTTAGTCTGTTTTCCATGTAAAACCCCTAGCGCCATATTATCAAGAACGGCGCAAACATTATCCCCGCTTTAGCGGCAGGAAACTGCTGCTAAAGCGGCAATAAGGGGCTTGATAATATGCCCTATAGAATTCCAATAGAAGCCCAGGTTCTGGTGTCAAGGACATCAAACCTGGGCTTCTATCGGAATTCTCTAGGGCATATTATCAAGCCCCTTATCGCCGCTTTAGCAGCAGTTTCCTGCCGCTAAAGCGGAGATAATGTTTGCGCCGTTCTTGATAATATGGCCCCAAGTATTTTAGTTTGTTACTTCCTCTAGCAGATTACCTCCCAGCCATATGTTCTGTTTGGCAGTTGGGTAGTTACTGATAAGCATTGTTTTGCTTTTTGACGTATTGATTTCTAGTTCATTAATTGATATATATTCCGTCATGCCCATGAGTGATCTGCGGAGGCCGGTCTCAGTTAGGCTCATTAGGACTACGTTGTCTGCATATGAGAGATGCGATAGAGATAGCGTTCCCAGTTGCGGTGGGGGAGAGTTGATCTTATCAAGTCGATTGGCCAGGTCCGACATAAACAAATTAAAAAGGTGTGGAGCCAGCATGCATCCTTGTTTTAACCCGTTGTTTGTGGTCACCTTTCTGGATAGTCTTGAGCCATTTCCCAGCTTTGCTCTCATCCATGTTTGTAAAGAAAAAGTAAAGAAAAAGTATTCCTCTTATTATTCTCTCAGGCATATTCCAAGCTTTCAACTTTTCCCATAAGAGGTGACGGTCCACACTGTCAAATGCAGCCTTTAGAACTATGAAGCAGAGGTGCAGTTGTTGTTTTCTCCGCTTGTACTTGTCAGCTATAAGGGAAAGAGTGAGAATATTCGTGATCGTCCCGATCCCTTTTCTGAAACCAGTCTGGTTGACAGAGATCAAGTTGAGCTTGTTTGACCAGTCAATTAGGTCTTCCAGGATCAGAGAGGCGAAATACTTTGCTTTTACGTCTAATAATGTGATTAACCTATAATTTGCTGGACATGTTCTGTCCCCTCCTTTGTAGATCGGTGTGATTATTGAGCCTTGCCAGCTAGGTGGAATTTGATTTTGTTGCTCGGTTTCATGGAATAGACTTGTTAGAGTGTTACTCCAGAAGGAGGGGTCATTTTTGAAGATTGCTTGAGGAATGCCATTGGGTCCTGGTGCTCCGTTCCCTCTACCTTTCCGTATTATTCTTATTACATCTTCGGCTTCGTAGATGAGCTTATCTAATTTTGTCTTTAGGAAACGGGTGCCGACTTTGACATGAATCTTTGTCGTTTCTTCCACTGACAACACAGTGGTTACGTTTTGAAGGCAAATGCTGTATTTTTCTTGTATGGAATTGTTGACACTTTCTTTTGCCACCTCTAGATCTTGGTGATTTACGTGTTCTTGTTGCTCACCAGCAGGGTGTCCAAGAGTTGAAGTATCTGTGAATCTTTTTATTAAAAACATTGCCCACATGTGTTCTTGTATGTTTGAGGTTAGAGAGTTAACGGGTCTGTTCAAGTTGTTGATTGTTTCCGAAAATGTAGTTGAGTTCGTTTTTTTGGTGTTGTGTAATAGTTTCGTCCAGAATTTGTCGTCGCTACTTCTTTAATGCTCCCATAACTTCTTTTTATACAGTTTCCTCAGGTTGTGTACAATCTCCCATCCTTTATAGTCCTGGCCCGTTCTTTTAAGTTTCCTGACTGCTTTTTTTAGATCACGTTTCATTGAGAGGACATCTCTTGTTGGGGCCCTGTTGTTTTTATGTCTGGGTGCCTGGTTTAATTTCCCAGTCATTAGTGTTGTTAATTTCCCTATGAAATTTACCCTGACTTGTGTCTTCGTTGGGCCCTCGATTTCACTTGCTGTTGCGAGCCCTTGTAATTTGTCTTGAATTTCCTCAATGGTTTCATTCAACCATTTGAGCCGCTTTAGATGTATTGAATGGATGCTTCCCTCAGATTCCTGGTTAATCTGGTGTTTGGTTAGGTTTAAATTGAGGTAGGTGTGTTGATATGAGTGGTCACTCCTGGTGGTAAATTCAATTACAATTTGAAGGAGAAAAGGCATTAAAGGTAATGAGATTGCTGTGTAGTCGAGTCCGGATTGAGACATCCCACCAAAAAAGGTATGTTTGGGCGGAGTGTCTTCCATTGTCCTGCTGTTTATAACACTCAAACCTAGATATTCTAATGATTTCACCAAGTGTCGCCCTGTGTGGCCAGGAAATGCTGTTTTTAGTTGATATTGAGGTTGTATATTCAAGCATTTATTATCAGCAGCTAATTTCTCGTCTTCTTCCGGGGTATAGATTAGGTTGGAGTTGAAGTCTCCTGTTAGCACTATGTCCCAGGAAGGGTTGGTGTTTCTTATGTCCGCAATTGTGGCTATTAACAAGGTGTTGTGAGCTTTTTTCTTTTGGGGCTTAGGATGTGCGTAAGTGTTGATCAATAATACTATTCTTGATTTCTTGATGGCTTGCAGCGTGAGCTTGATCAATTGCACATTTGATCCGGAATGGGCTATCTGTTCTGATTTGATCTTCAGGGCTGTGGACACATAGACTGCCAGGCTGCCTTTCGGGTGGCCGTATTTCCTGTGTTTCTCTGCTGGAATGCTAAAATGTGTGAAACCTGCAAGTGGCAAGTCTTCCAGTGCCCATGTCTCCTGAAGGCAATTACATCGCATGTTGCCCAGGCTTTAGGGGGAATGCCTTCTTCCAGCCATTTTTTCACGCCGGTTATATTCCACGAGAGGAGGTGGAAGTTTCCATTGTTGGGATTGGCAGACTGTCTGTCAGATGGTCAATTAACCTTCGCTTTATTCAAAATACCTGGAAGCCAGCTCCATTGATCATTAGCAAGTTCTGTTTCCACCTTTTTATCTTTAAGAGCCCCGTTCCGCGATGCGGTTGATGAGTTTCTTCCTTTCGCTTTCTGCAGGACTGAATACACCGGCGAATTTTCTTTTGATTGTCCTGGCCCATAGTTTGCCTTGTGGGACGGATTTTCGATAAAAGGATCGAGGTAGCGTGGTAAGGTGGGCTTAGATAGTTTTCTACCCCACAATTCAAATTGTTGGATGAGGCTCATGATGAGCTGGACGAGTTCCACTGTTTGCCATGTGGTAAGCATTTGTTCGTTGTTAATTTGTTTTCCCTTCTGGCAGAATTCCACAGCCGGTAGGTGAGCTGAGTTTAGGTGCTTTAGTGCAGGGATGTTGGTTAGCAGTTTTAGGATGTTGCCCCTATTTTAAATGTCGTGCCGTCCCTTTGACTCATATTCTGGCGTTAAGACTATTTGCTGCATTGGTAGTCCGTGCTGCCGGGGTTTCACACTGGTTGCTGCTGCTTGTGCTTCTTCTACTGCCATAGGCTTCTGCAGACTAAAGTTTCCCTGTGGATGCATACTGCCCCTATTTTTGTAGTATATTGAAGTGTCTGGTAGAGGTAGGTTACTCAGAGTGGTCTCTTGATTTTTTATTGTTTTATCCTGTCCCAGATATCCAGGAGCGAATTCTCAGGGATTTGCCCATGGCCAGTTCACTTGCTTGCATTCTGTTGAATTAGTATTGTCATGGATTTGTATGTAGAATCTAAAGTTTTCTTGATGCAAGGCACCCCTTGTGCTGTCTTTGTGAGATGGAATCTTGAATGCAGGAGATGGTGTCAACATTTGAACCTTATCTTTGGTACCTGTTTCTGTGTAGATGCCTGGCTTGTTTGTTTCTGTCATGCCTTGGGCTGTTTTTACCATCCTTGCTGTGTGGAGTCCTTGGTTGTTGAGTCTTTGCCAGATAGGAAGTTGGAGGCTTGTTTCTTGTGCGGTATTCCTCCTTGCAAATCTGTGGATGCTGGTAGTAGAGCCGAAAGCAAGATGGTGAGGCTCAGTAGACTGTGCTCAGTGGTGTGCAGCCTGGCCACCCCCTACTGTGACCGTGTCATTGATTATTGCAGCATCCCACCTTGGGAGGCCACAGTCAGCTGTTCTCCTGCCTCCCGGGAGCCAGACTGGAGGGGCCAGGGGGCTGGAAGGACTGGAGGCAAAGCAGAGTGGTGGTAGTCGCAAAGGGCAGTCGGGGTGAGCTTATCGAGGTCGAGGAGAGTTCGAGACCCACCGGATGCGGGATGACGGAGAAAAATGGCGGGGGCCTAGGGAGGGGGGACCCATCGACCCGCAAGCCACAACCAGCTGGGCCGCTTCTGCGGGGAGTTATGGGCTAGCCGCTTGTCCTACCCTGCTGGTCCCACTGCAGAGCTTCCTGGCCTCACCTCCACGCCACTGCCGTTGTCCCTGTCTCGGCTGGCCTGGAGCTGCAAGAGTCACGGCGAGGAGCCAGTCAATCCAAGCGGGGGACAAGCGGGTCTAACGGGAGTAAGAAAAGTACAAAACAGCCGCCGAGCTGCGACTCGCAGCTCGCGGCTCACTCGCAACACACAGACAGCTCCGCCCCTCGTAGCGTAACGTTGGGCACCGTAGCGATCAGCCTCTTTTTGCACTCTGAGGCTGGTAAAAAAGATTGAGAAAATTCCTTCCCCCAGAACTATTTAAAACTGTGAACATCGCTTTGATACTCTCAAGGATTGACTATTGTAATAGTCTCTACCTTAACCTTGCGACAGGTCCCCTGAAGAGACTCCAGACTCTACAAAATGCAGCTGTACGTTTCATTTTTAAAATTCCAAAATATGAATCTGCTAAAGGAGCCATTAGGAAACTACACTGGTTACCAGTTAGACAACGTTGCAGGTTCAAAGCATTATGTTTAGCCTATAAATCACTACATGGCCAGGGACCAGTGTGCTTCAAGGAGAAGCTTAATTGGTATATCCCAGGGAGGACTCTCCGCTCTGGCTCGGCCATGAACCTGACTGTCGCCCCATTTAAGAGGACCACTTGGGGAGGAAAGAGCTTTTCTACGACAACAGCAGTGCTCTGGAACAGCCTACCTTTGACACTAAAAGCCGCTCCCTCCCTACTCACCTTCAGAAAAGCTTTAAATACCTGCCTTTTTTTGCAAAACTAGCAGACACCTGAGCCCAGCAAGAAGCCTCACTTCTTTCTGCTGATCTGCCTTAGATCTGTCTCTGACAGCGCCAAGACGCCCTCAGGCATGAGTTTGCGCTCTACAAATTACTTTTACATTACATTACATTACTATCTCCGCCATTGGAAGTAGGCATAGGTTGAAAAGCATGGGGCTTAGGAACGGCACCCACACTTTAAGTGGTAGGATGTTGAGAATAAATGTTCCCCATTTACCTGAAAACATCTGTTTTCAAGAAATGTGGTCAGCCATTTAAGAGTGACTCCTGCAATTCCCACCTCTTCCAGCCTTTGAATTAAGACAAGGTGTGATACGGTGTTGAAGGCTGCACTCGGATCCAGCAGAATCAAGGCTGCTGAGCCGCCTTGGTTGAGGATTGTTTTTACGACTTCAGTGGCAGTGAGCAGAGCAATTTCTGTGCTGCTGCCAGGCCTAAACCCTGTTTGGATTGGGTGCAGGATGGCATGTCCCGCCAAAAAAGAGGACAGGTGATTATTAACGTACTTCTCAAGAGCTGTGCTAGACCCTGGAAGGAGGGAGATGGGTCGGTAGTTCTCCGCACAAAGAGGATCTGCCAATGGATTTTTCAAGAGGTCTCGTCACGGCGTGTTTCCTTGCAGAGGGAACACTACCACTTTCCAGTGAGTAGTTAGAAATATCCGTCAATCTAGACAGGATGGTGCTCCCTCCTTTCCTGAGTATATCTGGGGCTGGGTCGAGCGATGACCCTGATTAGATTGTTCTTAGAATCTCCTCGGTGGCCTCATTGTTGATCGATGGGAAGGTCAGTACTTTGTAATCAGCTGGGTTGACTGCAGCAGAGGTTATGTTAACAGTAGCGCCTTTGGGTAGGAAGCGAAGAATATTATTCACTTCCCAATCCCTACGCCGTTTTTACAGTAATCGAGTTTCCTCTAAAGGTTATAACCTGACATTATGTTTTTGCTTTCCCTTCTAGATTATGCTAACAGTGTGTAACTTGGAGCACCTCTTTCTCTACTGAAGAGAATCTAGAACATAACAATGCTCCATGATAACTTGATTTTCTTATCTATACATGCATCTCACCAGTCCTTCAATAAGTATTGACTGACCTCTGCTAGATGTATGTCCATCTCTCACCATGTTGCTCACTGGACCACACACCCTTCAGCATAAATTCCATACCTATTGCCTCGACTTTCATATAGCATGAAAAACCTATCTCTACCATCTCACATTCCACACCTAAAATCAAAAACAAAAACTTAGAAATCTCCATGCAGACTTTTCAGCAACACCTGATGCTATGTACAGTTACCAAGTCACTGCACCGTGATTACAGCACACTCCTGATGCACACCTGACAAACACTACATCTTCCATTTAGGTCAAACTAAAACCAACACATTACTCACAAAGAGGTAACAAGCAAGTATCTCACAAAAAATCATACAGCATGATACTGTACAGTAAGAGTTAAAATGTTACCATTTAATTATAAGTAGAATTATACAATTTCAAAAAAAAGAACAAAGGCAGTAAAATTGCTGTCGGCCGTAACAGATGTTCATTTTATATGTGAAAATCCACGACTGCGAAATGTGCTTTAGGCCTGACTTTTGCGTATGCTATTAGACTGTTAAAATGACAGAAAGTTTACTCAGGGATTGATATAAGATTAATCAGTATTTCCGAAAATTATACCACAAGCGAAAGATTCTGGGGAGACGCTGACTGTAATGTCAGAGAGAAAACCGCGCTCAACAACTCTCAAAGTAAAATTAAACATGGGTGCGGGACACTCAGCAGAATGTTTTCTTTTAAATGTCTTATATATGTTATGCCTTTTAAATCCACCACCCTATTCCTTTTACTGGCCAACGAGCAAATTTCTCTTACCACAAAGAAATACATTTCAGACGGCAATAATCACATATCTGGTATTTGATCTCTAGTTTGTGCCGGGGGATCCAAAGGCACTTATTTTTCTGAACTTTTTCATAAGTGCACATGTTTCGGCTTTAAGGAGATGCAATGTGGTTGAAGCACCTGGCTGCCTCTAGCAGCCACTCTGCCTTTAATTTATACATTTATTATTATTATTATTAAGCTTGTAAAGCGCCTGGTTACTCCAACGGAGTGTCCCCGCGCTAGGACACCGTAAAACCACATAAACTGGCCCAGACCCCCCCCCACCCCCCCTAGCCTAAGGCCCTAAGATGTGAGAAGCCTACTACCGGCCCCCTGGAAGGTGCTGGAAGAGCCAGGTTTTCAGTTTTCTCCCGAACAATGTCTCCGATGGACAAGTCCTCAATTCCACAGGTAGGTCATTCCAGGCCTTAGCCGCGAGGAAGCCAAAGGAACTGCCTCCTGCCCATACCTTCCGAACCTTAGGCACGATCAACTTTGCCGTGCCCAACGACCTCAGGTTCCGAGCAGGACTGTAGGCAGTGAGAAGGGGCCACAAAAATCTTGGCCCTTTCTCGTTGAGGATCCTATGGCCAAAACACAAGGCCTTAAAGGTGACTCTAGCCTGTATAGGGAGCCAGTGTAATTCCCTCAAGGCAGACCCCACCCTTCAGGAAGGTTTCTAATTGCTTACTGAGCAGAAGTGTTGCTTTAACACTCGACCCCTCTGAAAGTTTCAAGTTCGCTGCACTTCCATTTCCTCCGGCGGCAGCTGCAAGAAAGTAGTCCATATCTTCAGCTCGCTTTAAAGATAAAGCTAATTTTCTTTTTTCTGTGATGTGTATAACATGCTAGAATTATTCAGACAGCTCCCCTGGATGAGTGATATCATATGTAGGGGTGGGTGGAACTCTGCGGAATTTCACTCTGTGGAGTTACATAAAAACTCCACGAGATTCAGTGGAGTTCACCAAGGATGGAAATAGGCATGTCCACAG
Organism: Calotriton arnoldi; assembly: GCA_963921515.1. Taxonomy (NCBI): domain Eukaryota; kingdom Metazoa; phylum Chordata; class Amphibia; order Caudata; family Salamandridae; genus Calotriton; species Calotriton arnoldi. The sequence continues at coordinate 346,983 of CAWUFW010013414.1, forward strand.
CTCGCACTGTGATTTAGTGCCAGGAGCACGTTTTGCACTGAAAGATCAGTGCAAACAGCACCACATAGCATGCCAGAGGACGCAGCTACTCAAATTGATTTTGCTGCTGCTGAAGTATGTATTCTTTTTTTAGTTGAAAAATGTTTATTGAAATAATATAAAACATTACAGTAAATACAGAAATAGGGGATACAATTTTAACTGTATAATCTGTTAGATAATATGAAAAGGGAGGGAAAGAGAAAAGAGGGGAAGGAAGGGGGAGGGAAATTACATTTATAAAATATTCATCTTAGCATAACCACTCATATAAATATTAATAGCTACTAAAATACATATTTAAGAAAAATTGAAATTGTGCAAGAAAAGTAAATAAACAGTAGAAACAGATTCATGGAGGTTTAGGAACTTCTTCAATGCAGGGATTATGGATTTGTGTTACATTTGCGGATATATCTAGAAAATGAGCAATAGGTGACCATAAGCATTCTCGTTTTGTAGCAAGAGAGATGGGATGGACATATGTTCTATCTAACCTGTGATTATAACAATCCCCATACCACCAGGCTTGATAAGAGATATTAGTGGTGTTTTTCCATGCCCTAGTAATTTGTTGAAAAGCAACGGAATAGAGTAGATCTATAATATGAAAAGTGTTTGGATATGAATCCCACTCGGAAGATACACTACCTAAAAATATGTTAAAAAAAGTGAAGGGTATCTGTGTATGAAAGATATTGTTGATTTGTTTCCAAACTAGTTCCCAGAAGTTACGAACATGAGGGCAAGTGAATAGCATGTGGTGTAAATTGGCAGGGGATGTATTACAGGACCAACAAGATGGAGAGAGAGTAGGATTTATTTTATGCAAGGAAACAGGAGTTAGTAGTAGTCTGTTATAAATATAAAATAAGGTTTGGGTAGTATTAGCAGCCCTAGAGGACTTCCTAATTTTAATCCAGATCTTGTTCCAGGTAGAAATAGATAGGGACAATTGGAGATCAGTTTCCCGTAGACATTCCACCTCTGTTTTATCTTGAGTAACTGGAGAAGAGGATAAATGTTTATAGACTTGGGATGCAGACGGGGAAAGAGACAAGACCGAGAGAATGGTGGGAGGCGAATATGAGGAAGAAGTATTGGATGATAAATTGTTGCACGTTGACTGGATCAGGGAAATTAGGGAAGTATATTTAGACGCACATGAATTAGGCAAAGAAAAACGTGCTTGAGCGACTGAAAATGATATACATGTATCATTCTGGAAAAGTTGATGTACCCAGTGAAGCCCTCTAACATGCCAATCTCTCCCAAAAATTATTCTATTTTTGATTTTAATTAGTTTATTACACCATAATGAAGATTGCAGAAAACGATCTCTAGGAGAGAGGTGGTCAGTAAATAAAGGTTGAAGGATTTTGCAACTATTACTGAAAATGGGAAGAGAAAGAGGCAGAGGACGATGAGTAAAGGATAAAAATTCTTGGACGGAGAAAGGATGAAGAAATTGTTTCTCGATAACAGTCCACAATGGTAATACCGAATCATCGTTGTCTTCTTGAAGTAGTAGAGAGGCTTGTTTACGAGAGAATGCAGTATGATAGGCTTGAAAATCTGGGAAATTAACACCTCCTGATTGTTTTGGTCTTTTAAATTTGTGTAAAGACATAGGAGGTTTCCTATTATTCCACAGAAATTTCGATAGAATAGAATAAATTGTTTTAAAATGTGATTTAGGAATGTCTATGGGAAGATTAGAGATATAAAAAAGTACTATAGGAACTAACATCATTTTAATCGTGTCAAGACGGACCCACCAGGATAAAAATAAAGGATTCCACCTGGACGTGGCATTTTTCAATAGAGCTTGTAGTTCCTTTAAATTTGTTACGATGGATTCTTTAATGGAATATTTAAACCATAGACCCAAGTATTTGATTTTATCTGAGTTCCAACGGAAACCGGAAGAAATGTAATCCACGGAAAAACATAATTTGTTTAATGGGAGGGTTTCACACTTGTTGGTATTAAGTTTATAACCAGATACAGAGGCAAAGGACTGAACCTCTGATAAGAAAGCTGGTAAAGAGGTTTGATGTTGTGTAGTAGAAAAAGTAGAATATCATCAGCGTAAACAGAGAGTTTTAATTGATTAGAGCCATATTTAATTCCAGTAATGTGAGAATTTGAGCGGATCTTAATTAAAAAGGGATCAAGAGCTAATATAAAAAGAAGAGGAGAAAGAGGACAACCCTGTCTTACCCCACGATATAAAGGAAAAGAAGAAGATATAAGACCATTAGCTAAAATGGAAGAAACAGGAGAAGAGTAAAGTAAGTAAACATAATTTATACATTTGTGACCAAAACCAAACCAGGATAAAGTGGAAAAAATAAAAGGCCAACCGACTCCATCGAAAGCTTTTTCAGCATCTAGAGATATAGCTGCTAAAGAGTCTGTACATAGTTTGGCTTTAGTAAGGACGTTAAAGAAGAGTCTAGTATTATCAGAGAGGTGTCTACCTTTAATAAAACCACATTGTTCTCTTCCAATTAATAGGGGTAAAAATTTCTCTAAACGTAAATCTAGAATTTTTGCAAAGATTTTATAGTCCAAATTAATTAGAGAAATAGGCCTATAGTTTTTACAAAGATTATGATCTTTACCTTCTTTGGGAAGAAGGCATATCAAGGCTTCTTGAAAGGAGCCACTGGACTTTTTGGAGGAAATAAAGAAGTGAAATAATAGATGTAACTTCGGAATAAGAGTACGAGAAAAATAAGAGTAAAATTCAATCGTAAAACCATCAGGTCCTGGAGCTTTACCTCGTTTAATGGATCGAATAGCAGAAAGAACATCTGATTCCCGGATATCATCATCTAACACCGAAAAATCTAAATCAGGAGAAGAAGGAGGATTAATAGAGGATAAATACTGAAGCATAACGTCCTGGGGCACCGGATTTTCAGGGGTATAAAGGGTTTGGAAAAATTGAGTAAATTCTGATAGGATATCTTCATTTCTGTAAACTAAATGATTGTTAGAAGACAGGATGGAACTAATTTTGGTGTGTTCTTTTTAACTTTAAGGTAATTGGCTAAAAGTTTCCCCGCTTTGTTTTGCCCCCATAATATTTGGCTGAGGATTTGAGCAAAAATGAGTTAGCATTATCAGTTGATATTTTGTTGAATGAAGTACATATTCTAATCGAGCTGCAGGTCTTCTGACCATGAACAGGTGTCCACCTAGTGACCAGAAATCGTGATGGGAATGCCAAGTTTTGCTTGTGCTCACCAACTTACCATGCAGCAATAAGATGAATTTGGCCTGAACTCCACATTACAAGAATAGCGCTAAGTTGCCAAAATGCTACAAATTCTGCCGGCAGAATGGAATATTTTGCCCACCCCTAACTGTAAGGCTGACTCTGTCTTGCTAAGTTTCGAACTCGAGAACCTTCAGCTCCCCACTTTTTGTCTGGGATGTTTGGGCAAGTCACTGTGCCGCCCTGTAGTTTTGAGCAGACACTTTTTTAAATGTACAGCAGCATGGTCTGTTTCATTTCTGGACGCTCTTCATAAGGAGTACCTTCCCAGAGACTACTGCCCCTGGCTGAGCCAGTGACAGGCTTCAGCAACAGCACGAAAAATTCCAAGTTTAACTTATGTTATTGCCTTAGGGCCCTCACGGGTTGGTGAAGGTGTTTGCTCTTCACAGACATTGATGGAAGAAAATGCCATTAGAAACTCCCTGATAAACAAGTCTCTTTCTTTGAATACCCGAAGAAGACAGTGAAAAAATGTGCATGGTGTGAATTCATTTGAAAGAAAATTTACTGAGAACAATTATGGAATCATAATTTATCGATAATACTCCAACTCCAGGGTAGTAAGAGTTATATAAATGCAATTACACATCTCTGAAATTGTTAGTTGAAACAAATAATTCAGTAGCATGAAACAGCACACATTTTTGAAGGTTTAATCACTAACATCTATTACTGGAAGTCGATTTTGCAGTGTATGCACTGTATGAAATGTGGTAGGTTGAAACAATTTAGGTTGTTCCTTTATTTATTCCACTGTGGCAAGTACAGCAGCACTGAGGCTTAGGGGTGTGAGGGTCCTAATAAAGATGTTGATTACTATTTAAGTTGGAGGGGGGCAAGAGGCCCGCTTTTCCTTGCTTCCATTAGGCAGCATGTGAACCCTTGCCAAATCACTGAAACCGATTTTGTCTATAATATGGAAAATGCCCTCATCATATTCAACACACAGAAGGTGGCTTAGCAGCTCAGTTACGCCATTTGTCAGTTTCCAAGGACATTCAGGGTTTCCAGTTTGTAGGGAAAATGAATGAGCACATTTAATTGCAAATTGTTCTCAGGGTAGAAGACTCCCCTAGAAACTCATTGAAGAACGTGCTGGCTGACATCTTACTTTGAGTAGTGTCCATACAGACAGTGGGCTGTGCCCATGGAGCAAGTAGGTGGCACTGGTGGTGGAAGTGGGTGCAATCTCCTAAGAAAACGTTTGGGCACAGGGACTTACTATTTAACAAATTATTCAATGGCGATATCACAAGAGTAGTTTCTAGAACACTGCAGACCTAGCTTGCCATTACTAAGGGATGCAGAATTTGCCCATAAAGAGCAAATTGCATAAGTCTAGAGCTCCCAATATTCTTGCACTAGTAATGCCTTGTCCACCAACCATCAATTCAAACAAATGAACTTAAATTGAATATCACAGGATTAATGATTTGCCTAGTAGTTAGCAGTATATTTTAATTTGCCCCAACATTAAAAAAAACATTTTCCAAGGTCATTTATAATCACACACAACACACATAATCACTTCATTATTACCATTGTACATGAACGTCAATGAGTGTGAAAAAACAGCTCTATTTAAGTGCCCGAAAAGCCCAGCAGAAGAACAAATGATTAAAGGTAATTAAGGGAAAAGGCATCTAGATTGACCTTCACCTCAACTTTATTCCGATGTCTATGACGGAGACTGCCTTGCCAGCATTGTGCTCTCCCCAGGCTGCAGGTTAACTATGAGCAGAGTTGCGGTGGGTAGAGTGGGCAGAGACCTTGAGGGAGTAGCGGACTTTGGATCCTACAGTCTGAGCTCACCGGCCTTGCCTGGCAGCCCCAAGACTTACCTTAACACTTGGGAAGGAGGTACTGCGACGCCTAAGAGGAAGCATGGGCCGTACAGTGTTTATTAATCAAAGTAGAAAAAGGACATCCTAGCGCTGTATACAATTTTCCCTCTTGTATTGAGGCCCACATTTAGCCCTGGTCATCAAAGCGTCAAAGCGACTGGGAACCCAACTGCATGGTAGAAGAGATAGCAGTGCTCTGGCAGATTATTCCCAACACACTTCAACACTCACCTGCCAGAGACATCAGGGGCTTAAAAGTACTTTTAAAAAGATCCAGAGATGAAGAGTGTCGGGTAATCTCCACACACAACCTAACACCTTGAGCCCAATCACCTTACTGAAAGAGACGAGTTGGGGTTTCAGGGACAGTGCTGTGCCTTGGGTCTGGTCTATAGAAGGATTTTAATAAAGGACATTAAAAAGGACATTTAGGCATGAAGTGGCAAACATCTATCCTTGGCACCAATTTTCAAATCCGGTGCCAACCACACTTTTATCGACCTGCTACATAGGAGGATAGCCTTGCATAATGCATGGATGGTGGGCACAGGTAACCCCATTGAAGATACACTGCCACAGTCACACCAGATGCATGCAGACTTTGTAGTATCCCCCTTCTAGGAGGGCAGAGACAGCTGGCACAAATCTGGTGATGCAGACCCTGCTCGCTGGCTGGCACGCACCCATGCCCACATATGTCTAAATTAGCCCACCAGCTTCTATTCACAGAGGCTGTCACAGGTGAGACATTGAAAAACTAAAAAAATCACAGCAGCATGGCACAAGATTCTTCACTAGGAACCACACTCAAACAACATGCAGCCATCAGTACCTCGATTGCGTCACTAAACAAGAACACCTCCAAGACATTGTAGGAAATCTCTTCAATGAGGGCAGACCTCGCAGCTTTTGACACGCAATTCACAGTATGTGGAGCAAGCATTAACCAAAGCAATCGACTGGGAGCAACACCTCTGGCATATGCAGGAACAGAAAACAGAACTGGAGTACAGATATAGAAGATGCAACCTGTGCTTTTCTGATATCCCAGAGAAACTGAAAGGGGACAATGTGATGGCCTTTATGCTCTAACTGAGTACCAAATTAGCTTTTCAACCCCAATTAGAGCTTCAGAGGGCCCATAGGATCAATATTAGAAATAAAGACCTCAAAGCCACCCCCCCGTCAGGTGATTATCTGTTTACTACAACACAAGCAAGCAAGAAGAGTGATTGAGCTCACCAAAAAGAAAGGACCTTTCTTCTTGGACGAGCACAAAATCCATGCAAATCAACACTTCTTCCATGAGATCATGCTGAAACTGAAATGTTTGGCCTGCTGGAACCAGCTCGGATGCTGAGCACTAAGGACAGTCATAAAAAAGAATTTGATGAACCTGTTCAGCTTGAGAAATTTCTTGACACCTTTTGCACGGAAGTTATGGATACTAATAGCCCTGTGGAACAGAGGTCGCCAGTCACACAGAGGAAAACAGGCTCAAGAGTTGGTCTAAATCAACAGGAGATGGACAGGCTGGAACCAGTGTAGAAACGTGTAATGAATGACCAGGAGAATGATGTGCTTGAAGAGAGATTTATTGGTAACACCCCAGCCACAGCAGAGGTACAGCTCTTCACTGAGGGGAACATTTTGCACAGTTGGAATGTCATGACAGACCGTTGTATTGTCCCAAGGAACAGAGAGGGAGGCATAGGCAATGGGAGGAAGCACTATGGAGGATACCACACAACCCCCTTTCATCGAACACAATGCAAGGGTTAAGGGGAAAGGGATGGAGGGCAAAGGGAGAGGATGGCCCACACTGACAACAAGAAAGAACGAGAGAAGGGGTAGTGCTGAGGTTGAGCACAGATGATAGCATAATGCTATACAACAGGTGAGCAGACTTTGTATAAAATACAACTTGTAAAATAAAAGGTATAGGTGATACTACCTTTTATAATCCCAGAAATTGGCTTGTGAACATATGCTTTACAGGATCTAACACACACAATGAAAGTTCCCTTTTAATCCCGGACAGAGTCTTTCAAGTATTTTGGTGGCCTGATTGGACATGTCTGTACTCTGCAAGAGAAACTCTGATTGGGATGTTCGTTGAGTTTCTTCCTGCTGGCTGATGGTTGGCATCCTTTCTGAAAATAGGGTGACTGATTTTCAGCCCCCTCCCCAAATTACATATTCTACCATTGTCAGTCTTTATAGCATTGCAAAACAGTTTGACTACTTTTGTGGCTTTTGAAACCCCCACTCAGAGACTTAATCCTTAACCAATCTCTGATCTCAACATTGGAAATTTTGGTGTGTTTGTCTTGATCATATCTTTCTTTTCTGACCTCCTGGTGTATCATTTCTCGTTGTCTCCAGGGTTGTCTGGTGTTTACGTCTATCCATCCTTTTACCCCATTTCATAAATGAAGGAACTAGTTGAGAATTGGGTTTTCTTCCCCTTAATAACTCAAATGGGGTTTTCAGAGTGCTTTGGTGTGGAGTCAGATGATATTCTCTAATTCTCTTGAAAATTTCTGCCTTCCAAATAAGGTTGTTAACTTTTGCTAATCGCATTCCTTCCTTCAATGTTTTGTTGAAGCATTCTATGGCACCGTTGGTTTCTGGGTGGTAGAGTACTGAGTGCAGATGGGTGATGACATTCTCTTTTAAGGATGTTTACATTTGTTTAGAGCAATTGTACTCCGTTATCTGATAGGACAGTCGATGGAAGCCCTTCACTAGCAAATACGTCTAATAAAAACTTAATGATACTCTTTTAACTAATGTCTAAAGTATGATTTCTGGCCACCTGAAGTATAGATCTAACAGAACTATAATGTAGAGTGTCGAGTTTTTCCCAGCTAAGCGCCCATTTATGTTCAAGTATGGGCATGGGGAGTTTCCATGTGATTAGGATCTTGTTGCTCTCATTGCATGGTATACAGTCCCTTATAGATCTTTCAATTTGGATCTCCATGCCAGGCCACCAAAGACCATTCAGAGCCTGTCTTTGGTGTTGGAAACACCAAAGTGGCCTTCATCTGCTTTATTTATGGGTTTCTTTCAGATACTCGCAGAGGGAATTAGATTGGTGCCCCTAAACAGACATTCATTCAGTTCTGCAAGTTCATCTTTGACTCATCAATATACTTTTAATTCCTCCTTGACAGTGTTCTTGTTTGGCCAACTACTGTTTACATACAGTCTGGCTGCTTCCATGATTTCATCCACTCTGAGGTTTGTTTTCCATTCAGTCTCTATTATCACACCATCAGAAATGACGATCACATTAAATAAGGCTACCTCTTCCTCATCATTCTGTGTTTCATCATCTATACTTCTGTTCATGTTGGTATTTATTCTGGGGATGTATGCAGTATTCAACTGTGGATGTGTATTCCTGTAGGTTGACAATCCAATTCCTGATGCGGCTAGATACTGAGTCTAAGTCTTTTCTCTCAAAGATTTTTTTCAGTGGTTTATGGTCAGTCCTGATCTTGAAATAACTACCCCAATCAAAATATTTGAACTATTGTATGGCCCAGAATACTGTTAGGGCTTCCTTTTCTATTACGGAGTAGTTAGTTTCTGCCCCCAGTAATGACCTAGATGCAAAGACGACTGTTACCTCATTCGTTCCTTCTGCTTGGGATATTACCACTCCCAATCCTTTAAGGCTGGCTTCTGTGGTTATATTCAATGCTCTGCATGGTACAAAGGATCTGAGTTGAGGTGCATTTTCCAGACACTGCTTGGCATCTTGAAACTCTCTTTTGCAAGTGTTGTCCCAGATGAACTCAGCTTTTCATTTGATTAGCGAACTCATGTGGAATGTTCTGTTTGTGAAATTTCTTATGAACCTGTTGTAAAACTCCACCATTATAAGGAGAAATCCGAGTTCATCTTTGTTGGCTGGGGAGGCTAAGTTCATGATGGAGTTCACCAGATCATCCTCTGGGTCAAACCCTTTGCTGGAGATCTTGTGCCCCATGTAGGTTATTTCTTCACATGCGAGTTTGCATTTGTCAGCCTTCACAGTTAGACCAAAATTTTCAAACTTCTTTTGTACTTTTTAGACCCTTTTATTGTGTTGAAGAAGATAGATGAGAGGCAATACACACGAGCAGCAAAATACAGAGTGTACAAAGTGATATTGAATCAATAGTCGTTTGTTGGTGTCATTGTATGTCTTTATTTCACACACGCTTGGTGTACAGCTTTAGAAACAGCCAATGCGTTTCACCCTGGCAAGGGCTTCTCCAGGGCAAAAAGTGGTAATGGAGTGTGTGAGCCAAATTAATTCAATCCGGTAATGTGTAATGAATACGATGCATCCTACTTATGGACGTAATCTCCAAAGAAGAGGCCGGTTAGAAGTGCCTATGTATCCTTATTCAAGAGATAGTGCACATGGCCTCCATGATGGAGGTAAAGGACCAAATGGCCAATATACGCCTCCAATGTCTTTCAAAAGTGTATTTATGTATTGGTGTGTATCCGATCTAGATCCGTGTCCGGCAGGATTACATCCATAAGTAGGACGCATCGTATTCATTACACGTTACCGGATTGAATTCATTTGGCTCACACACTCCATTACCACTATTTGCCCTGAAGAAGCCCTTGCTAGGGCGAAATGCGTTGGCTGTTTCTAAAGCTGTACGCCAAGCGTGTGTGAAATAAAGACATACAGCGACATCAACAAACGACTATTGATTCAATATCACTTTGTACACTCTGTATTTTGCTGCTCGTGTGCATTGCCTCTCATCTATCTTCTTCATGTTTCTATTTGTGGTCATGTGGCAGCTGGCCATTTGAGGTGGGCAATACAAAGACAAGATATACTACGTGACTAGCCTAGGTAGTGCAGTTGCTGACAACCCGGCTGCCTCTTTGTATATGTTGATCCTTTTATTGTGTTCTGCATTGGTCGCCCCACAAACCAATACATCATCCTGGTAATAGAACACTCCTGGAATGTATTTGAGCATTGATGGCATAGCCCTTTGGAACACTGAGGCTGCAGAAATTAAACCAAAGGGCATACATTTGAACCTGTAAGCACCTAGGGGTGTGATGAAGGCAGTGAGATCTTGTGACTCATTGTGAAACCTTATCTGGTAATAGGCCAAGTCAAGTGTTGAGAAAACTTTGACTCCCTTTAAGGCTGTGAACATTTTTGTAATCTTGGGTAGAGGAAATCTGCCCACCACAACTTCTTTATTTAGCGCTCTTGAATCAACACATAATCTGACCTTGACCGCTTTGCCTGCTATAATGGGAGCAAACCATTCCGTGGCTTCGACTGGTTCGATAACATTCTGATCACATACTTTCGCCAAATCCATTCTCACTGCATATTATATAATCACTGGTAGTCTGCGGGCTTTTGAAACCACAGGGGTTGGGTTAGGTTTTAACTTTAGTTTGTGGATGTAGAATTTGAGGCATCCTAGTTTTCCACTGAATACTTCTGGGAACTTGTGTACAAAACAGTTCTCCTGGATTGCCTGAACTTGGATTTGTGATGACACATTAGGGTCCAGAACTACTCCCAAGGATTTCTGTATTGGCCAACCTAAGATGTCACCTTTCTCAGGGACGTACACTTTAGTTAGGGTTTTCTTCCCAATATAGTGGACATTTCCCACAAAGTATCCTTTCATGTTGATGGGTTGGCCCCCATATCCACCTGTTTGTATGTCCATGTTGATCAATTGCACACTATTCATGAACTTGTCCTGAATACCTGGCAAGGAAGAATAGTTAATTGGGCGCATCAATCAAGCATTGCAATTACCTTTACATCATCTATTTCTATAATGTACTTGGGATTACCTTCACCTGTATCATTCATTTACAAGACAAATTAGTGACATATTTCAGATACTTTGGAACTTTCATATTTTTTTCTCACATTTCTTGTATCTACAGCACACAACTGATGGAGCAGGGTAAATAAAATAATTGTGTACCCCCTTGGAAAATTATTGAACTCTTAATAAATTAATAATACTAACTGTTTGAAGAAGCATGTATTAACCAACAAATGCACCTTTTTAGTAAACACTATATATAAAGGTAACATGCAAATTTGTGCAAAATCTAATTTATTTACAATTGTGAAGTTAATTAACCTTAGTATTGTTATTTGCGTACTAATTAGAGTGAAATTGCAGAATTTATGCTACGTAGTAGATTTGTATTGTGGCAAAGAATGCAGATGGTAAGTAAAATGGCTTTAAATGTCGCTTCTGCTAGGTAACACCTAACACGGGTCTTTAGAATGGTGGGTGGTAAACAGAAAGGCTTATTTTCTTTGTTTTAATTGTGGTTGTGTTTGTTCTTATGATAGTTCGTTCGGGCCTGTTAGGCCATGCTGCGTAAATGGCTGCTGAAACGGATGAGGTCACGTGAAAAGCCAAAGATGGCCTCTGCGCAGAAGAAATAGAGAAATCAAGTCACGTAGATGCAGCCTGTGCACGGAGTGAGAGATGTCAAGGTTGAACTGACCTACAATAAGGAGGGTGCCAAGAAAGACTCAGCATGTATTCGTGGGAATGGAGGAGAAAGTACTGAGCAACAATGGACTAACTAAATTGTGACCATCAAAAATCGCAACAAAATGAATGGAAAAGTTGGACTACTTTTAACCCCGGAGTCATGAGACTCATTGTATGTTTTACTGTCCTTAAACCAGTTTGAACAAGGAGGGCGATGAGGTGACCATCACCACCCCTCAAATGGACCAATTAGCGTGATTCTTGCCCCTAAGGATTGCAACTTTTTGTGTAGTAAGCTAGAAAATAGGGTATAAGAGGGTCTACTCTTATGTGGGGTGGGCTGTTGCTGTGGTCGCTGCTATTGATGCTTCTGTTTGTGTTTTCCTGCCATACCGCCTCTTTATTTTCCATTTCTTCCACCTCAATACTACGAAAAGACTTCGTCATTTTTGGGACTTTGAACTTGACTGGGGAAGGAACGAAATCGTTCCGGGAATTCTGCCTGGGAGATACGTGAGAGGAGGTTAGCCGGACAGTCAGTCAGTTTGGGAGTTCTATTCTGTGATCTGCAATTTATCTTCTTTTGGTGAACCATTCCTGTCCGCATCTTAAAACTATGGGTAATGCATCATTTCTTTTCTTCATTAAAACTTTTCTTAAAAATGTTATTGATATAATAAATGTGATTACTAAACAAAGAATTTTATCCATGCAATTGAGAATTTAGATAAAATTACATACTAACTTAAAATGAGTCTGTGGTTCTTTAGTTCATATATGAGTTATAAAAGTTAAAAGGTTTTAATTGTGATTGAGCTGGTCTTAATCACCATCAACTTATTCTACTAGTTGGTCCATCGACCAAAGAGCGGAGTACCTTGATGTTTAGAACTGACAGGATCAAAGGTTAATGTATATAATGTCTGAGGTATTATTCTGTCAAATTTAACAAGGTATCCCGTTCGTCCAGCAACACATTTCTCCTTGGTGTGAAATCCAGTGAATGAATGAATGTATGATATGCGGTGTCATGGGCCCCACCGACATAATGTTTAATAGACAATTGGTTGCATAAATGTTTTACCTGGATTCGTGTCCTAAGGAGAAATGTATATTAGCCACGCTGGATCACAACAAAATGCCTCTTCTTGCCACATCCCTTACACACTGCCCTCCATGCGGGGCATTTCCTTCAGTTGGCCATATGCCCTGTCATGCTACACCTGGAGCACTGCCCTTTGAAGCTCTGATCATTTGTTTTAAATATCTCCTTCATCTCTTTCAAAAAATGTATGTCCTCCTTATTTTCATGCGAATTGCTTTTATTCTCAACCTTCAGTTCTTTCACACAGGACAATATGCTTTGAAGCTATTAACACTTCATTAAGGAGGGATCATCCTTGAGCCACAATTCTTCAAGTATTCTATATATGTTACAATTTACACATTGCTGTTAGTTTTCTTAGCTCAGACATAAATTCTTCTATGCTCTCACCCTCTCTCTGGCTCCTCTTACCGAAGTGATATCTTTCTAGGATGGTGATTATTCTAGGTAAAAAGTGTTTATCCAATTTCTTTACACATATTTCATTAGCATTAGAATCATCTACTTCATCCTCTGATAGATCTGGTAGGTGTTCAAGAATCTCCTGCCCGTCGACTCCTAGGCAATATGCTAGCAATGCTGCTTTTCTGTCAACATATAGATTCAGACCACACAGTACTAGGTAATTATTAAAAACCTTTTTTGTTTACTTCATAACACGGGGGGTTCACCGGGCATGTTCATGAAAAATGAAATAAGTGTGATGTTTTGCATTGTGAACAGGGACGACTTTAGCGCTGGTGGCGCCTGGTGCGACAATCATTCTTGGCGCCCCCAAACCCCATGACCGCCTCCTCGGATTCACTCACTACCACCGGTCAAAAATGCCCCTCATCTCTCTAATCATAAGCTTTTGCTAAACACAGCACCACACCCTGATGTCAGCGCCCCTCCACAGATCAGCGACCATTGCAGCCACACCAGTCGCACTGCCCTAAAGCTGTCCATGATTGTGAAAGATAAACACAAATGGGGTTAAAAACAGTAATGTTCCACATTATAATCCATCCAGTGAGTTGTTACAGGATAGCAAATACAATACCATATGCTATATAATTTTGAAGAGCTGCACACTCAGAGTCTCTAGAGCAACATTCTGAGAAACATGAACTGTACACCCTGAGTCTCTGGAGCAATAGTGTGTGAATCACTGTTCCTTGTCTTGTGATCCACTATACTTAGAGGGTTATCTGGCCAGTGTGGATCCTTGAAGAAATGTATATCAATTTTAATTCATTGCTTACTCATGGAGCAATAGTGTGTGAATCACTGTTCCTTGTCATGTGATTCACTGTGTTTAGAAATGCCATAACCTGGATCACTGACACAAACCAATACATAGATTACTGACATATTTGTATTGGTTTCTAGAAAATGTTTGAAAATGCACTGGGTTCTAACAGGTGGCACAATATCCCTCCCTTCCTCTTTGTTATATATTTTTTCTTCTTCAAGCCTTCCTGAAGTGGAAGACAGAGGGCATCGTGAGGCAATGCAGTTGGTAGCAGGAGCACAGCTGGTAAGAGTATGTGAAGGCAGCAACAATAAGTGCTAAGCAGGACCAAAAAGTGGTACCAGTGCCAGCGTCGAGTTCGCCAGCTTGCGTTTGCCTTGCAAAGTCAGTCAGGGCTGACTGGAATCTTTAGGGCGCCACATTCGCCCCGCAGAGTTTGTCAGGGCTGACAGGAATCCTCAGCACACACAAACTTTCTAAATGGCTGCACTGCCTTGGGGTAGAGAGTGAGGGGACCTCTGACTGCGTGGAAGTGCTCAGGGAGTAGCTTGGAAGAGGCAACGCTCTTGTAAACAAGAGTGCATTAAAGTAGCTGTCTGTTAAAGCTAGTCAATCACCTAGCAGGCAGCCCACACAGCAATGCCTATGGCAATTCCAGGCACACTTAAGTGAGCACAGAAAATACTTATAGTCACAGTCAAAAATTGCTGAGGCACTTCAGAGTGGGAATAAGGTTAGGAAGAGCTGAGAGTTACACAGAACACTAGCGTTGATGGGGTCCAGACACATTTTATATAGACATTAGTCAAAGTTTGCCTCCTAAAAACAGCACACTGCTCACCAGCCGTCTTCAGTCTAGTGCTTGTAGGCACCACACACCCAGTTTAGATTAATGTGCACTTGTTAAGACATGATGGGGCATATTCTCAAGAACGGGCGATAATTCTCGCCAACCTAGGTTAACGCAACTTTACATAACGCTGTCTATCGCGGGATTCTCAACACGCCGGCAACAGGCGATAGTATCCCGATAACGCGTCAAATGTCCACATAAAAATTACCGGGACGGCGATAAAAAAGGAAACCCGAACGTGAAAAAAGTGGCAATGGGCCCAACAGCGATAAAAACATCAGTGATAAGCAGCACCAGTCTTGCTATTCCCACGTCAAACTGGAAAAATCACCATAAAAACTGCCCAAAAAAAAACACAAACTACTGAGAAGCACCATGGAGGAAGCTGGAGCAAGTACAGAGGCCAACCAGAACCCCACAAACCCCACAGGGGACCAGCCAGGGACCTCGGGGAAGGAGAAGGGCAAGGAGAAGAAGAAGAACCCGCGATTCAGTCCGCAGGAAAACAAGATCCTGATTACGGAGGTGATAGAACACCAACAACTGTTCATCACCTCCACTGTGTCATTGGCAACTAAAAATGCAATATGGCAGTCCATCTTGGCCAAGGTGAATGCAGTCGGAGTGAAGAGAAGGGAAGTGGATGACTGCAAGAAGCGCTGGAATGGTGTAAAGCGCAAAACCAAGCTGAAACTCGCCAACAACCGGAAAGCAGCAATGCAGACTGGAGGTGGGAGTCCAGTGCCACAGCAGGAGCTGGATGAGATGGAGGAAATGGTGTCCACAGTCATCAGTGGGGAGATGGTGGCAGGAGTTGGGGGACCGGACACTGCTCAACATGACCTGACCCAACAGCAACAGGCTGAGTAACGACCAGGGCCTGGGGGGACGGTGGGAGATGGGCACAATGGCACACATGCACAATTAAGTATAGCACAGTGCACACCCACAATGACTCTGGGTCATGTCCCTGATCTCCTTGGCACACTGCAGCACACATAGAAACAGCAAGTAGGCCCCCGTTGACAGAGGGTGCCCTCCCCACACATCACTAATCTCACAACAAACCCATGCACATGTGCTGAACCCAGCAAAGCTGCAGGTCCGTGAGCAACACTGAGAATGCAAGTGACACTGCATGACGATTAGCATGGCTGCAGTCCAATTATCATGACATGGTGCTAGCCACGACACTGAGGTGGCTGAGTGTGGACCACATCCGTAAAGGAGCACGTCACACTCTGACACATCCACGTGCACAAACAACCCCTGACGTCAACAAGACATCTGCGGACAAACCTTGCCCAAGAGTCCCAACTGCCACCAAGAGCCCAATTTACCCAAGTCTGCAACATCTCAGCACTGCATAAGCACAGAAGTGAAAGGCACACCGCCTGAAAGTGATATGGGCCAGCAAAATTAGAGCTGCAGGGGCGTCTCTCCCACAATGCAGCCCACACACATAAGAAACAGAGCACATCAACATTGACAACAATGTGGTACAGACTGCAACACTTTCACAACAGAACAGAGGAAACAACTGCTGCCGCTTGTGTGCAGAAACTGGCCAATCACATTTGGCATAGCAGGAAACTGTGAGATGATAATGTACAAGTACAACCCCACATCCCTGATGGTGTAGAAATGTCCACTGCCCCGCATCAAATAGGCATCTCCTCCCAAACAGTAACAATGTACATTGTCATGCAGTCTGTCTGTAAACTTGTCCAATGCGTGAACATACATGGAATACACTGTTAAACTGCATCTCCCCTTCACATTGCAGAGCGAGAATCAACACCTCCTGCAGAGCAGACCGTACATCTCTTCACTGATGATGAAGAGGACCTCCACACCTTCGACACCGACGCCCTCCAACAGCTCATGGACACCCTCAGCACCCCACCCCCAGTAGCAGGGCAGCCCAGCTGCATCAAGGAGACCCCACCCCCTGCACAGACCACACAGCAGGAAGCACCCACCACCACGGCTGTCTCCCAGGACCCCCACCACCAACACATGGCATTCCAACCCTGTGTGTTAGAGGGCCAGAAGGAGATTGCTGATCAGGTGCGGTTGGGGTTTGACCTCATGGCAGCCAAACTAGATGCCATACGTGGGTGTCTAAGTCCCATCAGGGACCACTTACAGTCCCTAACGGACACCCACGGTCCACTCCATGCTCTCCAATAAGCCATGGCTTACATTGCTGGAGTCATACCTCTGAGACAAGAACAACTGTCAAGTCAGAGTGGCTCCAGTGATGACAGCCGGGAGTTGGGACACATGCGAAGGTTCATGGAGAACATGGAGTGGATGCAGGCGGAAAGAATGGCTGCCACGGCTGCACACCAGCGAGATGTAGCTGGGATCTTCCATGCCCTGCAGATCCTCATCATGGCATTGCTGCCACAAGGCCTGGTGCAGATGAATGCTGCTGCTACTACTCCATCCAGATCTCCACCCCCTGATGTGTCAGTGCCTCACAGTGCGGCAGACAATCCACCTCCGGCCCCTGATGTGTCACTGCCACAGAGTGCGGCAGACATTATATCTCCGGCCCCTGATGTGTCAGTGCCACACAGTGCTGCAGACAAAACACCACCACCCACATGTGAGGCACATCACACATCAGAGGATGATGATGTGGATGATTCTGCCTTTGTGGTAAGAAGGAAGCAGGAGCATTCATTGTAGGAGAGTAGGATCTGCTTCACATGGGTACCCCCACTTTTTGCTGATGCTTCACTGTTTTTCGACATTAGTCTGGCTGGGGCCCTGCTAATCAGAACCCCAGCCTAGCTGCTTCCTCTCTAAAATGGTTCCCATGTGCCTTAGGCACATCACTGATTGGAATCTGGAGTGCCCTTATAAGTCCCTAGTATATGGTATACTATGTACCAAGGGCATAGGTACCTCAGAGACCTGCCAGGGGCTGCAGCATGTATTGTGCCACCCCTGGAAGGCCATCCAAACTGACACCACAGGTCTGCTACTGCAGCCTGGGTAAGGTGGTGCATGCACCCCTTACTGTGATATAGGTTACCTATATCACGAAATACATACACACATATAAACCTATAAGTCACTCCTAAGGCAGGCCTTATCAATCCTAAAGGCAGAGTGCATGGTTCCTATGTGAGAGGGTGCCCCTGCATGAGCAGGGCCCCTCTGCAGCGTTCGGAGACCATCTCTGATGCTGTTTGTAGTGCAGCCTGACCATATACTCTTAAGCGCATTATATCCTCGCGGTAAAATGCTAACTTTGGAATGGCTGCACCTAAACATGTCATGTTTGGTGTCAAACATCTTGGAATACTACCCCCCGCCAATACTGGCGGCGGGGGTAGCATTCCACCCTTCTAGAGGGAAAGACATGTTAACTCTGACTAGTCCGGTAACTTCTTTCCAGAGCCCTGGCATCACAAAATGGATGCTGCTGCCACAGACACGAGTCTGGCCTCCTGCTGCTGGACGAAACTCCGGCAGGGGAGGCCTGGACAATAGGTTTCCTGTCCCAGGGAGGTGTGACCACCTCCCCAGACAGGATAATGTGTATTGGGGCTGGGCGGGAGCACTTTCGGGTGCTTTGAAGTCCTGCACTGGGGGCACATTTGGTGTCCCTGTAGGCATACCCCAGTTCAAACCGGATCAGGGGCTTGCAGCCCCTGCTTTGGCATGAACTGGACAAAGGGAAAGGGGTGTAGCCACCCCTCTGCCCTGACCCACCCATAGGTGGGGCCACAGAGTAGTCCAACCCCTATTTTTAGAATAAAGGTAGGAACCCAGTCCTTAGGACTTTAGATTATACCTGGACGAAACTCTGAAACTGAATCCTGGACCTTCGAGCTCTACGACAAGATTAGAGGACTGAAGAATCTCCTTGGGGTCAAGGAGTGACTCCCTGCTTGGCAGGCACCAAAGAAGCATCTGTCCGGTTCGCATTACTGAAGCTCCGTCGGACGCCGAAGTCATCGCATCACCAGAGGTGGATTCTCAGACTTCCCCGAGGCTACCCTGAGTCCCCAGCAAAGCTGAGGCCCATGGCTATCGTGGGTGACTTGAGACCGTGACCCCTGGACACCGAGCACACTTGCAAGTGCACCATCTTCTGGGTCTCCCAAGAAGTCGTGCTTTGGGCTCTGAGTAGCCCTAGCCTCCAGCACCACCTGCACCGAAGATCACTGGCCCCCACTCCACGAGTGTCCTGTAAGCCAGCTCCACATGCGGCGTCACGCGGCTCCTTCGCGGTCGCTAGCCCGTTGGCTAGTAGCCCTTAACGAAGGCCAATCTTTTCCTTACTTGGCATCCCGAAGTCATCGCATCACCAGAGGTGGATTCTCAGACTTCCCCGAGGCTACCCTGAGTCCCCAGCAAAGCTGAGGCCCGTGGCTATCGTGGGTGACTTGAGACCGTGACCCCTGGACACCGAGCACACTTGCAAGTGCACCATCTTCTGGGTCTCCCAAGAAGTCGTGCTTTGGGCTCCGAGTAGCCCTAGCCTCCAGCACCACCTGCACCGAAGATCACTGGCCCCCTCTCCACGAGTGTCCTGTAAGCCAGCTCCACGTGCGGCGTCACGAGGCTCCTTCGCGGTTGCTAGCCCGTTGGCTAGAAGCCCTTAACGAAGGCCAATCTTTTCCTTACTTGGCATCCTGGTTGCTCCAGGCCTGCCCTCACTTACCCTCGCTGGGTGAGTCCCACAGACCTTGCTGGTCTGCACCATCGACGATCTACATCTTACTCGAGACTTGCCGTTGCCAAGGCTTGTTGGGTCCAATCCGGTCGCCGACACCTCAGCACTCGACAGACATCGAGCACCAGCCCGAATCCTGCTCCTGGTCGCCGACAACGCCTCCCGGACCTCATGGCTGAAGAGTCAAGACGACCGTCAACGCACCTGAAGCACTCGACATCGGTGGGCATCTGTCCATCGCCTTCCTGGTCACTGGCTAGTGACCCAGACTCTGTCCCCTCTGCTTTCAGGTTCACCAGAACTCCGATCCACTCTTGGATCCACCCGGACACTTTTCTCTTGGCCGCCAGCAGCACTTTGCAGTAGATCGCCATTCGAATCGACGACGAAACCCGACCCCGAAAGGCACCTATGCACCCGGCTTCCCTGGGTGAGGTAACACGAGTACTCCGGTGCTCCCGTGGGTAGAGACTCTTCAAAGTCCTAGATCTCAAAGGGTTTTGTCCTAGTCCTCTTTTAAGTGTCCTTTCCTCTATTTTCCCGATCCCGACTTTCTCCATAGAAGTTAACGGCGTATCGCAGTTGTGTATTTACACTGCACGCGTCCCCCGTGGGCCCCCTGTGTCACTACCTTGGGTGGTTCCTTGTGGTCCAAGAACTTCTAGAGGCTCTAGGCCTAGTGTCTAGTTCAGTCGTGGTTCGCATACCACTTTATTGGTATATGGTTTGGTACGCCCCTAGGGCCCAAACGTGTATTTGTGCTATTACTGTGATTTAAGATCTTATAACCTATGTACTTCGAACTCTAGCCTCATAAAGAGACTAGAGGGTGTGTTTAGTAATAAATACATATATTTTGAATATATACCTGGTGTGGTGCTCTTTCATTTGGTCACTCAAGAGATTATAGACTGGTAAAACAAGCTGCTTTACATTCCTTCAAGACTTAGCCTGAAGGCTGCTCTCCATAGCTACCACTAGGATAGCTTTCAATAAGGTTGTCTTTAACCTATCTACCATAAGAGTCGATTTGGACTGGTGCAAGGTGCCCACTATAATTAGTGGACAGCATATGCCAGGCCAACTTCTCACATTCATCTCCGCCATATGGCCTGTTTCAGCTTGGTCCTGCCCTCTTCATCATGCCCTGGAATAACACCTACCACTGTCCACCGATACACTCTGCAACACTTTCCTTGGCCCTCAACATGGACTGCTATATTTGTTTTGTTTACCAATGACACAGCAATCAGACTGCGGACTGCACTCTTCCTCTTCCGATGAACTTGTCAATCCCTAAAGGACTCTGGCTGGCCCTCCACGGGGAACAATGTCAAGTGGGGTGTGCATGGCCATGTACTGGTCCAGCTTCAACACTCCACCGAATGTGATTAAAACATTCTAATTCACACAGATGTGTCATGTCAATGGTCAAGCAAGTGTGAAAGTATGGATGAATATAGGGGCAGTGATTCCAAAAAAAGGTACTCCCTGGGAACTGATATCAATGCACATATTTGACTGTGACCCAGATAGGCAGTGAGATGACTGGGAATGTGTGAACTAGCTGTGGCCACATTGCTCCTAAACAACAATCTCACAACTTAGCCCCACGTCAATGTAGGAAATAGAGCTGTGTGTAAAAAAGTCAAAGTCAATGTTATGTGAATGCCACAGCTCGGAGCAATGATTTGTTTGAGTGTGCAGCGGTTGGACTCCTGGGATGGTCTGTGCGTAAGTGTGAAGGTCATTCCATGCAAGAGAACTGCGAGCAAGGACTTCTGTGTATGGGGTGTGTATACGTTGGTCTTTGGTTAGCGCTGTGCATAGTGTGGGAGTCGTCATCAGCTGCTATGGTATCTCTCAGGGGTTGCCGGGCGCATGCAATTCCAAGATCGGAGGTGCAGATGTGCCACCGCCTTCTAGTTCAGACAAAGGAGCTTTCATCCCTAATGTTAGTTTGTCATCTGCTTGCATTGTGGAAATGTGATGTGGATTTGGGGGGGTATGTCACTGCTTCGCCTTCCGGCACGGTTGTACCCTTACCAGCCATGTACATGCCCTTACGGTCAAATTTGCATGCTCTGATGTAGCAGTGTTGTTTTGCTTCAGTCTGACAGTGATGGGTACAGGTAGCTGTGAGGAGGCGCGTGACTTCTCACCTTTCACCTATTAGCTGACACTGTTCACTACTATTGATGGATGACGTCTGTGTACACATGTGATCTGTACATGACACATATGTCCAGGGGACACCTTGGTGTGTTCTACGCAAGGTATTCCTGCTGGCTTTTTGGCTGGTGTGCATCTCCCATGTTGCTGAGGTGTTCACTGTGCCCCCATCCCCCTTACGTCCATGTTGCTCATGTTGTGGGACTAGAGTCACAGGGTGCATCTCTGCATCAGGGTGGTTCATATTTGACCCCAAATGACACCCGCAATTTCATATTTGACCCCAAATGACACCCGCAATTTCATATTTGACCACAAATGACACCCGCAATTTCATATTTGACCCCAAAGACACCCACAGTTTCATATTTGACCCCAAATGACACCCTGTTGCCTTTTTTGAACACCAATGACAGCCTTCATGTCATGTTTTTGTACAAATGTGATAAGCTGATGAGTGGGATTACGCACTACATTTGACACCCTGTACTGGCATTCTGAATACGTGACACCCTGAACAGCCTCTCTGTACAGAGGTGACATACCCACCATCTATTTGCTATTTGTGAGATTGTTAGCACTTAATGTTGCACTTACACTTATCAGAGTGATGTGCTAATGCAGAGGACTGACATGCACACAGGGAATGTGTGTTGCAATGAATCTATTTGCACATGCTGTTCATGTGGTCATTTTGTACTATTCCATGATTGCTAAGGACTGTCACAATGTGACGTGCTCATGCGAAGAAATTGTTAATGATTGTGGGGCATATCATCAAGGCCATGCGATAATTATCGCTCAGCGCTCTTAGCGCAAGGATAATTATCGCCGGCCAACTCTGAATTTTATCGCGGAGATAACGTGCTATCAGCAACGCTTATCTCCAAAGCGATAAGATTCAGAGCGCAAGCTGCCAATTGTGCGATTATCGCTGGAAATACAGCGATAATGGCACAAGGTGTGGCGATACCTTGCTGATAGGGCAAGACATACTTAGCCATGATATCCACCTTACATAGGATATCATGGCTAAGTCAGTCTTGAAGCAGGTGTAAGGAAAGTAGCGATAACTGTGGTTATCGCTACTTTTCTTATTGCTCTGCTTTTCTGCGTGCAGCTTGATAATTGGAGAAATGTTGGTTAGCGACATTTCTCAAGTTATTTTAGCACGGAACGCCCACTTTGCATCTCATTAGAGATGCAAAGATGGGCGTTGGGGGAAAGGGCGATAATGCAAGGATACACGCGATAGCGTGACCTTGCTGATTAGGAGATACAATTATCGCCGCTTTCCGTCAGAAAACGGACGCTAAAGCGGCGATAATTTTATCTCCGGGGCTTGATGATATGCCCCTGTGTTCCTTCGGGCTATTCCTGCTGCAGCTGCAGTGGGGTGTGGTCCACCTGCCTCATCTTCCTCATCATCGTCCGGTGCATCTGGCACTTGGATCCATGGGGCATTGGTGCGTACACATATGTTGTGCAATACACAACATGCAATGATCATCCTGCACACTATTTCTGGGCTGTACAGGAGTCTTCCACCTATGATGTCCAGGCACCTGAAATGTGACTTTAACACGCCAAATGTGTGCTCAACAATGCCCCTGGTGCATTTGTGGGCCATATTGTACTGCCTCTGGGCCGGGGTGTTCGGGGCTCGGAGGGGTGTCATCATCCACGGGCAGAGTGCATATCCTTGAACACCTGTGAGAGGTAAGTGAGATTGGTGTAAACTGGTGGTTCTGCATGCTGTGTTGGCAGACTTACAAGTTTTGTGGTGTGTGATTTGTGTGACTTTGGGATTCATGTTTGCCATGTATTGCTTCTGGCCAATGTGCGGGGTCAATGTGTATTACGTAGCCTCACAGCTGCTCCTCCCTCCCCCGAGCCTATTTACTTGTGTGCGCTGCGCGGTTGCATCACTTGCACTCCTACGGCACACCATTGTCATGCCTGTCTGCGCATTTCCGCAAGCCTGACAACAACACTGTGATGTTGGCCGTTGAAGGTGGGCGACCACATGTGTGTAGGCCTATGGTAAGGATAGGGCAGACACAGATGTGGAGTTCAGGTCTGGCTGAAGTCGCGTTGCGCTTGAGGCTAGGCCTTTGGCTTATTCTGCGGCAATGAAGGTACACACACAACAGTTGGCATGTATGAGCCAAGACCCCGAGCTGTCTTGCGCTCCTTTATTTATCCATTCGGGCGAGCCCGTCCTCCGGGTGCATGCTACATTGCAAGTTTGTCGATTGAGGGCCGGGTGGCACAGACACTACAACAGAGACACACGCCATAGTTACTTTTGTGGCCTGCCCGCAACTGAACCACGCCCAGAGCCCAGAACTGAACCACGCCCAGAGCCCAGAACTGAACCACGCCCAGAGCCCCGGGCCATTTCTTCACACTCCTCACACGCCTACGTGTGGGCCGCCGCTGCAGCGCTGGGATATCGTGCGCTTCGGAGTACATCTCCAGACGTTCCACCCATGCTTTCCAGTGGCCTGCCTGGGACGGGGGTGGCCCCATGACTGTGAAGGGCTACGGTGGCGTTACCGAGGACATGCTGTTGGCTGCTGGAGGCGGACTTGTGGGGTAGCCCCACGGGATGAATACTTGCAGTGCACTGAGGTAGGCCCGCCTGAAGAGCTGAGCGGGTGTGCAGCCTGTGATGATGCAGTAGGCCTGGAGGCTGGACGGTGACTTGTGGTGCACAGAGGTAGTGGCACCTGAGGCACTGCGTCCGGCACGGGCCTACCACCAAGTGGCGATGACTTGCGGTGCACTGAGGTAGGCCCAACTGAAGAGCTGAGCGGGTGTGCAGCCTGCGATGATGCAGTAGGCCTGGAGGGCCGGACTGGAATGGATTTGTCTGAGATCTGCTGGACCGCAGTGTAGGCCGGAAGGAGCAGTCAGCACACACAGAACTCCGCGGTGCTGTGCCGCAGGGTGGGCTGGAGGCCTGTTGCGTGGAAGCCAGCGATCGGCTGAGGAGGCTGCCAAGCTCGCGGGCCTCGGGCTTGAGGATTGCACCGGCACGTGGTGGGCCCTCTTGGTGACACGCCGGTGGCGGCAGGTGAGCAGTGATGGCTGGGTGTGCAGGGGCGGGCAATCACCGCTGGGCGCCGGATGGGTCTGGGGTCCAGCGGGCTGGGGTGCAGCAGGAGCACAGGATCGCGCAGGCATCACCGGTCACGGCGGCGGCCTCGTGGCAGGGTGAGGGGTGCCGCACTGGCAGACACGCCCCTGCAGGCAATGACGAGATGTGCGCCGGGTGGCGTGTGACGTAGCCACCTCGTCGCCGGTGTCAATTTGGCCGTTGAAGGTGGTCGGCCACGTGTGTGTGGGCCTATGGTCAGGATATGGCGGACACAGAGACACATGCAGTAGTTACTTTGGTGGCCATCCTGGAAATGAACCACACCCAGAGCCCCTGGCTATTTATTCACACTCCTGCGCTGGACTGGCGTACGCCGGTCCAGCCCACTGCACTTACGCTTACAGGGGGGGCAACATAGCTACATGTCCAAGGTCTTCCCCACTGCCTGGGGTGATATGTTTATGTCCACTGTCCACAACACTACAGACACCAGCAGTATATGTCCACATGGACATGTCTGTGCTCTGCATACTCAAGACTGTCAAGCACATCACCGCCACACTTGACATTGTGTACATTCTTATATATGGGTCCATTGCCTCCTTCGCACATTCTTGGTTCCCACCTCTCCCCACATTCTGCAATTGTGTGGCAGAGGGGCTATGCCTTTGTGGATGGTTTGTCTACATGTCTGGCCCCTGTTACCACAGTTACTTGTGTTGTCGTGTCTGGTAGGTGGGCATGTTCGTTGGCATGTTGTATGTGACTTTTTTTTTGCGTGTGCATTCCCACAGTTGTGGGTTGTATGATTGTGGAGTTGAGGTGTGTGGTGTGTTCCGTTGGTACTTACCAACGAGCAGTGCATTTCCATAGGTTCCATCCTGAAAGCGCTGGTTGATGATGGACTGTCGGAAGATGTAGGAATCATGCACAATGCCTGGGTAGTTGGCGACGACATTGGTGAACAGTCCCCGGTGGTCCACTATTGCCTGCACATTGATGGAATGCATGTGCTTTCTGTTGCGGTAATTGTGTGCAGTGTCGGCAGGGGGCACAAGTAGGACATGTGTGCAGTCAATTGCCCCAACACATGCGAGAAGCCAGCTATGGTGTAGAAGCCTTGCTTGGTCTCCAGCTGTTCCTGCGCAGTGTGGGAGAAGTGAAGGTGCTGGGGTATCAAGCTGATGATGGCGTCCAAGACAGGTGTGGAACTTTGATAGGGCTGGCTGTGAGACTCCTCCGACTCTGGCAGTTGTTGGTTGGAAGGTACCAGAGGCCAACAAGTGCAGCACAGCCAGCAGCTTTGTCTGCGGAGGGATGTTGGTTGTCCGCTGTGTTGGCACCGTCAGCCTGTGGGCAATGTGAGTCAGGATGCGGAGGATGGTTGTCCTTTTGAGCCTGTAGTGGGCAATGACACCCTCTGGCGTTAAGTCTCTGAAGCTGGTGTGTTTTCAGAAGGTCCGCTGTCTTGTTCTGCGCTGCCTCGGTGGCAGTCCAGGGGGGGTGGTCCTGGGGATGGGGGTGGTCCTGGGGGTGGTGGCGGTGGGTGTTGTGGCCCTCTTGGGTCTCCAAGCTGCATGATTAGTAGCTCCATGGCATCTGTTGGTCTTCAGATGTGCCTCTGGGCTGGGCTCCTTTTATACTGCAGGTTTTCGTCCTACTTGAGACCAGGAAAAAGCAGGTCTTAAGTCCCTGCTGCTAACGTGCCTTATCGCCTGTTTTTGGACTGCATCGCCGATCTGCCTGTTCGCTGAGAATATCGCGAAGTGGTGTTATCATGAGTTTTTGCACGGGAACGCCTACGCTGCATATGATTAGCGTTAGTTGTCGCTGTCAGCCTTGGCGATGTATTTGGCGGCAGCTATCGCAGGTAAACTGACGATGTCGGCTGTTAGCGCAGGCTTGTGAATAGGGCAATAATTCTATCGCCACTTTCGTGTCGGTAAAGTGCCGCTAATTTGGCGATGTGTCCTTGAGAATATGCCCCGTACAGTCTCACCGGGAAAATTGCCAAAGATAATATCTCGCTTTCTCCTCGATTACCTTACTGGTTCAGTCAAACCCATGCCCATACTGGCATATTGCTGTATTCTTCAGAACCATCCCATCCTCTGTCAGCAGTGTAGAAATGTAGAATGAATGACAAGGAGGACGATGTGCTTGAAAAGAGGCTTATTGGTAACACCCCAGCCACAGCAGAGGTACAGTTCCTTACAGAGGGGAACACTCTCCACAGTTGGAATGTCATGATGGAGCGTTCTATTGTCCCAAGAAACAGAGGGGGGCAAAGGTAATGGGAGGATACTACAAGCAGTCACCAAGTACTCATCTCACAGTCTGAAACAAAATAGTAAGGGCTAACTGCCACCTAAAAGAGATGAGTCTAGATCTCCCCTAAAGAAAAACTAACACGACTAACCAATTAGAACTTCAATGCTTTTGTATAATTGAAACTGTACTAAAGGCTAGTTTTTGGTTCTCAGTTTAGGCAGGCTTTACATTGCAGGAGACAGTATGCACTCGCCGTCACATGCAGAGACAGATTTGTTTCCCTCTCATTCTATCATTCTTTTATGCATTTAGTGAAACCAAATGATAGTCGTGGGGCAGTGGACTTGCTCTGTTCCACTCATTCACCCCCAGGTTCCTTTGCTGGACTTTTTATTGTTGTATATGCATTTGATTATCACCACTGTTGATATCACACCACCACCCTCACTTCTTCGAAGATTCACAGACAAGATTCACCACAGTGACAAATTGGCCACCAATCTCGGCGACTACCACTTCACCCATTGAAAGTGGTCTACACAATGCCCTCCCACCCCTCTTTACCTATGCAGTGCTATTTTTATACAGAAATCTTCACTTGTTAAACAGATACCACTGTCCATTGAATCACATTGCTTGGCAGCAGTTAAGTCTCCCCTACACACAGACTGCTAACATCCTCATTGAAGCACACTTCCTTCCACCAACTTCATTCACACATTTCAAACAGAGACACTACTCCTTAAGTAGCACCTGAGTCCTTACTTGTCAGGTACACAGAAAAGTACCTGGGAGGCTCCCCTGTAAGACTTTTCGAAGTATGCCTATATGCAGCACTTCAGGAGACTTAAAATAGTCTCTCATAGTGAACTTAGAATAGTATCTCTTAATGTTAATGGTCTCACCCATTACATAAAACTGAAGAAAAGTGTGACCTTCCTACATCCACAACACCCAGATATGGCACTCATTCAAGAAATGCACCTCCTCCACCCAGAAAGTGAGAAACTCAGATGAGACTGGGTAGGCAGGAAGTATAATGCATGCAAGACCTCCCGGTAGGGGGATGGAATGTCATCATCCAGATTTTACTGTAAAGGATGGGTGGCAATTGTGGTTCAGAAGGGACTGCTGCTAAGAGTTCACAAAACATAGGTAGACCCATACAGTCATTACATACTTCTCTAAGCAAGCATTCAGGTTTTAACACTGGTCCTTGGCTCTATATATACCCTAATGGGTGATAAGGCATACTTCCTCTGAACATTAGACTGTATTTTTTTGCACTGCCTAGGACTAAAGTTTTTTTCATGGTGATTGGACAAAGTTTTGAACCCTGATCGCTCTGTGCTTTCCAAATGAAAGGACTGATATCTCCTTACTGACTTAATGTCTGACCATTCACTGACAGACCCTTAGCGATTAACTGATCCTTCTAGACATGATTACACGTTCACCTCATACACACATTGCACAGAGACTAGGATTAACTATTACCTCACCACATCCGCTCTTCTGTCATATCTTAAAGGAATGGGAATTATTCTGAACTGTACTTCTGATCATGATGCATTGTGGCTCCAAGTTAAGGTAGGTATACTGACACTCCCTTTGAGCCAATGGTGCTTTAATACCTCCAGGTAAAAAACACCAGAAGCTAAGCACAGTGTACAAGGTTTAAGTGCCACATACTTGGGAGGGTTGCAACTCTGTGTCCTCACAAATATTTGGAAAGCTGGGAAGGCAACCATAAGTGGGGGAATTGGTGAGAGATCCAGCCCTCCTTAAAAGGTAGGCACATGCGGCTCATCAAGCATTAGAAAGCCATGAGTTCCATCTCACAGGATGTTATAAGAAAACACATTCTCAAGACATGCTTAGAGAGCTCCTTCAGAAAAAAATCTTAACATAATTAGAAAACGCGGTACACCTGATAGCTTATCAGTTGTGGCAAAAGGAATCCTCTAACATAATCATAGCAATTAAATGTGAGTCAGGTGAGATACTAACACTACTCACCAACATTTTACAAGCCTCTTGCTCCTTTTATGAAAAATGACACACAACAGAATGTCCCAGATCTACCAACGAGGAAGAGGAGGTCCTTCTCAATCTGCCCATACACAAGCTATCCTTCGCGATGAAATCCCAACTAACAGAAGATATAATTCAGCTAACTAAAGCTAACAAAGTGAAGACAGCAGTCCTACTCAAACCTAACAAAGACCCTTGACTGTGTGAGCTGGAAGCCAATTCTATTAATCAGCACATACTCAAAGATCCTAGCAAAGATCTTGTCTAACAGGGTAAAGGGACTATTGCCATTACTGATACACCCAATCAAATGGGATTTATCCCACAATGGTCACCAGCCTCGTATCAACTAACACTAATCCATGTACTTTGGGAGGTACAGGATGATATTGAAGAAAAATAGTAGTTTCCCTTGATGCCAGAAAGGCCCTTGATCAAGTAGTGGGGTTGCCTCTTTCGATTATTTTACTCTATTGGAATAGGTCACTGGTTTCGGAACACCGTGAAATGGCTCTACACTGGTTCTACAGCAGTGGTATCCTGTAATAGACACACATCCCAACCCTTTCAAATCAGCTGGGTATTGAGGCAAGGATGCCAATTCCCACAAATGTTCTTCATTTTAACTTTGGAACCATTGGTGAAGGCCATCAGGAGACATCCTGACATCCAAGGGGTCAACACTCCCACGAGGGAGATAAAGGCATTACTTTATGGCAATGACATCTTCCTAAATCTGCCTAAACTGTCTGTATATGTGACTCAACTTGTGACCCTGATTTCAAAATTCTCTGACTTCTCTGGCTACTGCATCAACTGGGGAAGTGTAAGGCCATGCATGCTACTTACAAGTCCACCATTTCCACACTAGTGCCTCATCCTTTCAAATGGAAAACAACTAATCTAAAATATCTAGGACTCTTGCTGAATCCAAGTCTTTCTAACATTATAGTGGATAACCTGAGTCCTCTCCATCTTTAACTGAGACATGAAGACATGGTCTGCTCTTAATGTGCTGGTTGTCAAAATAAATGTGAATTCCAGAGTCAACTATGTGTTCCTCATAATATCCATATTGATGTCTAAGTTAATGCTCACAGATCTTTTCCAAATGATTGAATTATTCACTAAGAGGGAAAAACCCAGATTGAAAATAGACAAGTTGTATGCTAATATAGAATGTGGAAGGCTCAGGATGCCATACCCAGAATTCCATTGGCTAGCATTTCATTTGTCACAGCTCCGCTACTTCATGCATCCTACTCTGGAAAAAATTAGGTAGGTCTCTCTTGAAGAAAAACTGTTGGGTAAAATAGTGGTCACAATCAACAAAAGTTTGTCAATTCTCATCCGACCTTATGTGCCACCTGCTATCCATGGTAAAAGGCACTTCATTCATTGCATACAGACAAGCGATTGCATGTAGGAGCCCCATTGTGGGATAACAGCAAAATCAAGATTGGTAGTTGGGAAACCATCTGCATGGATTTTATTCCGAAAAGGGTGACTATGTTTGATTAATTATTCATAGAAGGGAGGTTGATGACTTTTGATGAAGCCCATGTATACGCTTCTGCTATGTCAACCTTCAAGATATTGCCAGTTAAGGCACTATTTCATTGCGCTAATGGGCTCAGGCCCAATCTCCCTGTCCAAGTCTCCATTGTTGTCTTATCTAGAGTTCTAGGGAACTTATACAGTGATTATTTTGTGACTATATAAACTTCCAATCGATTCAGCCTTCTTGTCTCCAATATGAATTCAGCTTAAAGATTGTTGGTCTACCAGACTACACCTACAATATACTAATGAGAACTGGGCTGGAAGTTTATTATATCACAATAAATATCTATGAGAAACTAGAATGAAATTGAGCTATTATAAAATCCTACACAGGTGGCACTGCCCCCAAACAGGCTGCAGCATGGAGGAATCTCAGGCGACCCAAAATGCTGGAAATGTCACCAATCCAGTAGTGATACTGTTCACATAGTATTGAAATGTAAGAAGTTGCAGTCTTATTGGTATGAAGTCTGGTCAGAAATGTGAACCGCGGCAGGGATCACAGGGAATCTAGTAGACGCCCCAGTAATTGTTTGACACATCCAAGAACCCAGATATCACACCATAATGTAATCATTGGTTTGCCATAGCCTTAGCTGTCACTAAGGGGTCTATTACGATGGTGGTCAGATGTCCACCGCCGGTGGCACCCGCTGGACCGGCATGGACACCCGCCCGCGATCGCAACCAAGATAACTGCCGGTCAAATTAGGATGGCGGTGGGAAATTCCAACCACCGCTTGCCATCCACACTCCTGCCTGGCGGACGGAGAAGGACCGGGATAATGGTGGCGTTGCAGGGCAGGCTCCGCCGGCAGGATTATGATGCCGGCGGTAGCCAGCCTTTCCTCAGCGGTCAAACCGCCATGGAAAGGCATGTGGAGATTGTCATCCGGGGGCCCGTTGCGGGCCCCCAATGTTTTGGGAGGGGTGTGGTTGACCTGGGGGGGTCCCCATGGTCCCCCCTACATTTCCCTATACCAGGTGGCAGGCACTGTCCAGTTCCTGCCACGCAGTGCAGGGAAATGCAGGACATGCTCCTTTGGACATCGCGGCGGTGCTGCGGGCAGCAGCAACCGCCGCAATGTTAAGGCCCGCGATCCGACCACCATGGTCGGATTTCGACAGCGGGTCATCGTAATTCCACCGACGGTGATGTCGCGGTCCATGTGGGTGGTCTTTTCCCGCTACCATGGCGGTCGGGGAGGTTTTCCGACCGCCATCGTAATAGGCCCCTAAGTTATGTATTTTATGTTTCTTGAACTTGGATGACGACCTTCCTATCTTTAATAAAGTCTGCAGCAACTTTCTTCAGATGCATGGGTGATTAGATGATACAAGAGGGGTCACAATAGGTTGACTACTGGGCTAACATGACCACCATTGGTAAACTGACGTTAAGAGACTTTTCCTATCCTTTCTATCTTCAATGTAGAATTAAAGGAAATGCTTAAAATGGCAGTGAAAGGTGAAGGTTTGTCTTTCTCTTTCATTTCTAAATTCCTGAGCGCTTCCGAGGGACTGTTTGTCAGAAGACTTGGCAGCAAAAAACCATGAACTAAATGGTGGCAACCATACTGGACGGAAAAATGCCCAATGTATCTGACTATTGGACTTAAAATCTTCCTCCAGCAAATATACCATTAGTGCCCCAGACCATCACTTATCCCTATAGGCACCATCCTCATCTATTCCACTTCTAATCTCTAATCAATAAAGTATGCTGAAATGTTCAACTAATATATACATGTGTAGGCCTGGAACTGACGAATTGAGGGATGAACTCTCCTGGAGCCCTACATGATTTCCTCATCCCTGACAGCATTGACGACCAGTGAACCAGGGCAGGAATGGCATTACAAATTAGAATGGTTCATAAACTTTACTTGAAATGTTCAATACTTAAACAAACAATAAATTTCAAAAAGGTTGTCAGTGCAAATACTCATTATATAAGGGTACATATCATAAATATAGCTTATTCACAAATAAATTAGAGAGACCGGGAAGAGAAAAGAAAACACAAGAGCCGGCAGAAAGTCCAAGCTCCATCACATATAGTGAGAAAATAAGTGCCAAAGCAAGGCACACTTAAATTGGAACGGGCAAGAGGTTCCTAAAGAAAAGAGAATGATTCACATACTAATGGGCTGGAAAATAGGTGGAGCTTATGGGGTCATGAGGAAAGATAATGAATAAGTCCAGCAAGGAACACCAAAGAAATGAGGTAAAAAGTAGAGGGAATGCAACAATTGCAAGAGAACATTATCCTAACTTGTTGATCGGAAAGTATCACTTTATAAAAGCATGGTAAAATACCTTTCAATACAAGTGACAGTTAAGGTATAGAAACAACCATATTGCAAAAAGGTAATAATCTCAATGAACTAGAACGTAGTTATAAAAAGGAAAAAGCAGGTCAGGACTGCTAGTGGCTCCGAGGCAATCTGAGATTCCCACGTAGCGAAGGTGAAGTCTATGGCTCCAATTGCAAGTTAGGTAGCGGAAAAGCTAATGCTTTAATTTTGCTTTATTAGATTACAAGTCTTTCTTTAGGCAGACAAATTACATGTAGAAATAACGATTTGTAAAATCGCTTGTGATGCCTTCAATGTGGAAATTCACAATTTGTAAATTAACATTCGAGAAATTTGCATAGGTTGGGTAAAACCGCATGTAGAAAATGGAAAACTGCTATTACGAGATCAGTGGTAATCATTTACATCTGAGAAATTAGCACCAAATTTTCCTCCTGCCCACAGTGGGTGCAATTCAGGTTCCAAGAGAAAAAAAAGTGTAATGCATAACTGCTACAAACAAAAGTGAAGTATATTATAATTAGGCCTGGGCAAAATTTGAATTGCACTGGCATAAATGGTGTCATTTTGGTAATGTCCCGCAACAAAATTTGGGCAAACTTACTAAGATTGCACCATTATGCCACATTGCCTAATTTTGAGGGAGAAAATTTTAACATGAGTTGTATAGTTAAGGTAATTTTAGAGCACAAGGGGCGTTTCAGGCAGATATTTTACCCCAGCAGACTGTTCAGTCAGAATGCGAGTAGCAGTGTTTTGAATATGAACGGCGGTTCCTTTAATGTGTGAGGGCAACAAACATCTCATGTAGATTTTTGAGTGCAAAACTACAAATGTGGCTGTGTTTTGAACAAGAGTGTTGAGAAATCCTCTCCAATTTACAATTTTGAGTTGAATTTTTACCCGAATGGACCGTATGGGAAATTGTTTGAGTTCAAGATGGATTTCACATAATTATTTGGCAATTTCACATAATTACGCAACATCAAATAACACAAACTTCACACAGCTCTGTTGCAACAGCACAAAGAAAAATTAGCAAAACATGCAATTTTGCCCATTTTAAAAAGTAACAAATAATTACACACAACCACACATCATGGAACAAATAGACACAGGCTCTATATATCAGACCACACTCATATGTCCACGTTTTACTTGCAGCCTTATCATGGAGCAGGTATGTATATCACAGTGCTTTGCCATTGATGAAAACCAACTCTTCATTCAGCAGGTCCTGATCTAGGTGCAGGAGGAGGGGGCACAGTGCCAATAGAGCAGGTCTATTCCAAATTGTAGGAGAGGACCTTCAATACCTTGAACATTTATAGACCCTGTAGACATGAGTCAAACTTAAGACATAGAAGCTGGCCATAGTGACTCTCAACCACTTCCTTATTATCAATGGCAAGGGATTCCAACCAAACGTTGCCATCAGGACTGGAATACTGGCCTCACAAAACTGCAGGCAGTCCTTTATTTCTTTGAAACAGGGGATAGAGAGCCCAGTAGGATATTTACTTTTCGGAAGGTCCTTAAGTTGGTGATGTTGCCAAAACACATAATGCTTCTCCACTGATACCAGACAGTCAATGACACTGTGGCAAATTTCTATGCAATGAGAGGATTCTCAGATGGGTTAAGGGCCACTCACTGCACCCACATATGCCTTACAACAAAGTACAATAAGAAACCAAATATGACAAAACCAGAAAAATACCATCCCATAAATGTATAGATGGTGTATGATTCTGATCTTGTTTTCACCTATGATTGTGCACAGTTCCCAAGAGTAACTTATGTCTCATGATCCTTCATTATGGCAGGATTCAATATACATGGTGAGTAGCTATATCTCTAAACCTCACCCACCATCCTAATACCCCTTAAAGCCCCTAAGTGTACACATAGCAGAAAACAAACAGATGGCACATGACACTGATAAGCATAAAGATTGCCTTCACTTTCCAAAATAGTCTATCAGAATCACAATGACAAAGCTTCATAGTGGTTGTACTTTATCTTTAAATTAAAAAAAAGGAAAACATTTTAAAGGATTTCAAAGAGACATTAGTCTCTCTGTTATCAATCACCCTAACCATATGCTTCCTGCCCTTGAGAGAATCTGAATATCCATTCACCCTGACTCATGACCCAACCCCATAACCCCCCAATATTAGCAAAAATTGTGCATAACTAATTACACTGGTGCACACAAAATACAATAGAGTTTGAGTTTGTACTCCTTAAATCATGATTCGAGTACCTTCACCAATCTGGAAGTGGCCTACACATCTGAAAAGTTGTGTGCAACATCACCCTCTGATGCAACATGCTGCACAGCATGGGTATAACACAAATTGATGCAGCAGATGGGCACCCAGAAGACAATGTGTAGGAAAGAGGATTATTAGTAGGTGGAGGTATTCACCTTCTGCTAGTAATAATACCACAATTGCTGATAGGTCCAATAAATATCAATAAATTAATCTTTGCTCAACCCTTGGTACCTTGGCATACGAGCAGTCAAGCTTAACTTAGTGCTCAATCCCCTACTCGACTCTCTCGTGATGGGAAGAAAGTGAAGCTATCACTGCGAGTGTTCCAACCTGCTCGTAACTAACCTGGTTAGCTCCAGCCACCACCCAGGGAAACTGGACACACCCCCACCAGGTGTAGACATAGAAAGAGGACAGAAGACAAGTTTGAAAGACAGAAGGCAAAACAACATGTCTGCCATTGTACACAAGTCCAATACAATGATGTTTAAAAAGTTTTGAATACATGCAAACTGATGTGTACTTTTCTCCGATGATAATAAACAAAATACTGAAATGCAATTGAATGGATGTTACAAGCATATTTGCTCTCGATTGTTACCCGGAGCAGCCAACTCAGATTATGACAAATATCCAAAAGTCCAAAAGGCTGATCTCATAAATCTACACCTGGTGGGGGGTGTCCAGTTTCCCTGGGTGGTGGCTGGAGCTAACCCGTTTAGTTACGAGCAGGTTGGAACACTCGCAGTGATAGCTTCACTTTCTTCCCATCACGAGAGAGTCGAGTAGGGGATTGAGCACTGTAACAGCGTTGAAAGAAAGGGCATGCTTGGCATTGAACATGAAGGTTTGGTGAGTACAGTGGGGTTTTCCGCGGGTCACTAGCACAAGGATTCACATCTGTAATTCAAACGTGAGTGAGAAATAATGGTTTGTTCCATTTATTTTTCAGTGGGAGCTGCTCCCGTAGTGCGGGGGTGCTCTACTTTCAACTACATTATTGGACACATTGGAGAGTCCAGCAAGTATTGGTTGGGGTCTTTCACAATTCATTTTGGAGTCAGTTGAGGACTCAGTTGACTGGGGAGTATACAACATCCTACACAGGAGTTCGGTGAGTTGGGTAGCTCTTTTAGAATTTTGACACTGACTGTCACTGAGTTTATTATGGATATGTGTTTGGAGACCAATTAATTGGTTTTGTGTTATAGTTGGAGTCGTCCCTGCTAGCTGGGGGACCTGCATGGACCTGGATATATTTGATATTCGAGCAGGAACCATTGAGGTTGACCACACACTGTCTTGGCAGCAGTGCAGGACCAGTGAACGTTATACTCATTGGTAAATCAGACAGTTGATACTGGCTGCCGAATCGCCTAGCGTGGAGGTATATAATTCAGATAGAAGAGCAGCTTACACTGATGCATGGGTTTGCATGTTGGTTCACGAATATGCATGTAATTACAGCTAGTTTCCAAGGACATGTGCACTGCATCAAGTTCGTTGTGCAGACTGTATTGCTCTGGGTTGAGCACGTCAGATGAGGGTTTTGGTACATATTCTTCACCGTTTGGCTTCTTCTTCTTTTTTCCTTTACATTTTCCTCCTTTACTTTTTCTACTTTCTCATGTGATTCTTGCATCAGCTGAAGCATGGCTGTTATTTTGGTTTTCATTGTAGGAGATTCACATATTCTGTAGTTAAAGTCCACCTCATAGGACACAGGGGCCATTTGTTATAATTGAATGTTTCGATCAGCTTTATATGAAGTGCGCTCATTGTTATCATAATTTGCTTGTAGATTCCCCTGAAGAAGGGGTTTTTTGATGCCCGAAATGCATTTGGACTTGTGTAATCAACGCAGGAACTATTTGAATGACATCTAAAAGATGATGAAATGTTTGTCCCATGAAGCACCTGCGTTTGAATAATAAATAACGAAGAAGCAACAAAACAACCATGTCAAGGACAACTCATTGAAATATTGTTATTAATTGGACTGTTGCTTGTGATTCTGTTATGTTTGCTTATTGATTAGAACGAGTTTATTATAAGTGTATTATGTGGTTGACACTCTTAGAGTGTATAATAGTAGTGCACCTTTTGTCTAAGACTTAGGTCTTAGTTTTTCTCTTCACTTTTAGAAAGTTGGCATTTTCCTGCATTAGCCATTTGGAGCCTGTAGCCTGTCTCTGGGTCACATGACTGGGTGTGGGTGATAGTAGGGCTTTGTTTATTTATCCTAGACAGCCACACACAATGGGGAGCTTAGGTTTGACAGGAGGGGCCCTCACTGGCAGGATGGGAGGGAGGAGATGGGCATAGCCCCACTTACACTAGAATAGGCTGTGTCCTTTCTCCACACAAAGGGCTGTTAACCCCCTGTAATTAATCTGGAGCCAGGAAGGCAGGGCACATGTGCACTTTAAAGGTATGCCTCTAGAAGCTTCTCTCCATTTCAGTGGCACAACTGGGTATAAATACTAGACCCCAGATACTCCCAATTCATTACACTTCTTGAGGGGTGGACATTCAGCAAAGATGAAGGACTGCTGTGCTTCTGAAAGGACTGCCACTCTATTGGACTGCTTCTCTGAACAAATTGCTGCCCTGCCGTGCTGATTGTCTGCCTTCTTGTATTGGTGAGAAGGATTGGACCTGTATCTCTTGAACCCAGAACCCAGAGTGATTTCAAGGTCTAGTTGGCTGGCCTCCTGATCTGAAGCCTCAGGGACACAACAGGCTTCCAACAACCTTGCATTTGCACCTACATTCTGCCATATGTGAGTTTACCCTGCCAAGTGGCGCCAACCCAGTCTGGGACCCTTGGAAATGGGTCTTCAGGTGCTTATCAGCCTCCGAGGATCCAACAGAACTCCTCTACTGTGTGGCGCAACACTGAGCACAACTGATGCATTGCCACTGCTGTGTGTATTAGACCCATCGCAAAGACCCACATCATACCACAGCTCTTCCAAACTGCTGCATCACCACAACTGCGCAACACATCCTCAGCGCACTCCCTCACACCGCTTGTCGACAGCAGCCTTGACAAGGACGCTGGACTCTGCATTGCAACCTCACAGCTCTAGGGAAGTGGCGCATCACCCTGACTGCGCATCGCATCATCAATGCCGGACTTTGAATCACAAGCCCCATCGATGGGATCCTCAATAACAATGCAGGCCTTTGCGTCACAGTCTCGCCGCTTCTCAGAACTGATGTATCGCCTCAGTTTTGTGACACAGCTTTGACGTGGATCCACACAATGCTCCGCAAACCAGGATGTCAGGTACACTATCGGGGACACTATCGGGGACACTGTAGCCGGCCGGCACTCCATCATGGTTGGCCTCATCTTGTGACATTGTCCCTGACTGGCGCGACCAGATATCAACAGTTGGCGCTTTGTCCTTTTTTAGTGCTATTTGCACTAAAATCTTTGAAAATGCATATATCCGATTCTACTGATTCTATTTTTGTCGTTCTGGTCTTGTTTTATTTAGTACATTTTACTTTATTTTCTCACTTGGTGTGGGGTCCTTTTTGTGTGGTGTTTGCAGTGTTGCACAAATACTTTACACATTGCCTCTAAGTTAAGCCTGACTGCTTTATGCCAAGCTACCAGAGGGTTGAGCATGGGTTAAATTAGAGTTGGCTTGGGCCTCACCCTGACAAGAATTGTGGTGCTGCACCCTAGTCAACCAACAATCCAATTTTTCACAATGTGCAGCATGTTTTATGCAACAAATTGCCTATTTTACTTTTCATTTGGCAAGGTCAATCAACGTTGCCTTTGTGCAGACTTTGGGTCACACAGCTTTTGAATGTGATTGTGTGTTGTAGATCACTGCTTCATTCTCACAAACTGACTGATACTGTTACTTAAAAACTTCAGGTGATGTCCACTAAGAACAATGGCATCTGTGAATTCATATAATTCTGCCAGCAGTGCCACATGACTGAACTCAGCTACTGCCTCTGAAAATGGACACCAATATGTGTCACCCTTTTCTCTGGCAGTGACATATTCTATTCCTCTGCCTCCTGAACGTTCTGCATGTACTGTTTGTAAGGCTTTGAGGAATGCTGCAGCTACAAAGGGTGTACTAATTGTGATACTATTGTTGTTATTGCCCTGTATGAAGGTTGGGAAATGTATGTACTGCCATGTAGCTGTTCACTTGTGTCCTCCATTAGTATACTGGTGGTGGATGTTGATACAAAAACGACATTGAGGAGACTGGCTTTGTATGACTTGTCTGTTTGGTGTGAATACTGTAGATGGAGGGTCATTTACTGCAGGACTGAATCCAGTTCGGATGTGGTCCCAGGCATGACAGTTGTGGCCATGCTGTGTGCTCTTGACACACTGATGGCATTGGCTTATTGGAATGTCTTGTGCTTTGCCTGTTCTGCAGGTGGTGGTGCATAGCTGTTGAGGGCTTTTCAGAGTCACCCTGTGTTGTGTCAACTGCTAGCTGAAATCCCATCACAGAATATGCCAGAACAGTAACAGGATTTCATGAGCCTTGACTGTCCATTTGTCTAAATGCTAGTAATA
The DNA here is from genome assembly GCA_963921515.1 of Calotriton arnoldi. Classification (NCBI taxonomy): domain Eukaryota; kingdom Metazoa; phylum Chordata; class Amphibia; order Caudata; family Salamandridae; genus Calotriton; species Calotriton arnoldi. The sequence continues at coordinate 386,862 of CAWUFW010013414.1, forward strand.
GTCTCTCAATTACAAATTTGCTTTGGCATTCTCAAATTGTTATTATGATAATACCCATAGGCCCTATCTATTCTAATTGTCATGGATGATGCCCTGCTAAACAATACTTTGCTTTCTTACATCTCTATCATGCCATTTACTATCATGGCATACAAGCCTATGTGTGAACATTGCTGCATAGTGATGCATGTCACTCACTTGGTTCCTTGTCTCCTTCAGCTTCAGCTATACCTTCTTTTCTCTCATTACTGGTGGCTAACTATGCTGAGGACCTGCACCTCAGTGGGGATAAAATTAAGCTCTGGTGCATGCCCTCGACCAGTTGTTAATTGTATTTTGAAAGCGGATCACTCACATAACATTTTAAGTCCTGAAACTATTTTTGACAACTTACGATTGTCTGGAGGTGTGTACTGTGATTATGTGGACCATTTTTGTTATTTGCTGCCCGATCTTTGCACTGGTGATGGCACTGGTTTTAGGTAATATATGGTCTATTAGCTGGGCCGCTTCTTTGAATACCTTTTCTGACAGTACCAGCAGTTCAGGTTCAATGAGTGTGTTCTTCCTGACTTCCTCAGGAGCCATTATTTAAATTTGGCAGCTCAGAATTGTTTAATTACGCTCTTTTTTTGTGGATTGAAGTGGTTGTCACAGACACCAATTCTTCTGATTTGGCTACCCTAATGTAATAGGATTGCAGTTAGGGGACTATTTTCTATACTGGCATTGGATTTGACACCAGATAATAGCATGTTTTCTTTATGTAATTTCCGGTCAATGATCTGTTTCCATACATGCTTGATTTTTTTTCTCCTGGTAATACCCACCCATAAAATTGTTAAAGTGCAGAAAATCTTACACAGTATTTTGGAGTCCACGGACCCCAGAAAAAATGTGTTATTGGGTGCTCTTTTGAATCCCACATATTTACCAGTATCAGTAGTTCCAGGTTGATTGTACCACACCTGATTGCTTCCTCACTTGTAACAAGGGCCTATATGTCCTCATTTAGTCTTGCCACCTATTGGAGTCTAGTTTCTGTAATCTAAAAATTCAAGATAAAATGCTAAACAAATACTAAGGGCCTTATTACAAGTGTGGCAATCCCCCTGTTGGCCACTACGCCAAGCTGATAGGACGACCGCAAAGCCTGGAGTGTAATCAATGGTGGGTGGATGGTGCTGCGGCGGTGTCATGGTGGTGGGCTGTTAGGCTCAAAGGAGAGCCTTCACAGCAGACCGCCAATGTGACAGTGCCTGCAGCATGTTCCTGCACATTGTGGCATGCATGCCAGACCATGCAGGAATGGGGTTGCAATTCCAGGGGGGCACAACATGTGCCCCCCCTGCGTCCACCTCCAGGCCCAGAAGTAGCAGGGGGCCCTGTTAGGGTCCCCTCACTTCCATGTCCTTCACCCTTTTCATTGCGGGCTCACCGCCCTGAAAAGGGTGGTGGAAATGAAAATCTGACTATGATCGGCGGAGCCGCAGCGACACCGCCAGCATTTTCCTTCCCATTTTCAGACCTCCAGCGCAGAGGGATCCTTGATCCTGGCGGAGCTGGCGGTCTCGTGGTAGTCCGACCACCACATTCATAATATGGTGGGTGGACCAACAGTGTGACAGTGGTTGGACCACCACGAGTTTGGTGGTCCTGTAGACAGACAGGTGGTCCACAGACTACAGACCCCCGGGACCACGCACACTATTCAGCGAAGACATCGCAGACTTCATCAGCCCGCACGCCATGCCCTCCGCCGACTACATCCTCCTAGGGGACCTCAACTTCCACCTGGAGAACAACAACGACAGAAACACCACCGCCCTGCTGGACAACCTCGCCAACCTCGGACTCAAGCAACTGGTGAACACGCCCACCCACTACGCCGGCCACACGCTTGACCCCGTCTTCTCGTCCAGCAAGCACATCTCCTTCAGCCACGCCACCGGACTCCACTGGACCGACCACAGCTGCGTCCACTTCAGCTTCAGAAAGACTGCGACCCACCACCACCCGCAACAGGCTCCCCGCCGGAGCTGGAGCAAGATCACCGCCGAGCAGCTCACCGCCTCCCTCAGCCAGAACACACCCACCGACACAACGGACCCAAACGAAGCAGCCAGCAACCTCGCCAAGTGGCTGACCGCCTGCGCCGACGACCTCGCACCACTAAAAACCCTCCCAGCAGACCCGGAAGCAAGAAAACCCCTTGGTTCACCAACGAACTCAAGGAATCCAAGAAGAACTGCCGCACTCTCGAGAAAACCTGGCGACTCGTCCAGACCACAGACAACAGGACCGCCCTCAAGCACGCCACCCGCAAACACCACCAGCTGATCCGTGCCACCAAGAAGTCGGCACTCAAAGAACGACTGGACAACAACGCCCATGACAGCAAGGAACTTTTCAGCATCGTCAAAGAGTTCTCCAACCCCAGCGCCGGAAACAACGACATCACCCCTCGCAAGACCTCTGCAACTCACTCTCCGCGTTCTTCCACCGCAAGATCACCGACATACACAACAGCTTCGACGCACAAACAACGCACCCTACCGCCGAACCAATGCCCGCCACCACCACCCTCTGCAACTGGACCCCGATCAACACCGAAGACACCACCCGCACGATGAACTCCATCCACTCCGGATCACCAACCGACCCCTGCCCACACCACGTCTTCAACAAAGCCGACGCCACCATCGCACCCCATCTCCGGGACATCATCAACTCCTCCTTCCACACCGCCACCTTCCCGGAGAGCTGGAAGCACGCCGAGCTTACCGCCCTCCTGAAGAAACCAACGGCGGACCCCACCGACCTCAAGAACTACCGCCCCATCTCGCTCCTTCCGTTTCCGGCCAAAGTCATCGAGAAGACCGTCAACAGACAGCTTGCCGCCTTCCTCGAGACGAATGGATCCCTCGACCCCTCGCAGTCCGGGTTTCGGGCCAACCACAGCACCGAGACCGCCCTTATCGCAGCCACCGACGACATCAGAACCCTAACCGACAACGGGGAAACAGCTGCCCTCATCCTCCTGGACCTCTCCGCGGCGTTCGACACCGTCTGCCACTGCACCCTAGTGAAGCGCCTCAGCAACATCGGAATCCGAGAGAAAGCACTGGAATGGATCATCTCGCTCCTCGCCGGAAGAACCCAGAGAGTCCGCCTCTCCCCGTTCAGATCCGAAGCCACCGAAGTCATCTGCGGCGTTCCACAAGGATCCTCACTCAGCCCGACCCTCTTCAACGTCTACATGAGCCCCCTCGCAGCCATCGCACGCCGACACAACCTCAACATCATCTCCTACGCCGACGACACCCAGCTGATCCTCTCCCTCACCAACGACCCCACCACCGCCAGAGCCAACCTGCACGACGGGATGAGAGACGTCGCCGACTGGATGAGGAACAGCCGCCTTAAACTGAACTCAGACAAGACGGAAGTCCTCATCCTGGGCTCATCACCCTCCGCCTGGGACGACTCCTGGTGGCCCCCGGCCCTGGGCACCGCACCCAAGCCAACGGACCACGCACGCAACCTGGGCTTCATCCTGGACTCCTCCCTATCGATGACCAGACAAGTCAACGCCGTCTCATCTTCATGCTTCAACACCCTGCGCATGCTCCGCAAGATCTTCAGATGGATCCCCACTGAAACCAGGAAGACCGTCACCCAGGCACTCGTCACCAGCCGACTGGACTATGGGAACACCCTCTACGCCGGAACCACAGCCAAACTTCAAAAAGACTCCAGCGCATCCAGAACGCCTCCGCACGACTCATCCTGGACATCCCCCGACACAGCCACATCACCGTACACCTGAAAGACCTGCACTGGCTCCCCGTCAGCAAGAGAATCACGTTCAGACTCCTCACCCACGCACACAAGGCCCTCCACGACCTGGGCCCAAAGTACCTCAACGACCGCATGTCCTTCTACACGCCCACACGCCAGCTACGATCAACCAGCCACGCCCTCGCCACCGTACCACGCATCCGCAGAACCACCGCCGGAGGAAGATCCTTCTCCTACCTGGCGGCCAAGACCTGGAACTCCCTCCCCACTCACCTTCGGCGAACCCAGGACCATCTCGCCTTCAGGAAGCAGCTCAAGACCTGGCTGTTCGAGCAGTAACTTACCCCCTCCCCCAGCGCCTTGAGACCCTCCCGGGTGAGTAGCGCGCTCTATAAATGCCGTGATTGATTGATTGATTGAGTACTCTTAATAAGGCCCTAAGTACTTATACCTGATGCACTGTATAAGCAATGCAATTTTAAACTATAAAACTGCTTACAATTTCATCAGGCAAAGCATGCAGTCAACTACTCTTCTGTTGAAGTATTCTCGTCTGGTGGCGAATGCATTCTTGGAATATACTCTGATATACTATTTATATTGTGCAATGAAACCTACCAGAAGATGCTTTACAAAAGGAGAACCACCCAAAGTCAGATAAAAGTGGAGAATTAGTAAAAATGATTTTAATTGTTTACAAACCAAGCAACCCAAGACTTGGATTAGTTTCACTGAAACTAAACATGTTTACACATCTAACTTTGCACAACATTATCACACTGACCTGAACATCATGTACAACGTCTCTTTTCGCACTATGTACAAATGTCATCTCTATCTTCACCCACACGGTGACAGGGCTATACACATATCCATAACATCCCTAATCTATACGCACATCACAAGATTGCTTTCTATTATAAAAGATGAGCATCCCGATAGATTAGCAGAGGAGGCACTTCAGCTGACACCAGAGGTCCTTGAATGCTTAGAATTCAGCATGCAGAGGTCTGACATCTCGTGAGGGGTGTCCAGTTCGTAACCATGACGAGGTCCTTCATTCTCTCCCATCAGGTAATGTGGTTTGATTGCCCCTTGGGCGGATTCTTGACTCTACACAAACACAAACTTTAGGTACACTTACAGTAGGGTTCACATAGTAGGAGTACGCTCGATTACCACCTTGTTTTATATGTCTGCATATATAAATTTGTTTAGCACCATGGTAGAACTATATCTACTATTCATGCTTTTGGTGCTTGTAATCACTTTTATCTACTTCTGTCTATTAATCATTGCAGCACATGTATTCTATACAAGAATAACGTTGGTTCAATAAATATATTGAAAACATCCCACTTTGTATTCTCTGTATACTTCTCTGAGAATAAGTGAGCATGAGTGACTGAGCAAAAGGTTCTGTACTGTTTCCACGATTCCTGAGGGGTCAGGGCTGTCATGTTCAGTGGTTTCCAGAAACCATTTGCTCCATGGTATGTTAGGGGGGCTTACGGTAGTACTGTGAGCTAGTGGTTTATATGCTAACATTTCCTGAAGGGTGTCGGGAATCAGTCTTGGCACCAAGCCCCTAGTTTAGTTGTCCAAACAATGTGCAGATCCTATAGATTAGTAGAAACTACGTGACATTGCACCGCAAACGTTGGTTGGGTTCTTATTTAACGGTCAATCTGAGTAGTTCAGTCGTGCTTTCTCAGAGACCCCTACTCACCTTTAAACCGGAAACGTCAGAAGTGGGAAGGGAAATAAATCCGACTCAGCTGAGTAGGTATTCCCTATGGATTGGTTGTAGGTTATTCAAGCTTGGAGGATTAGAGGTTCCCACATTGTGCATACCATATCTCTATAAATATTTTAAGTAAAGGCTTCTTCTTTTACAATGATGAAACAAGCTGAGGAGTTTGAGGAGCAGGTAGCAGCTCTAAATATTACAGGAAAATTGCAGACAGGCAGTTACTATGAAACTATTACAACTTGGCCTCCCGGCAATAGGTGGAGATATTTCCTTTGTGGTTGAGGCACACAAAGCATTTAGATCAGAAGTATTCTACTCTTGGGTTAAATTCCTGCCTGCAGATGCATGCACACAGTTGTTTCACACTTACATTGAAGATGAACCACCTGAAGAATATTTTCCATACGTGGACAAAGAAGTCCCATTAACTTACCAAGAGCATAATAATTGGATTAAAAGTGCCCTACCCCATACAACAGAAAATGTGAGATTCAGTCAGCTCACTAAAGAAGGAGCAACCTGGCCGGTCTTAGCTTCTTATACACAGCATCTAGATAGTGCTACTTTACCAGCAGCAGGAATGTGTATACTTTATAGAGATTTAGTAAAAATTTACAGAAATAATACACAGTTCATAATGTGAACACTGACAGTTTGACATGCAAGGGCTGCGAGGGCAGCACAACCTTAATTGGCTACTACGGGTATCAGCCCCCAAACGCTGAATGCCATTATGGAAAAGATTCCCACCATCCGGGAGCAAATTCCATTCTGAATACCACAGAACACAGCTTGAAACAGTGTTTTCCCATATGGGCCCGCAGGAAAAACACAGAATATTAACAATTAGCATGCCAATGGGGATGGCTCCCCCAATAGAAGATTATGCCATTTGAGGTACAGTCTTCACTGCCGTTTATTCCAGAACTCATGGCACCCCTTAAATAGCAGTTTTAACCAAGGTACTGAAACAAATACAGAATGTGTACAGCGCAAAGTCTGCTCTGGACCTGGGGATTAAACTAATGGGCAATTATGCCTAACTATCTGCCATTATGTTAACTAACATAAAAGGGGAGGCAGCAGCAGTGGCTATATGCCAACGCCTGATGGAATTCACTCTTGCACAGCAGGAGTAAGAATTGCCTAAGATTATCGAAGAAACATATGCTTTACGAGGTATAGATAATCTGGGAGCCGGACCTGGGAAACTGATAGTTTAGAGCAATTCTGAAAAGGATAACTCTAAGCAAGCACCCGATTCTTCAAAGAAGAAATGGGATAATAAGCAAAAAATAAACAAAACAAAACACTGTCACAGTTTGGGTCTCCTCAACAGGAACACACCGAGATAAAATACAATTTGAGAAACCGTAACTAAATTAGGAAGCCTGACAGGTATCAGGATACTGATACAAGTTCTTCTTGTTTCTTTCTGAAATTATCCAAAAAATGCTCGGAGAGAGATGGACAGTCAGAATTCAGATTGGAAGAGTGGGTTAAGCCGAAAAGGGAGACACATCGCACTTCAAACTACATCGTTAAACAGGAAGATTAACAAAAGTCTTCTAAACCTCAATTTAAAAAGAAGAAGGTAGCCGGGATTAAAATTAGAAATGCCCAGGCTACTGAGGACTCTGCTTCCGAACGGGGTATGGGCAGTGACGATGCTAGACGGCGTGGCAGAAGTGACAATAGCTTGCTGGAACCTGATGGATTATCTGGCGGCAGTAGCATTGAATGAGCATATCATGGTGGAAACACCTAGTACAAGGGTAAGTGTCCCATATCGTTTATATGAAATTATGCTCCAGATGGAGGGAGACATACCCAGGCAAGTAAAGGGTCTCTTTTGTGAGAACCTGACATATGGTTACAACATTCTTTTGGCCGAAAAGGATTGGCCGCCTGATTTCGTAGTGGATTGCCCAATGGGGGAATACATTATTTTACCTGCTTTCTCCGACCTTGTACCAGAATCAGTTAAAAATTAATACGTGCAGGAGTGGGCATTAGCACTAGCTCCTGCACTTTAACGCAACTATGCTGTGTGGGAAGATGTGTCACTTCATCACAAAATCTCATTGAAATCAATTCCTCAACCACAGAGACAATACCCAATAAAACATGAATCAAAGAAACAAGTCAGGGAGATCCAAGATCAACTTGAGTACCAGGGTGTGATAGAGAATTGCACCTCACATGTGAATAATCCCATATTTCCATAATGAAACCAGATAATTCATATAGTCTAGTCTTAAACTATAAACATTTGAATGCTTGCACACGCACATTTGCAGTACAAAATGCACATAGTGCCACACTAATGAATAACATTGTGCGGAAAAATACAAAATAACATTAGATATCTCAAATGGATTTTTCTGCCAAAATATGGCCCCTGGGAGCAGCTATTTGACAGCATTCTCAGCGCTAGGTTCTCAGCACCAATTTTGTCGATTACCTCAGTGGTATAAGAATAGCCCAGGTTGATTTCAGCCAGGGTAACAGAGTTACTTCAAAATTTTGATGACGAAGCATTGTCTTATGTAGATTGCATCTATCTTATGGACTATGAATTAATGGCTCTCTTGGCTAGAGTGAACCATATAATCTTTCGGTTTGCTCACCTGGTTTGCAAATTCAATTTCAAAAACTCAAAAATTGCCCACCTCACTGTCCTATTTCTAGGGTACAAGTTGTCAAGTGAAGGGAAAAGCCTGGCAGCAAAGTTAAAAAAAATGTGCACTGCTCCAACCTCCAACGACTCTGAAAAGACTACAATTCATTTGAATATTTTTGCATTTTGGCAGGACATACATTTTGGATTATGCAGAAAGGGTGAAACCTTTCTACGACTTAATTAGACCTAATTTTTCAGTGCATCATTGGACACACGAACATACAGATATCCTGCGTTCCGTACAAGCTGACATGATAGCTTCTAAACATTTACATACATGTGTTAACACCACTAACCTGGTGATCTGCATAGTCGCTGGACCAACTGGGTACACATATATAACTTTCAATGAAGGCAAAACAGTCCTTATTTCATATAAATCACATTTGAACACAAATGCCGAAATGAGTTTTGCACCAATTGAGAAAATACTCACAGCGGTAAAGACTGCTGTAGTGAGGGAGAGAGCACTAGCGCAGGGGAAACACATAATTGCTGTGACCCCTGTACCGACCCGAGAGGCCGTTACAAAAGCAAGCAACCCAAATTATAAAGAATTACATTTACAATGGATTCAATGGGCTAACTCTCTCACAGCAACAGATGTTGATTACAGATTTGACTTTACATTACAAACACAAGCATTCTTTCAGTATGAACAAGGATATCCTCTGCCGAATGAAATTATGGCTCTAGGTCGATATGAATGTATCATTTATACTGATGGTTCTGCCCAGCCGGCCGTAGGAACAAAACAGCAATATTCCACAGCATGCGCAATTGTAAAAGGGCGCATGCATGACGGAAAGTTCCGTCCTGGAAAACACACACTCAGTCCCTAGGGGACTGTACGGTGCAGCTAGCGAGACTAAAAACCCTTGTACTGTCACTAAAAAATATGGACCTTGAATTCCCCACACTAATTGTGTGTGATTCATTTTACTGTGTTCAGTCCTATAATGAATATTTGCATTATTGGGGCCAGAATGGATTTAGGGATGCCAAAGGTTGCACAGTAAAGCACAAGATGCTTTAGGAACAAGTGGCAAAGCTGAAAGAAGGCCTGCCATGGACTCATGTCATTTATACATTGAGTCATCAACGTATTAGCGTTCACATTGAAGGGAATTCAATGGTGAATGAAGCTGCCAAGGCAACAGTTTGTACTGCTGCCATTGCTGCAGTACTTCACTCAAGGAAGAGGGTAGACGGAACAACAATGGTGGCAGTTAATGCCACGCTCAAAGGAAGAGCCCTGCCAAAAGTCTTCCACTCAAGTAGTCCTTCAAGTTAGACACACAAAACATTCTGAACGCTCAAATTCCATGATTGGGTGATAGAGTTATACCAAACATTGATCGCAGATTAGGACTGATACTAGCTGCACATGAGGGTCTGGGTTCCGCTCACGTAGGGATTACTGCTACAGTTTCATTACTGAAGCGCCGCTATTGGTGGCCAGGTCTATCAAAACAGACCAATGACTTTGACCTTAAATGAACGACCTGGCAGCAGATGAAAGGCTCCACCATAGCATGTCCAGCACAGACACCTCTACTGATCTCAGACAAGTCTTTGGCTTGTGTTTCTTTGGACCACTGCAGCCCCTTATAATCAGATGGGGCTTACAAGTACATCTTGGTGACAGTGGATTCATGCTACAGATTCATGTGGGTTTGGTCACAGTGCTCAGTTGACGCCCGAACTGTTATAAAGGATTTGTGAGTCTTCATCGGGACATACGCAAATGGCATACTAAATTCCGACCAGGGTCTGGCGTTTAGCTCTTGGGCTTACAAAGAAGCCATGGGAAGTTTGGGTGTGGCCTTGCGGTACTCCTCTCCCTACCATACTGAGGGAAATTTGGTCCTTGAGAGGAAGAACCGTGACCTAAAGCAATGCTTATAGCTAGGGTACTAGGCTCAGGTGGCAGTTGGGTCAATCGCCTATATGGTGTCCAGAGGACACTTAACAACATGCCAAGAAAATAATCCTGAGGGGGTTGTACACCTTATGAACTCCTATTTGGTGTGAAAATGTGGGTACCAGACCTCGATAGTGTCAGCACAGTGGCGGCTGAAACACCATTTGATATCAATAAACGTTTGACTGTTTTACAGGAACTCAATTAATTCTGGGCCTTACAAAGCAACATCCAAGTAAAATGCACCGCCCCTAGAGAATTAAAGCTATTTCTGGCAAGGCCTGCCTGAGTCCCAAAGATTGGGGACCTGGTCAGAGAAAAGATAGTGGACCAGGAAGAATTTGGGCCATCTTACAGAATGCTTGTACCTGTCCTGTCTGTTGATGGTAACAGAACTAGGTAGCTGCTGCACTTCTCTTGCTACTGTACAGGAAGTTCAGATGGAAGCTTTAATAACGACTGAAGACTCCGGAAATTTCAATCGAAAAATTATCGGCGCCAATGCAAACATGCTGCAGATCAAGTTTTCTACCAGTTCTACAAAACCTGCTGAGCTGCCAGGAATAGACCGGACGGCGTCTGGCTACTTCATGCATTATGACAATTTCTCATGGGCTCCAACTGAACCTGAACTGCCAACACTGCCACAACCTTTCAAGCTACGCATGTATGCTCTCTATCCCTAACTGAAAAAGACTTACTTTGTTGTTCCCTGGATACATCTCTGGATAACAATTGGATTACTTTTCCTGGCACTTTGGATTGGTTTAGTGACTGTCTTTTTCCTACTTCTGAATGGACACTTTCTCCCAGAATGCTCCGCAGCATAACTCGTGAAGTTGGTTCTTAACCCACATGCACCATCACACCCTGAACTGTGGTACCTGTCCCTGGTGAACATTACAGCAGTTCCAGTTGCTGAAGGGATTGTTTGGGACCGGGAATCGTATGATATTTATGGTCCTACTGAATTATTGCACATTCCTTACTTGTTTAAGATTTCCTTAAATAATCTAATCACCTCTAGTACTTTCTCTGATGATAGGGACATTGAAACTGTGGTTAATTTGCTTCCAGATCTAGAGCCATCAGCTGCATTTTCTAATGATGAATTGTATGATGGTGCATCTAACTATGGAGACATGTTCTTCTACCAACATTATGGTCACCATTTTTTGCACAAAGCTAGTATCCTGCGCGCTATTTAGAATTACACACAAGTTTGCTTATTTTTCAGGTTTTCAAACATCAGACCCAGCCTCACATTATTACATGATTACACCTACACCTGCAAAGAAAAATATGCTTAAAAATACCAAGCTGATATACTCTGCTTCCTTTATTTCTCAACTGTCTATACCGGGTATCGACTTTTGGAAAGACATGGAGGGTACAGTCCGGGTGCGGAGATTCCGGCCTGACTGCGGACGTAAAGTTAGGAGTTGTAAGTGATTTCTGTGAATACCATAAATCGTAAGTGCCTTCTGTGAATACCAGAAGTAGTAAGTTTAGGATTTTGTCTCAGATTAGTTCTGTGAATCGGCCCCTATATACCCAAAATCTGTCATGGAGACAACAGATTGGCAGGTTCAGGGAACAGAGGCCTTATTTAGAGCATGCCTCTTACCATATCAAACATTTTCCTGAACAAAACAGTGCAACAAACTTCTTGTCTTGATATAGCAAAATTAAGGATTTGAACAGACCGCGTATTGCCACATTCTCAAGCTTTAAGAATTGCAGCACTTACCACACTTCTGTGAGGATACACTAGATACCATGATACACAATGGTTCTTTTAATTCATCAGATCTCAATTGGAAGGGATGGTTGGATTGGCTGACAGACACAAATAAGTGTCAATCTAGATTTCTGAGTAACACCGACGGGTTCAGGGTCAATGGGCCTGATCAGCAATATGTCCTAACAGAACATTCGGGGGTGGTGGCGTTGTATAGTGTTGGGAAGTTATGCCTAGATTGGCTAAAATCCTCAACACTTTCCTAGGTGAAGCAACACTTGTCTCTTCTTTCTGATGACATGCATCTCAGAGATTTTTTTATTAGGTCCCCGGAACCCACATCAAAAGCGCTTTTTGTACGGTATATACAACGAGTTGTGGAAGATTTCTCAACAGGAAGCTACTGAGAGATTGCGCGAGATCGACAGGGTTAATATAGAAAAGGCTTTGGCTGTAGTTGACAACGGTATGACCACATTATCATCCAGAGTTTATTCAGTCGGCAACATAATGTCTTCCGCAATTGACATAAATTTTACAACATGGACAGTCACAATTTCCGTCAATCGTAATATTGAGCTGGATGTTATAAATGTTACATTCTGGCCACGTGCCATGGCGTTACATCAGAGGTACAAGTCTGTTTTCAGCATATGATCTAACAGAAAGACAGATAATAATGGCACGCAGAGATGTGAAATATTAATATACCACGTTGCACATTGAAAAATTAGACCAATTACCTTTCACCGTGGCTGAGACACCATTCACTGACTGGATTATCCATGGTTATTTCACCCTACCGGTCACAACGTTTAAATTCCAATACTGTCTCCAATACCAACAGGCAGGCAGACATGAAGCACTAGGGGAAGGATATGTGCATGAGTATTGGGAATTACCGTTCTGGTTTAGATGCCGGAATGGGGACACCAAGGTTTTCTTTAGTGGTTCCGATTGTGAGGATGCTTTAAGCGGTTTCTTAATTTGCAAGGACATTTCTCTCCAGGGGGCATGCAATGCTTTGGTAGCAAACTTGTCCTGTTGTCTGAAGGGTTCACAAGCTGCAGTTATTCATCCAGTGCTCATGCTGCTCTCGAATGGGAGCTGTTTGATGCTGAATGTTCAAGGTTGCTGCGGAATGGAACCGTGCATTGCTTATCTAGTAATGGTTAATTCCATAGTGACTTGTTGCACACAAGTACTGTTCCACTTGCCCGCACAGTCAAGGAGGCAGTGATGGCCTTCAATAAAAGTTTCCAACATACAGTTTGATTCTTTGAGCAAATTGAAAGCCATGCTTTTTCAAAAGGATGTGACCTTAACTTCAGTCAGAGAGACTTTGATCTCTAGGTTGCAAGGTCTTCATCTGAGATACAGATACTACTTCACACTAACTTCCCACTGCATTTTGGGGAGCTGGTCCACCGTATACTTAACATGTCTGAAACTAAGATAATAGTGAGCTTTTTTAAATGTATCAGCTCTGGTCTGGTTAGAACCTTTTAGACGATTCTCGATGTCAATCAATCAATCAGGGCTTGTAAAGCACAATTACTCACATGTGAGGGTCTCAAGACACTGTGGGTGGGGGGGACCTGCTGGTCAGACTGGGTGAAGGATCAATCGAAGAGCCATGTCTTGAGGTCCTTCCTGAATTGGGTCTGTGACGCTGATAATCTGAGGTACAGGGGCAGGAAGTTCAATGTCTTGGCGGCAAGGTAGGAGAACGATCTTCCTCTGGTTCTGGTCTTGTTGATCCTGGGGATGTTATACCATCTTTCATACACTCCATGTTGGGTAGCATTTTTGGAGGCCTCCCGCTAGTCCTGCTACTTATGGCGGGGATCCTTATTTTATTTTTTCTGCTCCACAATGGACGTCCCAGTTCAATTCGGAATGGAGACAGCACTGCTAGTGCTGAGTTGCCGTGAGCACATGGTATACTGCTTCGGCGCACCCCGGCTGCAAGACCTGAATCAGCATTGGTTCTTATCCTTCAGGCCCGTTTGTCTTCATTGTATACAACCTGTCTTCCGCTGTCTCCTTTGCAGCCACGAATGCATCCTGGTCATATGCCTCAGATCGAAATTGGTTGCTCTACCGTACATTGAAGTACTGATGGACCCCTTAAAGTCCCATGTGTATTGTTGTTCCCAACATATTCCATTGATGATGAATGCATTCTTAGAACCACCCTGGGATGCTTCAGCTCCTAGTGATGTGAACAGCGGCTCTGCAGATCACCTATGGGTAACAACACCTCCCTCAGCGGCTGCTGTGGGAATTGTATGGAATCATCTTTGCTCCATAAACCTGCTTCGAGGTGTGCCTCTGGGATCATCATCTGTGGTTTTGTCTACCACTTGGAACACATAAAACAAAATTGGCTTTTCCGTGTGGAAACAATATGGCCTGTTCTTAAACAAAATCGAACAAAAACGCTTTTGTTTTTTTTTTCTCTCTTCTAGGCACAATGGCTTTCTGAGTGCTTGGGATTTCAAACAGTATATTGACTCTTATGATTTTTATGACATATTTTTAAGGGAAGCTTGCTTTTAGATGATTTTATATTCCACCATCATGGCATGGCAGTGTTATCATACCCATCCACAAAAAAGGTGAAGGAACTAACCCCTCAAACTATAGGCCCATAAGCCTGCTGGATAACTCACCAAAAATCTTCTGTAGGCAGGTCCTATACAAATTGAATGATTGGATACAACAGAACAATATCCTCGAAGAGTCCCAACCAGGCTTTAGAACAAAGATCAGCAAACTGGACCAAGTCCTCCGCTTCAAGGTGATAACCTGGAAATATATCACCTTGATGCGTGACCATCTATATGTCGCCTTCATCGATCTGAGGGCGGCATTCGAACTGGTCCCGAGAAAAACACTATGGGAGGCTCTAGATGGGTATGGCATCCCCTCAGATCTACTAAGAACATTAAAACTGCTCCATGAAAACACATATGCGAGGGTGAGATGGAACACCGCAGGGGACATGACAAACAGGATAGAGATTCTGCAAGGGATCAGACAAGGGTGTGTCCTCGCTCCAACACTCTTTAGCTTATATACAGCATGGCCCATGCAGGTAACAGCAGTGGGGCCGGGTAAGGGGGGATTCCGAGAGACGATGCCGAGGGAAAATTTATTATTTATTTATTTTTCCCTCTGCATCTTCCCTCTAAATCCCCCCTTACCTGGCCCCACCGCCTCACCGCTGTTACCTGCATTAACCGCGGCTGCCTATATATCAATGGCGCAAGTGAGGAAACTGAAGGAATCCAAACACGATGCCCCTAGATTGGCAGGAATACCAACTGTAATACTAATGTTTGCAGATGACGCACTGCTAATCTCCCGGACACCAATAGGCCTGCAATCTGAACTGAATGCCTTTGTAACTTTCTGTAGTGAAAGGGGATTAGAATTAAATCCATCCAAATCTAAAGTTATGACGATAAATCCCCACAAAAAATGTAGAGGCAATGTGACTGTAGAGAGGCTTCCTCTTGAAAAAGTCTCACACTTTGATTACCTCGGTGTGAGGCTAAGTGATACACAAACTTGGGGCTCCCAGATAGAAAAAAGTAAAATCATCGTCCATCAGAAAGCCTCTGCTATAGTGAGGAGATACAAGGCTGCATCAGGTGGAGCCGTCTCCCCGGCTATCACCAAATACAGGGCCTCAGCAGTAGCATCAGCAATAAATGGAGCTGAGATTTGGGGCTACGCCACAGCAGAAATTTAAACAAAAGTAGAAAATAAGTTTATCAAGGCACTTTTTAAACTTCCCTCAAGCTCACCTGCTACCCCATTGCGTTTAGACCTAGCCCTCAAAAACCTATTCACCTAATTGTTTTACTAAAACTCCTGTTATATTGGGTTAGATTATGGTCTACGCACGAACTGGCAACATACAGAGACTGTGTAAAAGATCTGCTAGCCCTAGACAGAAACCAGAGAAGTCCATGGCTGAAGAATATCAAAGATACATCATATAGAATAGGCATGAGTGAGCTATGGACCTCCCCTGAATCAATTGTCAAAAGAGATGCATTAAGAGTAAAACAGTTATATTACGAGGCAGTTCTATTGCAAATATGGGAAGCCTATCAGGCAAGTTTTTGAATCATAAGTGCACCACAAGATTTGAATCATACATGGCTAGGATGCACCCACACCAGTCAAAATGTTTATATATGCAATATAGATGCAGGCTACTCCCCTTGAGAACACCCATGTCAAAATGGGCCAACACATCCCCTCAGACTGATTCCTGCCCAATTGCTCCAATGTAGAGGAAACAGAGATCCACTTCATGTTTTTTTGCCCTTTATACAGGAATGCGTGGAAAAAATGGCTGAAGCCGCATGTAAACTTATGGGAGTGAGGCCTACTGGGAAGCCGCAAGACTCTTTAAGAGCGACACAAGAGAACTTTTAGCTTACGTGGTCTCCCGGTATCTGCACAGTGCCTGGATACTAAGGAAGAAGGCCCTACCCAACTTCGAAACACGATAGATAAATTGATAGAGCAAGTTTTGGCAGGATATATAGTGTTATCCTTGGTTTTGCTTTTTTATCTTCTGTCTATTTAGCGATTGACTAAACAAACTATTCTGAAATGATTTTATATATTTTTGTATGATCCCTCTTAGAACACTATTTAGCACATGTCCCCTTGTGTAATTACATGAACTCTCCCTAAACCGTCAGGTGTGCCAGAGCATACGTTCCTACCATAGAGACTGATCGGAACAGTTTGATTTAGCAAGAAGGTCGGTTATCAAGGGCAGTAGTTGGAACCCAACCGTAGCACTTTATTTCATCTTATAGTAATCATTAAATTGCACCTAAACCGTTTGTTATGCCTGATTAAATACTTTAAGCAGATGTTTTAAATGTATATAGACCTATTTTAGCATGTTTTTATAGTATGGTAACCAAACTATGATGTACTTCACATTTGTACATTTTATTAATGTATTCAAGAGTGTTTTCGCTGTTTTAACTTTGATGTGTTTTATGGGCAGTGCCCGAAATAAACAAATAAATATACAGATGATTTTATATCAGCTTTAAGGCTTTTTAGCTTACATGTTATCATGGCTTGCAGACTTTCTAGAATGATTCTAGATAGCTTTTAGATGTTTTAAAGAGTAGTTTTTAATGTTTTTAAACGTTCTGCTGGCTTTATAGATAGCTTTTATGTATCGACTCTTAGTATGAGGAGAGGGTATTATTTTCCCATGATAGGTCCATGTAGCAAAGCAACTTATTTCTTACATTTTCCTCACAATAACATTTGCACATATTTGCGTGCGTGACAATGTTGGATTTGTTTCCCTGAAACTAAACGTGTTTACTCATCTAGCTTCACACAACATTACCAGACTGCCCTGAACATCATGTACAAGGTGTTTTTTCGCATTGTGTACAAATGTCATCTCTATCTTCATCCATGAGGCAACAGGGCTATCTACATATCCATAACATCCCTAATCTATATGTACTTCGCAAGGCTGCTTTCTATTATAAAAGATGAGCATCCCGATAGATTAGCAGAGGAGGCACTCAAGCTGACACCAGAGGTCCTTGCATGCTGAGAATTCACCACGCAGCGATTTGACATCTCATGAGGGGTGTCCAGTTCATGACCAAGACGTGGTTCTTCATTCTCTCCCATCAGGTAATGGGGTTGGATCGTCCATTGGGGGATTCTTGGTTCTACAACTACACACATTCTAGGTACACTTAGAGTAGGGCTCTCATAGTAGGAGTATGCTTGATTACTGCCTTGTTCTATATGCCAGGACAAAACCACAGGAGGTACCCGTAGACCTAGTTGAGACCTGGGTAACAAATGTCCTGCCATCTCAGCTGACTTCCATACGGTTTCTCCAAGACGCCTACAGATCGCATAGTCGTACGAGTCCATCCTCTCACGTGCCCCCAATTTAGTTAGCACACCTCCTTGTCCTCGCTCGTACTCGACAGTAGTCCATTTCCCTTCTTTCCCTCAGCCGCACCACCGGGTTTTGTCTTCCCTGACGCCGGACCCTTGTCAATTGGAATTCTCCCCCTCTCTATGCTGGATTTTTGCTGTCTACTCCAAGCCTCTTACGGGATATTCCTCTAGTAACTCAACCATTTGGACTACCTCTTAGAGTCCCACACACAACACCCATTGCCACTGCACCATGAGTGCCTTGCTGTTCCATTTTCCCATCCACATTGTGGTCCTTGTGGGCTGAGGCACCCACACGTAATTACTAGGACTCCACTCCTACCCCACTACCCCGCCTTTCCCTCTACAGATCCTCCCCTGGCAACCTCGCAGGCATCCAACTTCCCTTAGCACACTACTTCTGGATGCTATCCTTACCTGCCCCCCAAGAATTACCCTCCTACCATCATGCAGGTATCATTGGTTTTTATCCTTACCCACCGATGTGGTTAAGCCGGCCCTCCTTCCACATCTTCTTACTCTGTCCATTCCTTCGCTTTCTCTCCTCAGCACTTACATTTCTGTAACCTGGTCCTGAAGATGACCTGAACTCACAACAGGTTGAAACGCCTTTGACCGCCAGCACAACTCCTTGGTGCATTTTCAGTGGTTCATCAAATAATTTATCTTCTCCAATTCTTTTTAATGAGTTTGAACCACAACAGCCTTTTCTGTATCTACTGACACTATTGTATCTTTTTGCGCCGTTTTTTTACTGTTCACTTGTCACTTTGCGCCGTTCACCATTGTCACAAGCACACATGTGCACAACTTTGCACAGCTTAGACGTACATTCAATGTAATATAGTGCTTTCTTTTCCCCACTGTGTTTGAATATAGACTCCTCTTTGCATATATTGCAATAACGACTCATGCCTCCCTGTTTCCTTTTTACTTGCAACTAATGTACTTATTTAAAAAAAAAATGCCTTTAAGTATCACCTGTTGAGACTCTGTTCATTGTTACATTGTTTTTTATGCCTGAATATATACATTGTTTTAGCACCATGGTAGAACTATATCTACTATTCATGCTTTTGGTGCTGGTGATCACTTTTTTCAGCTTCTGTCTATTAATCCTTGCAGCACATGTATTCTATACTAGAATAACATTGGTTCAATAAATATATTGAAAATATTCCACTGTGTGTTCTGTGTATACTTCTCTGGAATATGTGACTGAGTGAACGTTTCTGTACTGGTTCCATGATCCCTGAGGGGTCAGGGTTGTCATGTTCATTGGTTGCCAAAAACCATTTGCTCCCTGGTAGTTTAGGGGGTTTACGGTGGCACTGTGAGCTAGCTGGTCTACACCTCCTCCACATACTTTAAAATCTAGTACAGCTAACAAAGTACAAATTCCCAGAATAAAGAAAGTTCATTGGGGTGAAAGATGTTTTTTTCTATATGGCAGCAAAATGGTGGAATCTATTGCCAAATCATCTACGAGCTCAACCAAACCTTTTGCAATTCAGGAAGGGTCTGAAAAACAGTTTTTTCTTCTTGGACCAGTGGGTTGGTGCCCCTTAAAAGATGTACAACTACAAAGGTAGAAGAGCACAGTAATCTGAGGAGTAAATAATTAAACTTGAAAAAGTTCTACACATTTCAAGCATGTGTCTTACACTCTTGCTAGACACTAATTTTGCACATGAGACAAAATAACCATTTTATTCTCATAAAGAAGAAAGCTTTTCACGTCTTTGTTTTTCTTTTTTCTTTTTATTCATATGTCTTCATGTTACTGAACAAAAGAGATGATACATCCAAAACACATCTTACGCATTTCGTCCCAAAATCACGGGACTTCTTCAGGGCTGTCGAAAGACACACACAGAACAAGACTTTAGAACAATAACCTGACAAATTACAGCTAACATAGACAGCTACACAGAAGGAAACAGATTTCCTTTTTTTTCCTTTTTATTATTGTTAACACAAAATGAAATGATTATAAAACAATAATTCATATCCTACAATTTAGTTATGATGGACAGAAATGAGACACATACAACTGTTAAAATACTTAATTACACACAATTACAATTCACGAGTAAACCTGAACGAGAGCGTGATCAAGAAATTCATGTAGGACATATTCTCAATAGTTTAGTTGTCATGACCCTTATTGCACGCTAATATTCCTGGCTGTAATCCTTGTTATCCTTTCCATTGGATCATGGAAGTTCTAGTTACTATATTGAATTTCTACACATGGACTCATTCCTGTCTCACATGGCCCTTAACTGTCCAGTGATGGACAGGGCCCTTCATAATTTTATTGCTCCTCCAGCATCGTTCCATCGAATGTTATGCTGCCTCTACTCAAGCTGCTATCAAGGTCAGGGCAGTCTTAACAATATGCCCATGTATTGAAAACAAGCCAAACCACTAAGTGTTGTTTCACTATAAGTGCACCTTGCTCCAAAAAGACTTCTTGACACACAAATAAAAAGAAGGCTTACCAATATTCCAAGCTTGGATAAACCAAGCGCCCAAATAGAACTAGGCATCAATCACGCCAGAGTTTATCCAGTTCAAATACTGTATAGTGAAAATGACAAAAGAAAGAGATAAGCTGAAAAAACATTCTAATCTATTCCAGATGTTCAAATTCTGCTGTATATTGATCGACCACCAAGACCATCCTTAACTTGCGCAGTCCCACCGCACATTCATAATATATTCAGTCCAACTGTACAATTAATTCACTTCACGTTTTCTTATGCAGTCTTCCCCGTAATCAGCAGGCAAGATTGTGACAATACTATTTTACCTCTCAAACAAACATGATCTCAAAGTCCCTTCAGAATAGTAGAATATATGTTAGACGAGATACGCTCACCCTTTACCATACATTTATCAAGTGTCAATCTTGTATTTCGTGTGTTCCACTCTGTCAGGCCTCGAGTTCACATGACCCCTTACTGCGCAATTGTACACCTAAAAGGGCATTCGGTGCTCCCTAAAAAATATCAAACAACCAGCATTACTTCCGGCGCAGTGCCCAAAGCCGCTGCCCAAATGACATCCATATAGATTTAAAAGCCATCGATAGACCTCCCTTAACTACAGTCCCAAAGACAAAAGTGATGCCAAAGTAATATTCACACGCTATTTTTAGGTAGAACACAACATGAAAGTACAACAACAGAGTGAAAATGAGTGTCTTTTTTGAAACACAAAAAAACCACAAACACCGTGAGTAGGTGAAAGTGCGTGTCTTGTTCGAAACGTTAAAAAGTCTTAAACATCGTAAGTGATGCCAAAGCAATTTTCACATGTCATTTTTGTGTAAAGCACAACATGAATATATACCAATAGAGTGAAGGTAAACATTTTTTCAAGTCGCTAAGAGACCACAAACACCGTGAGTGAGTGAAAATACGTGTCTTGTTCGAGACGCTAAAAAGCCTCAAACACCAAAAGTGAGCAAACAACAAACCCGTTTCTAACTGTCCCTCTTACTAGCAGCTCCTCACCTGTTCCGAGCACAAGTGGACCATCTGATATGACAAGGCTGAAGCCGAGTCCACATTTCCAAGCCCCTTAAATATCTCTCCGAACAAACTGGTTGGACCACAGTATTTTCTATGTAAATGAAGAAAGGACCAGTATTGCCTCACTAATGTCGGCCATCTTGTAACGTGTTCCCGCACAACCAGGCCCATTCCAATAACATTCATTGCGTCTTCTCACATGTAGGTCTATGCCTTTTCAAGATTAAAATGCATTTTGGTTAACTTTCCATAAAAAGCCATGTCTTAACATCTACTGTCTTTGCGGTCACAGAGTAACCAAACAGTGGCCACCCTAAGTCAGGCAGGTCAGGCTACCAAAGCATCATGTTTGCCATAGACCTTTTGAGCGTGTCGGCCATGTTGAACCACGTTCAAAAGGTCATTCTAATAGTGCTCCCAGAACTTCTACCAACTCAGCTAATTCCTCGCTAATTGACTTACATTGTTAAACAAACATGAAGAACTACAAATACCACTTCACCTACGGTGTAGGTGCCACTTGAAATGGGATTCCGAAAAGTGTCTCAGTGAGTGTAAACAACGAACTGCCACACTTCAAATGTGTCGTCCATCTTGTATAATATCTCGATACTGAATTCATAAAACTCCCAAAGCATATTAATACATAATAACTAAATACTATCCACTAAAATTGCTTTGTAGTCATTAAAATTCCTAAATATACAATGCAAGTCAATACATACAGGGGAATTCCCAACGAGTATGAGTCCTATATGATCATTACATTTCAAAGAGGTCACTACAATTACTCATGTAGCCTAAAAGTACATGCACACTGATCTTAAATCCAGAAGGATTTCTAATTATGAACAATTTAAAAGTAATAGCGGAAAATCTGGAAACCCATGAGGGAGACTGGAATGAATTTACCTGTCCTGCAAGTCACAGTCAAAAGTATCCATACACACCTTTCTACCTTCAACACAACAGGTATAAACACCTATTGTTATTCGTATTGATCAATCCCTTCAAATGCCCTTAACTGGTGAACACAACTATTGCTGGAATCTCAGAACTATAGGAAATTATGAAATTCGTGCTCCACATTCAAACCTGATTCCACAGTTCTTAAACATGAAATCCACTTGTATTCTGTCTGCCTTAGTAGAAGCTCCCTGTCACCACCTCTTACATTTGTCCAAACAACATCTATCCCATGGTATCCAAAGGGAAAATCATTGCCCCTATCACATTCATGTGCTGATAATGGGTACGATGCATCCCTATTTTTAATTGCTCTCAAATGCTCTGCAATCCTGAATCTTAGTTCCCTCGTGGTGCTGCCAATGTACACTTTCCCACAGACACAAATGATGGCATAAACAACAAAGGTTGTACGATAATTAATGAAGCTATTGATTCTATGTTCACACATTGTGTTGAACCTGAACCTCGTCATCTTGTTCATGCCCAAGTGGCACATGCTACAATTATTGCATGTTAAAAATCCTTTTGGTTTCGGGGGCAGTCAATTCAATGCGCTAGTCTCTTTCACTTCTCGTGTGTAGCTGGGGTTGACTATGTCTTTAATTATGCAACCTCTTTTATAAGTGACTTTCGGATACTTGCTAACAAGTGTCCCCAAACCTGGAAGACTTTCCAACAAGCTTCAATGTTTTAAAGAAAACACCATATCTGATGGCTGAAGGGATTGAAGGTGGTTATCAAGGCTAAAGGTTATTCTTTTTTATCTCCAGTCTTGGTTTTCAGCAAATCTCTTCTATTGATGTTAGTTACTTTCCTCCTAGCATTACGCACTAACCTCTCGTCATAACCTCGCAAGGAAAGCCTGTCAGTAAGACTGTCCAAATTTCTCTCACACTCACCACCTTCCCTGCAATTACGTTTAATTCGTAACATCTCCCCAAAGGGGATCGCTTTGATTGTACTTGTGGGGTGCTCACTATTTGCTTGTAAAATGCTGTTGCAAGCCGTGGGTTTTCGAAATAAAGTGCTTTGAATCCTGTTGTCTTTTGTATAGAGTTGGACATCTAAAAAGGATATCCTTGTTTTATTGCTGTTCATAGTGAACTTCACATTCAGATCATTGTCATTCAGGTATGTAAAGTAATCCTACATTTGAGCCAGGGTCCCTGTCCATATTACTATGATGTCATCTATAAACCGCCCCCAGAAGTGGACATATTGAGTCCACTCGGAGGCCCCACGGGCCCAGGCATGCCTCCTCTCAAACCAGCCCATAAAAAGGTTCGCATAAGAGGGGGCAAACCTGGATCCCATGGCTATACCCTGTAGTTGTTGGTACCATTCTCCCTCATATAGAAAATAGTTGTTTGAGAATATAATATCTGCAAGTTCTCTTATCATCTCCGAGTGTTTATAAAAATTAGCTCTTCTAGTTGACAAGAAAGAGTCTTGAGCAATCAGACCCAGGTCCTTACGTATGCAGGTATAAAGACACTCAACATTCAATGTCACAAACATCATACTATCCTGATCCCATACCACATCTTCAAATTTCTGTAGAATATCCAGAGTGTCTCTCACATAGGAAGGCAAATTTATAACAAATGGCTTTAGATACACATCCACAAACTCCGAAATGTGTTTGGTGGGCGACCCAATACCTGAAATAATGGGACGGCCCAGCGGAAATTCCGCTGCTTTGTGTATTTTTGGTAACAGATACAGGCAAGGGAATCTGGGATTTTCTATCTTTAAGTATCTGAACTCCAAATCTGTCAAGAGACATAGTTCTGCCAGTGTTTCAGCCTCTCATTGACCAGAATTTGAATTCCTGAAATGGGGTGAGTATTAACCCTTCTATAACAAGTGGTGTCATTAAGTTGCCTCAGCACCTCAGCATGGTACTGTGTGCGATTCATCACCACTACATTACCTCCCTTATCCGCCTTGCGAATTATAAGGGAGGTATTTGATTTTAAATCATTAAGTGCCTGGAATTCTCTTCTGGTTAGATTATTTTTCGCCAACCAAGCTGTAGTGGATGTGTTAGTCCTGTCCTCTAATGTATGTAAATCCTGCATAACACGCTTATTGAATAACTCAATCCCGCTAAATTGTGCACTTTGGGGGACTAATTTGGACTTGGGTCTCAACTTACTGTCCATAGACAAGTCAGGTTGTAGTTGCATTTCTTTTAGCACTTCTTGGATATCACATTCCTCATTTAAAGAGAGTAGACATTGTATATTCTTAACATCAGAGATGGTCATATCAGTTAGTTCAATGCTTTTATTCACATTGTAGACTTTTCCAGGACTCACAGCAAAAAAAACTTTAAATTTCAACAGCCTTATAAATTAAAAAAATCTATGTATGTTTCCGAAAAGTCACAAACATTACTGGGACAAAATCCCAAACCCTTATTCAAAACATTAATTTCATGTTCGTTCAGTTCCCCTTAAAAGATGGGTTTGCTTTTGTACTCAGATTTTTGACAATGTTGAGAGTTCTTGTCAATAGCCGCAAAATGCCAAATTTTGGGTAAAAGCGCACTTAATAAAACTATTTACCATTAACATTAACATTATAAGCCAACATATCCCGTGGGGGTGTCCGGAGACAGTCTTGGCACCAAGCCCCTAGTTTATATTGCCCAATCAGAACCTACAGATTAGTAGGAACTACACAAAGCTAGCAGTATATACATTCTGTAAAATATAAAAAGTCTTCACTAGGCCATCAGGTAGGCACAAGTTTCAGGTTGTGGTTCGGTTCTAAGATCGCTCAATAAATATATTGACCTCTTCATCGAGAAACTTGTTAAATTAACCAAGTTCTTTGAGCAAGACAGCATTGATTTTAAATGATTGAGGACTTAAGTTTTGATCCATATAATGAATCATTGGGTTCACCTCTGGTGGAGCGGCGGGGACTGTTTTCAATTAAAATCTTGCTTTACCAGCATCAGGGCTAATCCCCACTACCTCTGAGGCAATGGATCTTTGCCATTGTTTTAGAGACGATCAAGAGCTGTACATCACATATATTATAATCACAATCACTTCTCTTTTTTTAGTCAATAATGAATGTTTCTTATGAGTTAAAGGGTTTTATTAATCCATTCTTTTAGTTATTCATTTCTATGAAAAGTCACAAATTAAATCGTATTAATCTCAATCATCAAATATGAACATAAATCGATAATCAATATTCGTCAATCAAATAATGAAAATAAAATGCATTAAGCATGTTCCATAAAGGAAAGAATCTCTATTCTAGCAATGGGAAAGCAAGGTGTCAGTCAGCACCCATAAAGAGTTTGAGTTTGAGAATGGGTGAAAATATAAGCATAAAGCTTTAGCTTCAAAATTAGAGTATTAATGCAGAACTTCTCATAAAGAGAGGTTCAAGAAACTCAGAGTCTCAAAGCAACATGAGCAAATGACATAAAGGTCTGGTAGTAAAAAAGAAATTGCAAAAAATGGGGGCTGCCTACTTTAGGAACACACACTATTATAGACAACACATTTTATCAATATTCAGCTAGTAGTTTCTTCTTTCACCAGCCAGCCAATCCTCTTTCGATGCTCTCATGAGAACAAGACCACTCCTCGTCTTCTCACAGAAACACAATGGCTCTACATAGAAGCTTTCAATAAGGCTTATTTCTTATCAGCTAGCTGTTACATCTGGTCTACTCATAATACATTTTCTCATTCAAAACTAATTTTCCATGAGGAAATTTTCATGTGTATCTTTCAAAATAACAAAACTTTTTTATTTGTTAGCAGCCAACAAGGTGTAAGTAGAAACATTTTGCAGAATTAGATGAAAACTCTTTTATTCAATATAAAAAAAACTGTCCATGACAAGGTAAAGAAAGAAACATTTCTTGCACATTAAGCAGTTTCTAGTCATGCCAGCTTGTCAGGCAATTTTGCTTCAGCCATTTGAGGCCTAGTACTGGCAAATATGCTTGCCTACTACATTTTAAGCATTTAAACACATCATTTTGTTATTAAGGCCTGCACATCAGTTCTTTTCATTATTATAATTTGTATTATTCTCTTGTTATTATTAAATGCTCCCTCACCTCATATAAAATCCTGATATAGTAATACTTTTCAGAATGTAGCCATACTTTAAACGTATCCTTAACTCACTTCCAATGCTTTCAAAAGTGATAACTGATTTTGATGTTCTTTCTCCTTAGTTACACTGGTTTTGACTCAAAATTATGTTATGCTAGATAATGTATAACTTTCAATAATCAAGACACATCTATGAGTATATTTTCTCCCAAATACTAAGTAATCTACCTGTGGATGCCTTTGAGATTATTTATTTGTAGAATAATCAGAATTATTTCAGGCCTAAAGTGCGACTATGGTTAGGATATCTTCGTGATATGGAATGAGATAATCAATGAAGGGAAAATGTTCTTAACGCTTTGTAATGAGACCTCACACTGTAGCACCAAGGCAATAACAATTCCATTAATTTAGTAGATTATACAGGGGATTTATTAAAGAGGTTGCTTTGCACTTCCCTTTCTCATATACTTGCAGAGAAAAATGCTCTCATTCAGGACAAAACTGAACCACCCTGGGCTCAGCATGACAGCTTAATTTTTGGCCACTTTCTTAGAATCTACCAATGTAAACGTATTGAATATTTTGCAACAGGATCCAAGAGGTTGGTAACAAGCTCAGAGCCAAAACATCACTAGGTATTAGAATCCTTCAATTTAGCTGACTAAACTTACAGAATTTAACACATATAATACCAAAATATTCCAGCACAAGGAAGTAATATACACGATGATATTTGTCTCCAATATCCACGCTGGTGTAGGTATATAATACTGCACATATAACCAGAATAAGGTGAAAAATGCTCACTAGACCTCTGGTTTGCTTACATTAGAATTAAAATGTTGGTGAGATCATTGCCCATTTGAGATGGCGATATCCCTTAATTCTTTTTCTGAAGGGGTGAGCATGAGAAAGGGATAGAATATTACAGAGAAGGTGAGGCTTGGAGGCACAGAGCATGGCTCCTTGGAGCTCCAGGGATCCTGCAGGCTCTAAACTGATTATTGTAGGGTCACAGGTGTAAGAATGGCTCTCAGTGGGGCCGGAAAGATGGAAGAGCTTACATACACCAAGAAATAGAAGATTGCTTAGCGGTGGACTTTCGTGTAAGCACCAATGAAAGGCACAATTTCTTGCAAGAGAAGAGAGGAGATGAGCACCCACAACATGGGAGGAAAGTGCTGCTGCTTCCATTTGTACAGAAAGATTGGCACATGCTGACTGGTCATGTTACCAGGGCTGCAAAACCTCTGTAGACCCTCTGCAAGTGGAGGCTGTAGTTGCTACAAAAGAGAATGATAAGTGCACTGCACTTCAGTGGTAGAGATCGAGGGGTGGCAGAGGAGCCCAGTGGCATAGCAGGAGAGGAGACTCTGGGACTCTGTTCGGAGTCAATGAACTAAGATAGAAGACAAACTGTAATTTTCACAGTATGGTGGCCATCTTTGCTGTTGTACTTGTGCCACTTTCCCAAAGGAACTCACTTCATGGCAATATATGGACACTGAGAAAATACACCAGCTCCGGTGATTAACATTAGAAAAAGGCACGCTCAGTAACTTGCAAATACATGTAGAACGTTCACTGTAGACATCTGGATGACACATCAGAATGTTTTAGCATATATCTCTATCTGAAAGGTGATAAAATGATTTGTCCTGATACTCACAATGTAGCACTATTTATCCAATTACTTAGAAAACTTCAACCTTGACTATGACTCCTCTGTGCCATGCCCTTTGAAAGGCTTGTGAGCCTTCTGAGGAACAGAATCTAGGGTTGACCTTGCCATTTTAAAATAACAGCATATTTTCCTCACTGGCACAATCCACGTACCTGAACTTTGCACATATCTAAGTTGAGACCTGTTCAACAATTATTTTTCTCATAAGCCATCTCTAATGAATCCAAATGTGTATGCATATGGTCAGTAGACTCATTAGTGACTAAAACGGCTTGGGAAGTTGAATCCTTGAGATCAGACATCACATCATTTGCAGGGCAATTTTAAACATATAGACCAGACTATCAGAACTCAAAAAAGACTGAATAACATGCAGCTATGGAGGCTGCACAAAAAATACAATGACTTGGAAGATAAAAGTAGACATGATTATGTTAGGATTTTTGGGGAGCCTGAAAGAAATTACATGCTTTTGTTTCAAACACCTTTAAATTGACTTTTAACCCTCTGTTTGATTTCCAAAGTGCCCACAGAGTGAGAATATGCAATGATCTCAAGTCATCTCCTGTACTGCAAGCCCTGGCCTGTGTCCTGATACACCAACAAGCATGACAGCTCATTGTACCAGTGATAAAGCACGGCCTGTCTCTGACTGACAATCAGCACATTTATACCTCAGCAGACTTCTCCAATAGAAATGCTGAATGTCAATAAAGTTATTATTTACTCTCAGACCGCGAGTACGCATTGGGATATGTTGCTTGAACCAACAATAATTCTGGTTATTATTGATGGAGGGGCAAGAGCATATGAAGAGCCAGAAAATTTGGAAGAGTATCTTGGTCAACTAGAATCATAAGGAATGACGCTTTGGAGTCAGATTCCCTGTCAGAGACATCATTGACAGCAGAAGGTGAACTCATTTACCCCAGAGGAGTGGATGAGATGACCAGGTTAGAAAAGGTCACAGAGATGTGGGCAACAGATGAGATTCTACACCAAGGGACAAAAACAAAACACCTCTCAAAGATTAACAACTACATAAGAGTACTAAAGACATTGAACCATAACCGACTACTTAAATTGGGAATTACAACAGCAGTACAACAACATCACCTCAGTGAATTTGGAGGGGTAATGTGTAAATGTTTTCTTTTGAACACTTTTGGTAGTGGCATGTCAGTAGTGCATGCACAAAGTAGAAGAGTTATAGATGGACTACACCACCAAAGGTTGAAGAAAAGCATTATGGAGGGTAAGTAATCTTATATTAGAGTACTGATGCCCTTCAACACTGACACACTACAATGGTTTTGCTCTCTCTCCTTGCACACCACCTGGCCCACTAGTTCACAGTTGGAGTTATTAATCCAATGATTGAAGGGAGCCGCTTATTTTGGCTTGGTTAGTTGATCTAGTTACTACACTACAGAAAAACAGTTGTGTGATATAGTTCTGTGCCTTCTCCTCTTATTATTGTTTCAAAATTAGTATTATGCTCTCTTCAGCTGCTGTCTTGAAATTTTCATGGTGATCTATCTAGCAGGGGCCGAGAAAAAGAGGGGGTCCCAAAAAAGTGTTTTCCCCATATTAATTCCCATAGAGATTTTGGACACGACTACAGGCCAAGCTGCTGAAATGGAATTACACCAAATTTGGCAAAAAAGGTAGTTGTTGGTCCAGAAAGTGACCTTTTTGTAAATTGGCATTCAGTAATTTTGGAAATATTAAGAAAAATCAAAATTTGTATATATGGGGATGCGGATCCTCCGAGGATTTGACAGTCATGGGGCTCAAATCTGATTGGCTGTCAACACTTCAAACCAGGAAGTGTTGGCAGCCATCGTGGGACTCGACTTCAGAAGAGTACCACAAAAAATATTTAAAAGAAAGAACAGGGTACTGTTAGGAATACCATGACCCCCTAGATGTGGTGGTGAGGTTGCAGAGGGACCCTGCCATGGCAAAAAAGCAATTTAAAAAAAAGAAATTGGCAGGAGCCTTGCTGGATCCGAAGCTCCCACCTAAATATAAGGAAAAAAATAAGCGTAGGCTCCTGCGCTTGTCTGATGTTTAGCACCCAGGTGGGCCAGGTCCTGGAGGCATGAGTAATTATATAAAGGAGGAGGCACATGGAGGTCCCCTCCTAGGGCTTATTAAAGCCCTGGGGACTGCCACCTCCCCAAGGCACTTTGAAATATGTATACGGGCGAGCCGCTCCACGGGCCAAACAATTTAAAATAAATGTGAGGGGGCTGTACAACCCCTTGCCACCCCAGGGACCACCACCTACCCGAGTAAGCATCTGTGCGGGCCGGGAAAAGCTCTTACCGACTGGAAGCAGACTTTGTATTTGCTCTTGCTTGGTGGGAGATTTAAAATGCAAGTTGGAGCAAGCACAGGTTTCCTTGCCAACGCCAGTGAGGGCAGAGAAAACATTACGCCATTGGGTGGCTCCCCGGGAAATAGCTAGAGAACCAGCCCTATGGACCCCCATTGATGACTCTGGGAGGGGGACTGCATGATCCCCTCCCTTAATTAAAGCAATTGGCCCCAGAAGTGGGCTCCCAGGGGTCTATAATGGCTTGGGGAGGGTAGACGTGTACTCACTCCCCATTTTCAGTAATTTTCTCCCCAGAGGTGGGCTGCCTGGGGTTTTTAAAGGGTCAGAAGGGGAGTTGCCTCCCTTTTATCATTTCATGACAATTTCAGCCCCAGGGAATGGAGTCTCCAGGGCATCTGGAGGTTCAGAGAAATAGGCCATGTGGCCCACCTCGCCTTATTGAATGTGGCCCAGGGTTGGGCTCTCCGGGGCATATAATTACTGAATGAGTCCCAGCCACCATTTTCTTTCCAATCCAGTGGGATTCCCCAGAATCACTGCAATGTTGGGTAATTTTTTGAGTCGTAGCCCCAGGGGGCTCCCTCTGGGCCCCCTCAATGGTTCCAAGGGGGTCCTTATATGACTACCAGCAACATGAGAAAAACTTTGCTGGCAGCCATTACAGGACTCGGGGACTTAGTATATATAATATCAGTGATGTCATTTGAGATGTCCTCAGTGATGTCATCAGTGATGTCACTGACCATGTCATGAGTGATATAATATGTGATGTCATCAGCAGTGCATTGCTGGGGTGCGAGTTATATTTAGCTCAACTAAGCATAACAGCTGAATTTCTCTGGTTTTGTACAAGTGAAATGTCCAACTAACTATAACGTCCCTGAAACCTTTGTTTTTTCATTGAATTTCGATGTTTTTTTAAATGCTAATTTCTAACTATAACGTCCCTGAAACCTATGGTTTTTTCAGTGAATTTCTATGGTTTTTTAATAGATAATTTCTAACTATAATGTCCCTGAAACCTATGGTTTTTTCAGTGAATTTCTAAGGTTTTTTAAATGCTAATTTCTAACTATGTCTACATAGGTAGGACATGTGCAGAAAGAGGAAGAATGGTGCAGAAAGAAGCAAGAGAAGTGCAGAAAGAGGCAAGAGAGGTGCAGAAAGAGGAAGAAAGGTAAAGAAAGAAGCAAGAGATGTGCAGAAAGAACCAAAAGAGGTGCAGAAAGAGTCCTACTTTGACTGTACTTTACAACAGACTCATACAAAGTACCCTAATCACTAATCCTTCTCCGAAGATGTCTTAAACCTCACTTTTCTCTTGAAGGTTCACTATTAATAAACTGCTCAGAATGTTAGGCCTACCACATATAAAACAGTAAACCTAAGCATATCACTGATGTAAGTCTGACCAAGTTTGTGAAGGTATGCATGCGTGTCTATGCTTTTACCTAGTGACATGTTAAATGAAAATAAACATACACAGTAAATTTGTGTAAAAAAAGGTGTATGCATTTCTTTCTGCTCACAATACAGGGCACATGGGTATTCAACAGTATATTTGAGGGGCTCTATAACACATATATACATAAGACATGTCTGCCTGTGCAACTGAATGACAGAGCAGAACTAAGAAGATTTAACCACCTATAAGAGAAGCTACCCGCTTTTTAATCTACCATCTTCAGATGCATAACACATGTGAGAATACATGTGCAAGTAGACATATACCTCAGTCACGAGAGCACGCAGACTTTTAAACTTGACAGCTTGCACTTCCCATCTGAATACAGAAACAGGCGGTAGGAGTACAGAAAGGAGCAAGAGAATGGCAGAAAAAAACGAGAGT
This sequence comes from Calotriton arnoldi, assembly GCA_963921515.1. Lineage (NCBI taxonomy): Eukaryota > Metazoa > Chordata > Amphibia > Caudata > Salamandridae > Calotriton > Calotriton arnoldi. The sequence continues at coordinate 419,222 of CAWUFW010013414.1, forward strand.
GCAGAAAGAGTAAGAAATGTGCAGAAAGAGTCAAGAGAGGTGCAGAAAGAGGTAAGAGAAGTATAGAAAGAGGCAAGAGAAGTGCAGAAAGAGGCACGAGAGGAGCAGAAAGAGGCAAGAGAGGAGCAGAAAGAGGTAAGTGAGGTGCAGAAAGAGGCAAGAGAAGTGCAGAAAGAGGCAAGAGAAGGAACAGAGGTGGAAGGAGACAAAAGAACTGCAGAAAGAGGCACTTGAGTTGCAGAAACAGGCAAGAGAGGTGCAGAAAAAGGGAACAGGGGTGCAGAAAGAGGCAAGAGAGGTGCAGAGAGAGGGAAGACGGGTGCAGAAACAGGCAAGAGGGGTGCAGAAAGAAGCAACAGAGGTGCAGAAAAAGGCAAGAAAAGTGCAGAAAGAGGCAAGAGAGTTACATAAATAGGCAAAAAAGTTGCAGAAAGAGGGAACAGGGGTGCAGACAGAGGCAAGTGAGGTGCAGAAAGAACCAACAGAGGTGCAGAAAGATGCAAGAGGGGTGCAGAAATGTGCAAGAGAGCAGCATACAGCAGCAAGAGCAGTGCAGAAAGAACCAACAGAGGTCCAGAAACAGGCAAGGGGGTGCTGAAAGAGGCAAGAGGGGTGCCAATATTTTCAAGAGCGGTGCAGAAAGAAGCAAGAGCAGTGCAGAAAGAACCAACAGAGGTGCAGAAACAGACAAGAGGGGTGCAGAAAGAGTCAAGAGAAGTTCAGAAAGAAGCAATAGAGGTGCAGAAGAGGCAAGAGAACTGAAGAAAGAGGCAAGAGAGTTGCAGAAAGAGAGAAGCAGGGTGCAGAAAGAGGCAAGAGGGGTGCAGAAAGAAGCAAGAGAGGTGCAGAAAGATGCAAGTTGGGGTGCAGAAAGAGTCAAGAGAAGTTCAGAAAGAAGCAATAGAGGTGCAGAAGAGGCAAGAGAACTGAAGAAAGAGGCAATAGAGTTGCAGAAAGAGAGAAGCAGGGTGCAGAAAGAGGCAAGAGGGGTGCAGAAAGACCCAACAGAGGTGCAGAAAGAGTCAATAGGGGTGCAGAAAGAGGCAAGAGAAGTGCAGGAAAAGCAAATGAGGTACAGAAAGAGGCAAGAGGGGTGCAGGAAGAGGCAGGAGAGGAGCAGAAAGAGGCAAGCGAGGTGTACACAGAGGCATGTGGGGTGCAGATATTTGCAAGAGAGGTGCAGAAAGAAGCAAGAGAAGGGCAGAAAGAACCAACAGAGGTGCAGAAGAAGGCATGGAGGTGCATAAACAGGCAAGAGAGGTGCAGAAAAAGGGAACGGGGTACAGAAAGAGGCAAGAGAAATGCATAAGGAAGCAACAGAGGTGACGAAAAAGGCAAGAAAAGTGCAGAAAGAGGCAAGAAAGTTACATAAAAAAGCAAAAGAGTTGCAGAAAGAGGGAACAGGGGTGCAGACAGAGGCAAGAGAGGTGCAGAAAGAACCAACAGAGGCACAGAAAGATGCAAGAGGGGTGCATAAATATGCAAGAGAGCAGCATACAGAAGCAAGAGCAATGCAGAAAGAACCAACAGAGGTGCAGAAACAGGCAAGAGGGGTGCTGGAAAAGGCAAGATGGGTGACAAAATTTTCAAGAGAGGTGCAGAAAGAAGCAATAGCAGTGCAGAAAGAACCAACAGAGGTGCAGAAACAGACAAGAGGGGTACAGAAAGAGGCAAGAGAAGTTCAGAAAGAAGCAACAGAGGTGCAGAAGGAGGCAAGAGAACTGAAGAAAGAAGCAAGAGAGTTGCAGAAAGAGGGAAGCAGGGTACGGAAAGAGGCAAGAGGGGTGCAGAAAGAAGCAAGAGAGGTGTAGAAAGATGCAAGAGGGGTGCAGAAATGTGAAAAAGAGTAGCAGACAGAAGCAAGAGCAGTGCAGAAAGAACAAACAGAGGTGCAGAAAGAGGCAAGAGGGGTGCAGAAAGAGGCAAGAGAAGTGCAGAAAAAAGCAAATGAGGTACAGAAAGAGGCAAAAGGGGTGCAGAAATGGGCAAGAGAGGAGCAGAAAGAGGCATGTGAGGTGAATACAGAGGCATGTGGGGTGCAGAAATTTGCAAGAGAGGTGCAGAAAGAAGCAAGAGAAGTGCAGAAAGAACCAACAGAGGTGCAAAAGGAGGCAAGAGGGGTGCATAAACAGGCAAGAGAGGTGCAGAAAAAGGGAATGGGTGCAGAAAGAGGCAAGGGAGGTGCAGAAAGAAGAAAGAAGGGTGCAGAAATTGGCAAGAGGATTGCAGAAAGAATCAACAGGAGGGTAGAAGGAGACAAGAGAACTGCAGAAAGAGGCAAGAGAAGCGCAGAAAGAAGCAAGAGTGGCTTGCACACCATTAGTACCAATTTAACACCCACATTTAGCAATAAGTAACAGGTGAACATTCTAGGTTTACAAAGGACCTTTCACCACACTGTAACACTTGTCGCTGCATTTTTGGTAACGTTTGAGCCATTTGAGCTAGAAACAAGGCTTTTTTTGTTCAAATCAGCAGATCAGGCAGCAGATGATGGATTATGTGACAAAGCGGAAAATGTGTAACTGTGCAAAAGTCGGTGCAGCCAAACAGTTGCATAATTCCATTGGCCCTGCTCATACATCTGACTAGGTCCAGAAGTGTTCCTCAGTGATTCCTTCTTCTTTTTTGTCTCATTGAGTTCATAGTTTAGCTTGTATGGAAACGAGGAAGACTAAACCTGAGGTTACCACTCTACAACACAGACTACCATACCACATAATTACTCTCCATAACACATAATCCCACTCTACATAATTCCTATACACTAAATACCACATACTTTCTAGCTACATAATTTCACTGCACAACATACCACATAATTCCACTAAACACAACGTACATCCACTCTACTCCAAAAAACATTAGTAAAAAATGTACATTTACAATGCCAATAGCTCTAACTCTCGCAAATGCAAAACCTATCACATTGCAAATGATTCTTTAACTAGTAGTCGCGTTTGAAGAGTGGTGGAGAAAGGGTGTTGGGCCTCCGACCAGCGCTCAGGAATTTCACTGCATAGGACTTACAGGAGGTACCAGGCCGGTTTCTTGGCCCCCAAAGTCCCTCAGGAGTAAAGTGGACTTCATCCCCCAACCCGTATTGTGCCAGGAGGCGCGTTTGCGGAGTGGTGGAGAAAGGGGGGTGTGGCCTCCAAAGACCTCTTAGCAATCCCACTGTGTGGGACTTACTGGAGGTAACAGGAGGGGTAGTTGGCCCCCAAGGACATCTTTGGGGGCCAATTACCCCTCTTATTATCTCAAGTAAGTCCCACACAACAGGATTGCTAAATTCTCACAGCAGGCCATGCCCCTTTGCCCACCACTCTGCAAACGCGCCTCCTGGCACACTCTTGGTTGGGGGATGAAGTCCCCTTTGCTTTTGGTGGTCCTTAGGGGCCGACAAGCCTACCTGTTACCTCCAGTAAGCCCCACACAGTGGGATTGCTGAGAGGTGGACGCAGGCCATGCCCCCTTTCTCCACCACTCTGCAAACGCGCCTCCTGGTGCGCTCTTGGTTTGGAGATGAAGCCCCTTGCCTCCTGAGGGTCCCTGGGGGCCAACTAGCCCTCCTGTTATCTCTAGTAAGCCCCACACAGCTGGATTGCTGAGAGTGGTCCGAGGCCAGGCCCCCTTTTTACACCACTCTGCAAACGCACCTCCTGGCGCATTGCTGCTCGGGGATGAAGTCCACTTTAGTTCTGAGATCCTCAGGACACAAGAGGACCTCATGTCCTCAGGACACAAGAGGACCTCACATCACTGATGTCATCAGTGATGTCACTGACCATGTCATGAGTGATTTAATATGTGACGTTATCAGCAGTGCATTGCGGGGGCACAAGTTATAGTTAGCACAGCTAACTATAACGGCTACATTTCACAGGTTTTGTGCGAGTGTAATGTCAGCCTAACTATACCGTTCCTGTAACCTTTGTTTTTTCTGTAAATTTCTAAGGTTTTTTAAAATGCGAAATTGTAACTATGCCTTCCTTGTAACCTTTGTTTTTTCTGTGAATTTCTAAGCTTTTTTTAAATGCTAATTCCTAGCTATAACGTCCCTGAAACCTGTGGTTTTTTCAGTGAATTTCTAAGGTTTTTTTAAATGCTAATTCTCAATGATAACATCCATGAAACCTTTTTTAAAGTGAATATATATATACATATTTAAAAAATATTTTTATATATTTTAAAATATTTTTCTATAACAATGTTTTTTATATTTTTATTTAAAATATGTACTCATTTATATATACATATATATATATATATATATATATATATATATATATGTATGTATATATATATATATATATATATATATATATATATATATCCATGCAATGAGACGCTCCTGCTGGAAACCGGATCCCCCAGGGAGGTAGCGCAAACACCGGCGGAGCAGCCGGTAAAGTGATCCAACAACAAAGTTCAGTAATAAGCGCTCTCAGAGACCAAGCCAGGATATCCAAATGAAAAACGATTTATTACTCCATAAATCGAGATGTGACACGTTTCGAGAGTCAAGCTCCCTTGATCACACAAGGTAAAAGTGAAAAACAACCTCATTACATTCATGGTGATAAAAATGGTAGAAGGACTAGATACATAGCAAATCGAAGCTATCAACAGGTAAAGTGGACGCCATCTTGTAGTGGTAACGTAAACAATGTATAACGCCAGACATTTGAATGCAAATTGGTAAACTGGCATCCTGTGTGGAAGCATGCATATTGTACTGATCATGTATATACAGGTAAAATTAGTAACACCGTGACAACGTAATGATATATTGAGAAAAGTTCTTCCCCAATAAGCTTGGCACGCCGAGTGGTGTGTTGCGCACTGCTGCGTGCCAGGCAGACATGTGGATAAATGCCATGGCATCTCGCCGCAGTGGTTGAGTAGATAAAACAAATGAAAACAATCTCCCGCAGTGTGGGACTCAAAATCAAGAGAAACACTGTCAGAGGAAGTCATGTGGTGCTTGTCACCTGGAGTGTAGAACAGCAGGAACCAATGTATCGTGCAGCTGCTGTACGTAACTGGACAGGCATGCCGAACACTGCTCGAGATTGTTTTAATTTGTTTTAGATTTGCTGGGAGAGGGTACCCAAAATGGGTCCTTCGCAGAGCCATTGAAATGGTCAAAGCAGTGAGCAGGGATACCATCTTAAAGAATACTGCAACCCCTGAAACCAGTGATACTACTGAGGATGGTATCAGGGTCATCCTCACTTACAATGGGTGCTCCAAAGAAATTCAAAGAATCCTAGTCAAGAACTGGGACGTGTTGAGGAATGATCCCATAATCGGCACAACCATCCCTGACAGACCATGCATCACATACAGGAAGGGCCGCAGTATGAGAGACATTCTGGTACACAGCAACATCACCATCAGTGAGGACAGAGGCATCAACATACAAGGGTTCTTCCTGTGCGATCACTGCAAGGCGTGCCGCAGTAGCCTCATGCGGAAGGAATTTACCAATACCTGCAACAATGTCTCTATTCCCATTCGCCAATTCCTTACCTGCAGCTCTGCATATGTTGTCTATGCATTAGAATGTCCGTGCAAACTCCGCTACGTGGGGAGCACGACACACATGGCTAAAAAACAGGTGATGGAACACATGAGGGCCATAACCAATAAAGATCAACACTACCCCATAGCCAGACATTTTGAGTCACACCACTTTTCAGACAGCACCAAATTACAATATTTTATCCTTGAACAAGTTGTAATCAGACACAGGGGAGGTAACCGTGAACTCCAGTTGAGGAAACGAGAATCTAGGTACATTATTGAATTAGGTACACGTTTTCCGAGAGGGCACAACACTGACGAAGAGATCGCCATACATCTACATGAAGAATAGTTTTGCTGCAGGGTAGTGGGACCACACCCTAGCCCATGAACCCATTAACCATGATGTGCTATTCTGTGTGTCTTGTGTATAGTTATACCATTGTATTCTGTGTCTCCGTGTTTATGATTTTAACTATCTATCTCTTTCTCCTCTTTACAGGAGGAAAGGAAGGATTTACTGGATGGAACCGGTACTTCTTCATTGGTACCTAACCTTTTCTTCGAGGCATCATTCTCCTGATGTTCCGGTCGTCACAGCTAAGAATGAACTTTTTTCACCTATTTCAATACTATGTTTAATTTCTTTATTCTTTACTCTTCACTTGCACATTTTCGTGCACTTATTTCATATCACTATTCTGTGTGCACATATCAACAACCCATTACCTGTGGACCTACCTTGCTATTCTCCCACTTGGTGAAATCATTTTGTTTATCAGTTCGCCATCTTTGATGTAACTTGTTCGGCATGCCTGTCCAGTTACGTACAGCAGCTGCACGATACATTGGTTCCTGCTGTTCTACACTCCAGGTGACAAGCACCACATGACTACCTCTGACAGTGTTTCTCTTGATTTTGAGTCCCACACTGCCCAACATTGTTTTCATTTGTTTTATCTACTCAGCCACTGCGGCGTGATGCCATGGCATTTATCCACATGTCTTCCCGGCACGCAGCAGTGCGCAACACACCACTCGGCGTGCCAAGCTTATTGGGGAAGTACTTTTCCCAATATATCATTACGTTGTCACGGTGTTACTAATTTTACCTGTATATACATGATCAGTACAATATGCATGCTTCCACACAGGATGCCAGTTTACCAATTTGCATTCAAATGTCTGGCGTTATACATTGTTTATGTTACCACTACAAGATGGCATCCACTTTACCTGTTGATAGCTTGGACTTACTATGTATCCAGTCCTTCTACCATTTTTATCACCATGTATGTAATGAGGCTGTTTTTCACTTTCACCTTGTGTGATCAAGGGAGCTTGACTCTCGAAACGCACCACGTCTCGATTTATGGAGTAATAAATCGCTTTTGATTTGGACATCCTGGCTTGGTCTCTGAGAGCACTTATTACTGAACTTTGTTGTTGGATATATATATATATATATATATATATATATATATATCAAAACTGCCAAACAGTGCTACGCACTGTAAACGCCATTCCCCTTCCTCTTGCGACGGTGGCCCGCGGCGAGGAGGCGAGCCTCAAAACACAAACAAAACGCCGTATCTCCTTGTTTAAGGTAACAGCAAGCCGCGGACACTAGAATGCTTTCGAGCGGTGATTTATTTCAGCAAAGGCAGACCAACTCCACGCTTTTTGGGAAACACTCCCTTGTTCACGAGTACTGTGGTAACTACTTCCTGACATTTAAATAAACATGTGATATAACTTCAATAGATAGGGAAAACAGACTTTGCCATTCAACGTTAACTCACGCTAAATCGCTAAACAGTCAATAAAATCACAGTTTGTTGTACAGGTCACATACTTTAAACACTATTAATTCTAATTGTGCTAAACAAAAATTCTTAATACAATCTCCATTAAAAGAACTCCAGCTCCTAAAGCGCATATCGCCTTGCTGCATATTTCGACAAAGTGAAAAAAGTGAAAAAACGTGACAGCGTAGTCATGGCAACTGAATGCATTGCATGAAATAACATTATTTTAGGTTACACGTTGAAACATATAATACTGCCACAGCATACTTATAAATAACACGTACAATTTATAAATTGCACGGGCATGTCTAAATTCTTAATACATTGTTCCATTTTGAGAAGTCCTGCTCGTAAAGCGCATAACGCCTTGCTACGTATTTAAACAGAGTGAAATACGTGACAGCGTGATCATGGCAACCAAATGCATTTCATGAAATGAAGAAAAAACATTGTTGCGAGTTACGAATTTAAGACAAAAAGTCCTGCCACAACATACTTGTAAATTACAGTTCAATAATAAATTGCACTAGCAAGTCAAGTCACAATCTATGAATTCATAGTGTCATTTAGAAATATTTACTAAACGGCGTCGGAAAATAAGAAAATTGATATTTCAGTGCATATTTTGCCCATGTGGGCACAAGACAATGACGCCCTTTATATTTGGCATAACAGTGCAGCACAAAAATTCAGAACTGATCTCCAGATACAATTAGCACATGCTTCAGTACTAATCCATCAGCAAGGTTACATGCGCGATGTAATTCTGCCCATATGGGCTGAATTAAAAAAATAGATATTTTCGTTCTTTAGCATTCTTCTTTGTGACCTCGAACACATCCTCTGTAATAAAATAAAATAAAATTAGTTTTCAGAAAATAACCCTTATACCCTACCCCACAGTGCACTAGTTTAAAAATGCTGTTGCATGAGCAGTGGCATTCTTATATTAAAAAAAATTCTTATACTAAATTACAAAATCAAGAGAAAATGGAGACATTCATCTTAACTTATTTCACATTTCCTTAACCTAAATGGACTGCAAGTTCTTCATCGCAATTATGGCCTATTGGCACTAGGGCTCTGTACTGAATTATTAACTTTGACTCAAGGCGTCGCAGATCTTGTATTCTATTCCCACCTCTCTCACTGGCTTTAACTGTATTCAACACACAAAAACTTAAAAGATCACTGTTTTGGCTGTGATGGGTTTGAAAATGTCGCGCCACTGGATATTGTTTGTCTCCATGTTTTATGGCGCGAAGATGTTCTAACACCCTTATCTTAGCCTTGTGTATGGTACTGCCAATGTAGGTTTTTTGACAAGGACAAAACAGAGCATATACTGCATACTCTGTGTTACATGACGTGTGTTTCATGGTTTTGTAAGGCTTGCACTCGGGAGACAATTTACACTCCTTGCGATTCTTACTGTTCTTACACGCTTTACACTTTCGACATGTATAGAATCCCTGTATACCTGAGATTCTCATGGAGGATGGTTCAACAGCTCTACAGAGTGTATCCTTTAATGATCTAGCTTTTCTGAATGTAATCTGTGGAAAAGTTGCCACACTTTCAGCTACGTCTTTGTCAGTCTGTAGGACTGGCCAGAATTTCTTTAGACCTTTCCGTACCTCATGGACCTGGCTGTTGTATGTGGTGATAAACCTGATCTTCTCATTGGGCCCACTTCTGATGTTCTCTTTCTCCACCAAAAGTGAGACTCTGGTTCTTTTGACAACTTCGGATCTTGCTTTGTTAATAACTGATCTCGAATATCCTCTCTCTAGAAATCTTTCAGTCATCACTTGTTCCTCTAAGGTGTAGCTCTCCTGCGTACTACAATTACGCTTGGCTCGTAACAATTCACCCAAAGGGATGCTGCTTATCAAAGAGCTAGGATGACAACTGTGGGAATGAAGGAGGCTATTGCCTGCTGTCACTTTACGAAATAGTGAACTTTTCAAACAGTCTTCCTGAATAGTTAGTGAGAGATCAATACATTCTATATTCTCTCTCAACCACTGGCTTGTAAACTGGAGGTTAAAGCTATTCACATTCAGAATTCTCACAAATTCATTTGCTTCTTTTTCATCTCCTTTCCATACACAGAAAATATCATCTATGTAGTGAACCCACATAGCTACCTTATCTTTAAAGGTGTCTAGCTCTCTTACCACCTTCTCCTCCCAGTACCCTAAATAGAGACCCGCAAAGCATGGAGCAAAGCAGGTCCCCATTGATGTTCCGAGGGTCTGTTTAAAGATGTTACTGTCAAAAATGAAAAAGTTCTGTTTCAGACAGAAAGTCATCATCTCCATCAACATCTCTGTATGGAAAAGATACGAGATGGATCTTTCATTCAGAAAATGTCTGCAAGCTTTTAACCCCAAATCATGGGGGATGCAAGTATAAAGACTCATAACGTCAAGTGATAATAGTGAATAATTACTTCTCCACTCCAGGTTTTCAAGACATCTAAGGAAGTCTCCCGTGTCCTTGACATAGGATGGAAGCTTCCTCACGTATGCCTGTAAAAAGAAATCCACATACCTTGAGGTGTTTTCCATGCAACTCCCCTGGAAGAAACAATGGGTTTTCCAGGGGATTCTGCAGGTTTTTGTGAATTTTAGGAAGCAGATATAAAGCTGGCAGCTTTGGGAATTTGCAAAACAAGAAGTTGTACTCCTCTTGTTCTAACAAACCCTTGTCTCTCCATTCTGATAAGCTTGTTTGAAAAACCCTGATGGAGTGTTCATATTCCATTCTGTTACTCCTATTATAGTTCTCCTTATCAGAAAGTTGTCTCATGCCCTCCTCTGTGTATTTTTGTCTGGATTGCACCACTACGTTCCCTCCTTTATCAGATTTTTTAATGACTTGTGTTATCGTTTTTTAAATCATCAATAGCCTCACTCTGCGCTTGTGTGACATTCTTCCACCTATACCATTTTTTCTTGGAAAGCTTAACAAATTCCTGAATGACGCCTTTCTCAAACACATCAATGGCTTCATTCTTAACTTGCGGTAGAAAAATAGACTTAGGCCTAAATTCACTTCGAGCGCTCAAGTCAAGGGGAACATTTTCATTCCTCAAGTTAATAAAAGGATAATTTTCAACCTCCCCTTAATCTGTTAGTACATTGATTGTGTGGAACAATTCTGCATCACTAATGCTAATAGCACTTGGACAATCTTTGCTATTTCCCACATTAGTAGAAACCTTAGTTGCATACCACTTCTTAATACGCAGTTTACGTGTGAAGTAAAATAAATCAATTCGACTTTGTGTATAATTAAAATTGTTGGACGGGCAAAATGTTAAACCCAAAGATAAAAGTTCTACCTCAAAGTCGCTTAGTGTCCTTTCTGAAAGGTTGATTACAGTCTTTTTATCCATTACTTCGTCTTGGTTTGGCCCCTTGTTCGACTTCCCACTAGGCTTCCAAGCTCTCCTAATGTTGATGTACTTCCTTTTCTTGCGCCTCTGTTTCCTCTTCCACGACCGCGAAAGCCTCCCTGTTTGTTGCCCATCTGCCTCCCTTTGGCTACTAGGCTGAATTCCGTTAAAATGCTGTTTTTTACTCCGTCAAATTCTGATATGCTTGAGAAGTCGCTTCCACTTGTTACACTTCCATCTATCAGAAGCTCTACACTGGACTGATCTTCGGAATCATTTACAGGTTTTAGGGGGTTTCCAGTCTTAAGGACCGTTGTTGATGCAACATTACGCAATTGATCATACTTCTTTGCGAATGTAAGGATTTGTCCTTTTTGATAGTCCACTAAGTCCCTTTGAAATTTTCGCTGTTTTTTCAATTACTACTTTATGTATGTCTTAGGGTAGTAGATTAGTTGTAGAATAATATAATGAATATGTAGTTATGCTAAACGGTAATTAAACATTAAATTTATGTATTTCGCGGGTTTGCGATGCCACCGCATACACTACCGGGCTTTACTTCCGGATACGCGTACGAATTGCAGCTCCAGCATGATTTTTAACAGTTATATTTCACATAATGTATAATTTACACTTGATTATTACTTTAAAATTTTATTTAAATTATATTAAATGTCCTTGTTTCTTTCAAAAATGTAAATGCGGAATCGCGACCCAGACGCGACTCTTTGTTTTTTATTTGTGATATATATATATATATATATATATATATATATATATATATATATATATATATATATATATTCACTGAAAAAACCATAGGTTTTAGGGAAAGTTATAGTTAGTTGGACATTGCACTCGTACAAAACCCGTGAAATTCCCCGTTATAGTTAGTTCAGCTAACTATAACTCGCGCCCCGCAATGCACTGCTGATGACGTCACATATTACATCACTCATGACATGGTCAGTGACATCACTGATGACATCACTGACATCATCCAGTGACTGTGTGTTTCTGTAAAGTTTAAATATGTTTAATATATATAGGGAAAGGCGTATTGAAGAATGAGTGGGTGTATAAGCATCTGAATGGATGATTTAGTAGGTGCGTGACTGAGTCTATAAGTGAGTGATTAAATGTATCTTACTGGATGCATGGGTGAGTGACTAAACTGTGTGAATGTCTGTATCCGTCTGTCTGTTGTTGTGTAAGCAGCTGCATGGGTTTCTGACTAGCTAAATGAGTGTCTATATGGGTTATGGATTGGTTCTCTGAGTATCTGTATGGGTGCCTCAGTGTTTGTGTGGGTAGGGTGTGTGTGACTGTGCATAGATGTGTGAGTGGGTGATTCACTGGGTGCATGGTTTCAACAGTGCATCTGTGATGGACTGTATGGGTGGGTGAGTGTGTGTATGGGTGTGTTAGTGATGAATGTATATCTCAGTGGTACATGTGTGAGTAACTACATATGTGAAAGGCAGTATATATGTGTGTTGGAGTATATAAATGGCTATAAGTGAGAGTGTGTGATTGTGAGAGTGGCTATATGGATGAGTGTGTGCTTGCATCAGTGATTGCATAGGAGCGTAAGAATGTGCTAGTATTTTTATGAATAAGTGAGCTGGTGTGTATAACTGTATAGGTGAGTAAATTGGAGTGTGATTAATTATTTGCATGACTGACTAGGTGTGTGAGTACCTCTATGGATGAGTTGCGTTGTGTGAGTGTTTATATAGGTGTATGAGTGCATATGATAGTCCTGTACTGAGTGACTGTAAGTATGAGTGACTGTACGGGTGAGTGAGTAGATGTGTGTGTGTAGACCTAAGAATCAGTGAGTGGGTATGTACTTATTGGTATTGGAGTGTGTATGGTTTTGAGAATGGCAGTCTGTAATTTAGAGTGGGTGTATCAAAAGTTATATTAGGGTGTGAGAAGATGCATTAAATTCTCACATGGATGATGTCATCAGTGATGTCATTTGAGATGTCATCAGTGATGTCATCAGTGATGTCACTGACCATGTCATGAGTGATGTAATATGTGACGTCATCAGCAGTGCATTACGGGGCGCAAGTTATAGTTAGCTGAACTAACTATAACGGGGGAATTTCACGGGTTTTGTACGAGTGCAATGTCCAACTAACTATAACTTTCCCTAAAACCTATGGTTTTTTCAGTGAATTTCAAAGGTTTTTAAAATGCTAATTCCTAACAATAACAAGCCTGAAACCTATGGTTTTTTCAGTGAATTTCAAAGGTTTTTTAAATGCTAATTCCTAACTATAACATGTCTGAAACCTATGGTTTTTTTCAGTGAATTTCAAAGGTTTTGTAAATGACAATTTTTAAATATATTAATTGTTATATTTATTTTTTTGATACTGATTTACTACATTTTTTTAAACTATTTATTTTTAGATATTTTATTTTTTTAAATTACATTGTAATTACATTATACATTACATTACAAAATATACTTTCTCAGAATGAATTACTTTAGTTTAAATACTTTGCAAATAGGCAATAGACTTTTAAGTACAGTAGTTACAGTTGTTGCAATGGGCAACACAATTTCAAACACAATGCAACATTGAGCTCAATGTGAATTTCTAGCTAAATGCAATTAGTTAATTTATGGATTACTTTTCTAAACACAGGACTGGATCCTAGATTCAGTCCTGGGACATCTCCTGTAAACAGTTGAGTAAAAGCGTTTTGGTTACAGTAGTGATTTTTAAGGAATATTATTGTATTTTAAAAGTTGACACTTAGAAACTTTTTCACATAGAATCACCAATGTTATCCTATGGGAGGAAATTCACTTAGCAGGTAAGTAGTGTTATCGTTACTTTTTCTTACTCAGTGGTGGATCCTGGATCCAGCACTGGTGCATCTCCTGTAAACAGTTGAAAGAATGCGTTTAAGTCATACAGGCGAATTTTAAGGAATATTTGTAGTTTGTGAAAATCAACACTTTGAAACTTTTCTGCTGAAAACCAGACAATGGATTCCTACGGAAGGAAATATAAGTTACTGGTAAGTACGGTTAAAATTACTTTTCAGGATCAGTACTGGGCTGAAAGATGCAGCACTGAGGTCTCTCCTGATAACAGGTGAGTAAATCGGAATTCGTATTTTGGCTGATTTTAGAGGAATATTTGTATGTTTCAAAAATCGACACTTAGAAACTTTTTCAGCAAAAAGCAGGCAATGATATCCTGAGAAAGGAAATTCAAGTTACTGGTAAGTACGGTTAAAATTACTTTTCAGGATCAGTACTGGGCTGAAAGATGCAGCACTGAGGTCTCTCCTGATAACAGGTGAGTAAATCGGAATTCGTATTTCAGCTGATTTTAGAGGAATATTATAAAGTTCCAAAACTCCACACATTTCCAAGTGAAACCAGTCAATGATATCCTATGGAAGGAAATTCAAGTTACTGGTAAGTACGGTTAAAATTACTTTTCAGGATCAGTACTGGGCTGAAAGATGCAGCACTGAGGTCTCTCCTGATAACAGGTGAGTAAATCGGAATTCGTAGTTCGGCTGATTTTAGAGGAATATTTGTATGTTTCAAAAATCGACACAGAAACTTTTTCAGCAAAAAGCAGACAATGATATCCTATGGAAGGAAATTCAAGTTACTGGTAAGTACGGTTAAAATTACTTTTTAGGATCAGTACTGGGCTGAAAGATGCAGCACTGAGGTCTCTCCTGATAACAGGTGAGTAAATCGGAATTCGTATTTCGGCTGATTTTAGAGGAATATTATAAAGTTCCAAAACTCCACACTTAGAAGAATTTCCAAGTGAAACCAGTCAATGATATCCTATGGAAGGAAATTCAAGTTACTAGTAAGTACGGTTAAAATTACTTTTCAGGATCAGTACTGGGCTGAAAGATGCAGGATTGAGGTCTCTCCTGATAACAGGTGAGTAAATCGGAATTCATAGTTCGGCTGATTTTAGAGGAATATTTGCACAATGGTGAAGGGAGTGGGCGGGGCCTGAGGTGATATCTGTGCAAACGCGCCCCGTGGCGCGTTTTAAGTTGGGGGATTAAGTCCCCTTGAATCATGAGGGTCCCTGGGGTCCAACTAGCCCACCCTGTACCTCCAGTATGTGCCAGGGAGCTGCGTTGCAGAGAGGTGTTCAGAGGCCACGCCCCTTTTTGCACCTCTCTGCAACGCAGCTCTGTGGCGCTTTCTGGACGTACCTGGTGGGCTAGTTCGCCCCCAGGGACCCTCAGGATTGAAGGGGATTTCATTCCCCATCTTAAAATGCGCCACGGGGCCTGTTTGCACACATGTCACCTGAAGCCCCGCCCCTCCCTTCACCACTGTACAAACGTGCCCCGTGGCGCGTTTTAAGTTGGGGATTAAGTCCCCTTAAATACTGAGGGTCCCTGGAGTCCAACTAGCCCACCATGTACCTCCAAAAGCGCCACAGAGCTGCGTTGCAGAGAGGTGTAAAAGGGGCGTGGCCTCTGTACACCTCTCTGCAACGCAGCCCCTGGCGCATACCGGAGGTTCCTGGTGGGCTAGTTGGCCCCCAGGGACCCCCAGTATTCAAGGGGAATTACTTCCCCTTCTTAAAACGCGCCAGGGGGGCACGTTTGCAGACTTCTGCAGGGAGGGGGCGGGGCCTCAGCACGATGCCGGTCTTTTTTTTTTTTGTTGCTTTTTTCTGCCCAGGGGGTCCTTGTGGGACCCCCTGAGCAGACCTAGGGGGTCAGGGTGTTTCTACCCTGCCCCCTTTGTGCGTTTTGCGCACTTGTTTCTTGTGTTTTTTTTTTTTAATCAGTGGGATCCGCGCACCCTAAGCGCATCCCGCCGATTTTGAAAAAAAAAATGCTTTTTTATGCCCAGGGGGGTCCTTGTGGGACCCCCTGAGCAGACCTAAGGGGTCAGGGTGTTTCTACCCTGCCCCCTTTGTGCGTTTTGCGCACTTGTTTCTTGTGCTTTTTTTTTTTAATCGGCGGGATCCGCGCACCCTAAACGCATCCCGCCGTTTAAAAAAAAAAAATGCTTTTTTCTGCCCAGGGGGTCCTTGTGGGACCCCCTGAGCAGACCTAGGGGGTCAGGGTGTTTCTACCCTGCCCCCTTTTTGCGCTTTGCGCACTTGTTTCTGTCCCTCGGTTCTACCGAGGGACAAAATGGCTGCCAACACTTCCTGATTTGGAGTGTTGACAGCCACTTGACAGCCAATTAGCATGCAGCTCGTGATCGGGACGGTGCGCGCAGGGTGCACTCAGGATACGCGGACCCTACTCGCCCATAGATATATATGTGACTTTACTTTTGATTTTCTCAGGAACTACTGAACGGATTTTCACCATTTAAGCAAAAGGCACGACACAGAACCAAGGGCTACCTCTTTGCCAAATTTGGTGTAATTCCGTTCAGCAGTTCGGGCTGTAGCTGCGTCTAAAGGTTCCTATGGAAAAATTAATGGGGAAAACGCGTTTTGGGACCCCCCTTTTTTCTCGGCCCCCGCTTGACGAATAAACCCGAGACTTTCTGGGTAGGAGCGGAGCGGAGCACCCCAACAAGTTGGAAGCTTTCGCGAAGATTCGTCAACCGGCGCAAGAGTTATTTCAAATAGAATGTCGCGGATTTCCTATGGATAATAGGTCCTAACTATAACTATCTACTGGCGACCGCCAGTAGATAATATATATAGACAATAATAATCTGAAGTTCAAGGTTCAGTTTTGCTAAGATAGTAAATAAACTTGTACATTAATAAAACATTAATAAAAGAAAGTTATTAAAATATTTTTTTAATAATAATTTCAGGAATCGCAGTACGCCTACGTGCATTGCAACTTCCGGATTCGCGTAGGGAAGCGAATCTAACTTTAAAAAAATAATATTACATATTAGTATAGATTAATTTACTTTATTTTAAATAAAGAGGTACAGTTATTTGTAATTAAAATATTATAAGATACAACCAAATATTGTTGAAATGTAAATTTAAAAGAAGTTGCAAAAACGCTTCTGGTACGTGGTGGCACCGCGTAGGAGTCGCAGACCCCATGTGACACAAAAAAAGAGATGTGATTGGTTAAAGATCCTGTCATCCTTAAGTATGCTAGATCCTACCCTCTTTCTTCTAATTTTGGGTGTGGTTGGCAACAGTCATACTTTATCACGAGCAAGACCATTTTGACGATGTTTTTGGTGTTTTAGAGACGTTACTCTGAAAATTGGAAATGGCCACACCACAGGATTCGCAGGAGGAGGAGACCATTTTGCAGGAGGAAGAGGAGCCACGGTTCAAAAAGAAGGAGAGTGTGGTGTGGCAATTTTTCACGATACTGCAGGGCAAGAAAAAAGTAAATGCGCGCAAGGTGACATGGAACATCGGTAAAATGGTGCTCTCTCGTGGATCTGAGAGAAAGTATTCCTGTGGTACATCGTCAATGTACAAGCACCTTAGAACAATGCATGAAAACCGGCTTGCAAGAGCTGAACTTGCAAGACTAAATGATGGGAACGACGATGCACAGCTTTCCACCTCAAGAGCTGGCGACAGGTTGCAGTCAATTCCACCAACTTTTTTGCCCTAAATGCAACAGGTTGTCCAAACCATGTTGGACATTATTAACAACCACCGTTGTAATTTTTTTTCCCCTCCAACTAGGCATGCTGTTTTGTGCTTGTTTTTTCGTTTACATTTTCATTGTTAAAATCTTAAAAACACAAAAATCCCACAAAATTGTTATTAAAAAATAAATATATAAAATAGTTTTTAAAAAAGAAGAAAAAAACGGTTCATATGGAACCACCTATTCTGGTTTAAAAAAGAAAAACTATATGTTGTGTGAATAGATTCAATCGGTACTGTCTGTGTGATTGGATGAGTGCATACATAGAGTCTAAGTGATTGGATGATTTAATGAGTAGTGCTTGAGTGAATAGATGAGTGTATGGTTAGTGGCTGGGTGATTGTGTGAGTGCATGGATATTGCCTGGGTGATTGGAAGAATGTATTAATAGTGCCTGGCTGATTTGATGAGTGCATGGGTAGTGCTTGAGTGAATAGTTGAGTGCAAGGATAGTGCCTGTGTAAATGAAGGAATGTATGGGTTGTACTTGAGTGAACAGTTGAGTGCAAGGATAGTGCCTGAGTGAATAGAGGAGTGTATGGGTACTGCCTGAGTGAATGGATTAGTGCAAGGGTAGTGCCTGGCTCATTGGGTGAGTGCATGGGTAGTGTCTGAGTGATTTGATGAATGCATGAGTAGTGCCTGGATGATTGCATCACTGCATGGATAGTACTGAGTGAATGGATGAGTGCATGGGTAGTGTTTGGATGAATGAGTGAGTGCAAGATCAGTGCCTGGGTGATTCCATGAGTGCAAGGATAGTACCTGGGTGAATGAATGAGTATATGGGTAGTGCCTTGGAGATTGGATGAGTGCATGCATAGTGGGTGTTTGGTTGCATGAAAGCATGGTAGTCCTCGTGTGATTCCATGAGTGCATGGGTAGTGTCTGAGTGATTTGATGAATGCATGAGTAGTGCCTGGATGATTGCATCACTGCATGGATAGTACTGAGTGAATGGATGAGTGCATGGGTAGTGTTTGGATGAATGAGTGAGTGCAAGATCAGTGCCTGGGTGATTCCATGAGTGCAAGGATAGTACCTGGGTGAATGAATGAGCATATGGGTAGTGCCTGGGAGATTGGATGAGTGCATGCATAGTGGGTGTTTGGTTGCATGAACGCATGGTAGTCCTTGTGTGATTCCATGAGTGCATAGGTAGTGGCTGGGTGAATAGAGAAGTACATGAGTAGTGCCTGGGTAAATGGATGAGTGCATGGGTACTGCCCGGGTGATTGGAACAGTGCATGGGTAGTGCCTGGGTGATTGAATGAATGCATGAGGTATATGCATAGTGCCTGAGTGAATGAATGAGTGTAAGGATAGTGTTTGAATGATTGGATGAGTGCATGGGTTGTGCCTCGGTGAATGCATGAGCCGAAGGGTATTGTCTGGGTGATTGCATGAGTGCATGGGTAGTGCCTGGGTGATTGGATGAGTGCAGGAGTACTGCCTGAATGAATGCAGAAGGACATGGGTACTGCTTGAATAAATGGTTGAGTTGAATCATAGTGCCTGAGTGACTAGGTGAGAGTATGGGTAGCGCTTGAGTGAATAGTTGAATGAAAAGATAATGCCTGAGTGAATAGAGGAGTACATGGGAAGTGTCTGAGTAAATGGTTGAGTGCAAGGATAGTGCCTGAGTGATTGGATGAGTGCATGGGTAGTGCCTGGGTGATAAAATTAGTGCATGGGAACTGCCTGATTGAATGGATGAGTGCAAAGTTAGTGACTGAGTGATTCCATGTGTACATGGGTAATGGCTAGGTGAATGGATAAGTGCAAGGGTAGTGCCTGAGTGATTGAATGAGTGTATGGGTAGTACCTGAGTAAATGGATGAGTGCAACGGTAGTGCCTAGCTGATTGCATGAGTGCAAGGATAGTGCATGGGAGATTGGATGAGTATATTAGTAGTGCCTGAGTGATTTGATGAGTACATGGGTACTGCCTGGGTGACTGGATGAGTGCAAATAGTGCCTGGGTGATTGCATGAGTGCATGGGTACCGCCTCATTGAATGGATGACTGCAAGTCCAGTGCCTGGATGATTCCATGAGTGCATGCATAGTACCTGGGTTAACAATTTAGTGTAAGAGTAGAGCCTGGGTGCTTGTATTAGTGCATGCGTAATGCCTGGTTGGTTGCATGAGTAGGTAGTGGCTGGGTGAATAGAGGAGAGCATGGGTAGTGCCTGAGTGAATGGATTAGTGAAAGGGTAGTGCCTGGCTTATTGGATGAGTGCATGGGTAGTGTCTGAGTGATTCGATGAATGCATGGGTAGTGCCTCGATGACTGCATGACCGGTTGGTTGCATGAGTGCATGGGTAGTCCCTGGGTGATTCCATGATTGCATAGGTAGTGGCTGGGTGAATAGAGGAGTGCATGGGTAGTGCCTGAGTGAATGGCTGAGTGCATAGGTACTGCCTGGTTGATTGGAACAGTGTATGACTAGTGCCTGGGTGATTGGATGAGTGCATGAGTAGTGACTGAGTGAACCGATGAGTGCATGGATAGTGCATGAACAAATAGATAAGTGCAATGATTAGTTTATGATTGTTGAGATGGGTGCAAAGGTACTCCTTCAGTGAATGCATAAGTGCATTGATAGCGTTTGAGTCAATCAGTGAGTGCATAGGTACTGCCTGAGTAAATGGATGAGTGCAAAGTTAGTCACTATGTGATTCATAACTGTACAGGTAGTGTATGAATTAATGTATGAGTGCATGGGTAGTGCCATATACCATAGATTCTATTGTTTAAAACTTAGGCCTATTAGCTCTATAATAAATATTAAAATACTTGTTCAAATGAGAAGATATATCAAAGTTCAAAACTATCAAATTTTCAAATATAATTAAAAGCACATTGAATACCAACCTGTCCTGTATAAGGAGGAGAAAGTAATACATACACCTTCTTGTATGGAAATTTTGAGAACATGTGTTGTGAAACAGATGTATTGTGGTATGTGTATACTTTTTATGTATGATGTCACTAGGAAAATGCACAAACACACACATTGATACCTTCGGAAACATGCTGAGACTTACAATAATCTAAAATGTGTAGATTATTTATATTAGAAACAAATATCATATAAAAAAATTTAAACATTTCTTCAGTTTATCATGAATATTCTATTGTATACTTTTACCTTTTAAGTAATTTAGATAAATGATTCTGTAAACGTATTTTTGATCAGTATTATCCTAAACAGGGTGGAAATTGTTTTCAATCTTCAACAGTACCGACAATAAAGAAGAAAAAGAAAAACTGTTATTTAATTATAAGATTTTACTGCAATTATAATAATATATTTTTGAGAACACAACATTAATTTACAAGTACATAACATTCTCAGTTTACCTTTTTTGCTGTTCTCAGATAGTACATAATATCTGTATAGTGATACAGAGTGATTCGAATGTAGCACCATCATTGAACAGCCGGGAAAAAACAATCGAAATGATTGTACAAAAAAACCAAATCAGCATAGTACATCATTTTTCATATGTGTAACGACGCGTTTCTCCTATCTACACTTTGTTAATCCCTTCTTTATCTACATCAACTCTATTATTTATCACAAATATATTAAAAAAATATAAAATCTCATTTACTTCTGGTACAATATTGATAACAAATATATAAACTACTTACCTTTCAACACAATTTGTCAAAATGTAATATAAATTAGGCCAAATGATAATCAAAACACTAATTATAAACACTAATGGATTGCAGTGCTTTCTAATTTCTGTTGACATCTTCCCCAAAAGGCCGAATGATGTACTCAAAACTTTGGCTGGAGAAATAACATATAAGAATTTGGTAATTGATAAGGCAATCTAGGTTTGAATTCCAAGTGGGCATCATTGCAATGCGTCCATCCTTTGTTACACTTTAAATAAACAGTATAGTGTCCAGATGTTGAAGAAGGTCCATCATGGAAAATAATAGCTACTGTTATATAAGTTCTTCCTGAAATAGATATTTGACTTCCTTCAAAATCTGTTATTTTTGTTTCCAATTTTCTTCTATTTGCTCTGCAACGTTGTAACATTAAAATGACATATTTTCCAAATCTTTCTATATGTAATGTAGATAACATGTCATATCCTGATTTGCTGTTTTAATCAATTTCTTAAAAGGTACTGATTTATAGTCTGGTATTGTTAAGTATAGGAATCGTTCTGTTTGTATTTGAGTGGTAGAAGTAAATGAACACTCTTCACAGTTATGGTCCCATTTGTAACATAGTCCAAATAAGTTATCAATATGTATTCCTTTGTGTACCAATACTCCAAGCATTAACATTAGAAATTCTTGTGCATCTTGTATGTTTAGAGTAAATGTCAATGAATCAATACATATATCTAAAAGATGTCGAATGCCAGAAGCAGTATGAATTTTAGTTCTGTCACTTAGCAACTGTTGAAATAAATGATGTAGTTCAGAACAGAATCTTTTTTCACAATTTTCCATGATTTCATGATGAAGATGTGGTAAATGAAACACAACATTCATAATCACATTAGCATAACAGTTGATACCTGAACTGTTTTCCAAATGATATCCTACAATGTCTTCAACACTTTCCACTTTTTTTTTTCTTTACACCTTCAACTTTATCTTCAATAGTTTTCTTATTTTCAACCTCAGTTGAATGTTTGACATATTTCCGTTTAGGACACACTACACGTTTCTTATATATTGGGTATTCATCTAAATGAGGAGCATAGTCTTCTTAAACGATTGTACTCCCTTGCACAATTTGCATCAGTACTAATCTTTTTCTCTTCAAAATGTATCAAATACAAACCAGACAATGTTCTTACTCTAGACAATGCAATGTATGCCATTCCCTCTTTGAACATCGTACCTCCAACATTTACAAAAGCTCAGTCTATACTTAAACCTTGAGATTTATGAATAGGTGCTGCATATGATAAGGACATAGGAAACTGTTGTGTAGAAACATACAAATGTTTTACAAGCAAAAAACGTACAGCACAATGCCCAATCTGTCTTACCTCATCAATCTGGTCAAATTTTATAATCAAAAATTCTATTCCATCTCTATTTTGAAAATTAACAAAATCAACAACTTTTTGTCATTGCTCCATTTACTAATCCTTCTTCTACATTGAAATTACGCTGCAAAATTACTCAACAGTTTTTACACACACATAAACTCTTTTCTAATCCTGCAGTGTTAGATACAGACTTTTCCAAAGAATCCAATTTACCCATTAGTTTCTCAGTAAGAAGAATTGTTACTCCTCAGTGTAGGATTTTGTCAATAGCTTTAATTTCAATAACTTGCTGTTTTTCCAGTTTGAGAAGCTGTTCGATAAATGTAGAACAGTCTTGCAGTGTAGGCATTAGGCAAACTGTAGACTTGTTTTCTACAAGCATATTGTACATTACTTCTGCTGCGGTTTCTTCAGATGGATACAAGTTCCGTAGTAGCTGACTTTCTAAAGCTTGTTTACCATGTCCCATCAACATGCCAATTCTTATGTCTTTAAGAATATTTCCATAGTGTTCATTACGTGCTTGTCGCATATTCTTAACCAGTTCTTTATATTCAAAGTGTAACCAAATATTTACATTCCCAGTACTTCCCTAGATTTCCTTCTGTCATCATGGAGAAGAGTTTTAAAAACAGGTTGTCCTTTAATGGCAGTAAGTTATAGTAGGTCTCCAAATACAATTAAATGTTTTCCTCCAAACAGAACATCATAATCTGTTTTTAAAATCTGTTGCATTTGCAAGTGTACAAACGCAAGCATTAACTTTGACACCATGCTCACCTCATCAATGAATGATGGAGTGGAACTGAGAAGATTTGTACACCTGTATGAGAAGCTATAAGGCTTTTAAGCTAGCATCTTCAGACGCACAGCACGTGTCAGAATACATGTACAAGTAGAGACATACCTGTGTCACGAGAGCACGCAGACCTTTAAACTTGAGAGAGTGCACTTCCCATTGCAAGAAGACACCTACATTTTTACGGCCTACTTCAAGTGTACCTTTCCAGAGACTTATACACAGTAGCATAATCTCTAATCACTATGCCAACATGACTTAAACCTCATTTTCTCTGGCAGCTTCACTATTCACCAACTGCTGAAAATTTTGGACCGAGCCAAAAATAAAACAGCAACCCTTCCCATGCCACTATTACTAAGTCTCACCATGGTTTTGAAACCATCAATGCATATATGTGTGCCTTTTTCTAGTGACATAATACATAAAAATAAACCTAGACATAGTAGATTACCTGTATTTTAAACTGCATGCTCTCCAAATTAGTATAGAAGATGTTGTATGGATTAATTTCTGGTGATAAAACAAGGCACGCAGTGAAAAGTCTATTTGACGGGTACTGTGACAACTACACAGGTGAGACATGTCTACCTCTGTGACCAAATGTGAAGCAGTAGTGACAAGATTTGTGCACCTGTATGAGAAGCTATTAGGTTTTATGTCACTAGGAAAAGGCACAGACACATGCATTAAAGCCTTCAGAAACATGGTGAGACTTACAACAGTGACATGGGAAGAGTTGCTGTTTTATATTTGGCTACGCCCAACATTCTGAGCAGTCCGTGAATAGTGAAGCTGTCAGAGAAAAGTGAGGTTTAAGACATGTTGGCAGAGGTATTAGGGATTAGGCTATTTTGTATGAGTCTCTGGAGCTACAATGCACTTATGCGATGTCCCAGGTACTACCTTTGCACTCATCCATTCACTCAAGCTCTAGCCAAGCACTTATTCAGTCACCCAGGCACCTCCTTTGCACTCATGCATTCACTGAGGCACAACCCATGCACTCATCCAATTATTCAAACACAACCCTTGCACTCACTTTTCTCTGACAGCTTCACTATTCACTATTTCACCTACTGTGTGCCGTTGATTTCATTATGACTTTGTTGGAGCTACATGTAAGTGCGGATGCACAGCTTAAGGTTGTTGAGAAACACTCTGGGGCATATTCACAAGAACGTGTGATAACTACCTGAAGTGTAGCTTAACGCAACCCTTCACATCGCAGTCCATCGCGGGAAAACAACTCCGTGTTAACGTGGTATTCACAACACGGCAGCATCATGCGATAGACACAAGATAACGCGTCAAATGAACGTGTTAAAACTAACGCGACGCAGAAAAAACACGAAACACGAAAGCGAAAATAGTAGCGATGAGGCCAATCGCGATACAAAAATCAGCGATAACCAGTGAGAGGCCTGCAATACCCACGCGTCCTGAGTGGAAATGCACAATAAAAGCAGAGAAAAAAAACGGTGAGATGACAACGTACAAGCACAACCCCACATCCGTGATGTAGAACAAATGAGCATCGTCCCGCATCAAATAGGCATCTCCCCACAGTCACAATGTACATTGACATTCAGCCTGCATGTAAACTGCGCAAATGCTGAAACATGCATGTAACACACAGTGAAACCGCATCTCCCCCTCACATTGCAGAGGGACAAGCAACCCCTCCTGCACACAGATGTGTCATGACCATGACCAACAAATCACGAGAGCGTGAACGAATGTAGAGGCAGTGACTCCCGCTTACGTACATGTTGCCCATGTTGTGGGACCTGAGTCACAGGGGGCATCCCTGCATCATGGTGGTACATATCTGACCCCAAAAGGAGCCCTGTTGTCACCTGCAGGACACAAGTGGCAGCCAAAATGGAATGAATCTGGACACATGTGAAACACCGAAGAGTTGGATTCCCTACTAACTGCAACACACAGAACTGGCAGTTCGAATACGTGACACCCTAAACAGCCTCTCTGCACAGAGGTGACACACCCACCACACATGAACAAATCACAAAAATGTCAGCAATACATGTCGCACTCACACTTGTCTGAGTGATGTGCCTGTACACATGAGAGACATGCACTCAGGGATAGTGTTCTTTGAATGCATTTATTTGCACATGCTTTGCCTGTGGTCATTATGTACTGTCCCAATACTGCCAAGGACTGCCACAATGTGATGTGCTCATGTGAAGAAATTGTCAATGATGGTGTTCCTATGGGCTATTACTGCTGTGGCTGAAGTGGGCTGTGGTCCACCTGCCTCATCCCCATCATCATCGTCCGGTGCATCTGGCACATGTATCCATGGTGCCCTGCTGCGTACACATATGTTGTGCAACACACAACATGCAACGATCATCTTGCACACGATGTCTGGGCTGTACAGGAGCCTTCCACCTGTGATGTCCAGGCACCTGAAACGTGACTTCCACATGCCAAATGTGCATTCCACGATGCCCCTGGTGTGTTTGTGGGCCGCATTGTACTGCCTCTGGGCCTGTGTGTTCGGGGCTCGGAGGGGTGTCATCATCCAAGTGCAGAGTGCATATCCTTGGTCACCTGTGACAGTGCAGAGAGACATGAGTCAATAGTTGGTTCGGCATGATGTGTTGGCAGGCTCACTGGTTCATTGGTGTGTGATATGTGTGACTTTGTGATTCCTGCATGACATGTACTGCTTGTTGCAAATGAGTGGCATCAATGTGGAATACATAGCCTCAATGCCGCTTCTCCCTCCTCCGAGCATATTCACCAGAGTGCACAGCGCGGTTGCATCACTTGTACCCCTACGGCACACTATTGTCATGCCTGTCTGCGCATGTCCACAAGCCTGACGACGACACAGTGATGTCCTGCGCTGAAGGTGGACGGACACGTGTGTGTAGGGCAATGGTAAAGACAGGGCGGACACAGAAGTAGAGTTCATGCCTGGCTGAACTCGCCATGCGGCCAAGGGTAGACCTTTGGCTTATGCTGCGGAAATAGCGACACACACAACAGTTGGCATGTCTGATCCCTGACCCCCAGCGGGCCTGCGCACCCTCATCTACCCCTCGGCCGAGCCCGTACTCTGGGCGCATGCTACATGGCAACATTGAATTTTGCGTGACGTGTGGCGCCGACACTACACCTGAGGCACATGCATTAGTTACTTCCCTGGCAAGGCCTAAACTTAACCTCACCCAGACCCACCTGTGGAATGACCACGCCCCTATGCCGTACTGCCGTATGCAGGTCCACTCCCTCACGCTCACAGGGGGGTCTGACACAGACACATGTCCCAGGTCTACCCCACTGCCTGAGGTGACTAGGTTGCGCCCGCTGTACATGGCACAACGTAATGTGGTATGGCCCGGGGCCCACATGCATACATAATGACCACACGGACACACTGAGATTATCCGTGGAACTGGCTACGGGCACGTGCGCCCGGCACCTTTTAATGCCAGGGCCACACATCCAGTGACGCCTGTGCTGGATGGGAGTTGGGTAGTGTACGCCACCCCTCAGGGGTTGGTTGGTGCTGGCAACAACTACAACAGTGATCAGACAATCAGAAGTTCAAAGTACAAACAGCAAGGTTCCAGGACTTGAGCTGCACAGAGTTGGTGGCCCCGGATGCACAGCGGCTGGCACAGGCACACCGCCACGGGACGGTGACTTGCAATGCACTGAGGTAGGGCCAGGTGAGCTGAGCGGGCGCACATTGATGTCCAAGGAGAGTATCGCAGAGTTTTACGGGGGACAGTGGAAGGTGTCCATCCAGGGCATGATGCAGAGGGCAGAAGCAAGCAGGAACAGGCAATATGGAGGAGTTGAATGCTACAGTCTCCTTTTCCCCATGATATCAGTATCAGCTACATGATGATGGAGACGACCCCCAGGCCATAGACTCTGACGCCACCAGAGTTCCACCAGAGAGTGTCCATGACTCCCGTGGCACAGAGTCAGTGGCACCAGAGCCGGAAGGGAATGCAGTCTGCGATGAGGCCTGTACAATGACATGAAGTCTGCAATTGACAAATCCAGACCCAGTTCCAATTGTGTGTCCTACTCGACCGCAGTGTAGGCCGGAGGCAGCGCTCAGCAAGGGCCCACAGACACGTGTGGTTGGAATGCTATGCACAGAGTTGGTGGCACCACCGCGAAGGGAGTATACGGATTTAGACTCTGCATTAACATGTGTACTCTGCCATTGTGTAATCAAGACTCAGTTCCAAATGTGTGGCCTACTTGTCCGCTGTGTAGGCCGGTGGAGTTCGTCAACGACAGAGGAGTACTGCGAGCATTGCCCGCGGAGGCCGTGGTGGTCTGAGGAGGCTGCCAAGCTCGAGGGCCTCTAGCTTGGTGCGAGCGCAGGCCCATGGTGGGACCTCTTGGGGACACGCCGGTGTCGGCAGGTGAGCAGTGAGGCCTGGATGCGCACGGCCGGGCGGGACTGGTTCGGGGTCCAGTGGCCCAGGCTGCGGTGGACGCACAGGATTGCGGCGACATCGCTCTCGGCGACGGCGTCGGCCTCATTGCGGGGTGGGAGGCGCTGCCCTGGCAGACACGTTGGGCATTCCGGAAGAGAACCACGCCCAGAGCTACGTGCTTTTTATTCACACCCCTACGCTGGCCTGGCGTACACCGGGCCAGCCCACTCCGCACACGCTTGCAGGGGGGGACGTCACGGGCTACATTTCCGAGACCTTCCCCACTGGCTGGGGAGACATGGTTGCGTCCACTGTCCACAACACTACCACCACCAGCAGTATATGTCGACATGGATATGTCTGTGGTCTGCATACTGCAGTCTGTCCAGCACTTCCACGCCACACTTGGCATTGTGTGCTTTCTCATTCATGGGCCACTTGCCTCCTTCACACATGCCTGTTTCCCACCTCTCCCCGCATACTGCTATTGTGTGGCTGAGGTGCCATGCCGGTGATGGCTCATGTACATGGCTAGCCCAGGTTTCTGCAGTACATTGTGCAGTCATGTCTGGTGGGTGGGCAATGGCATGTTGTATGTGTGTTTGTAACGTGTGCATTCCCAGGGTTGTGAGTTGCATGATTGTGGATTTGAGGTGTGTGGTATGTTCATTTGGTACTTACCAACGAGCACTGCATTTCCGTAGGTGTCATCCTGGAAGCGCCGGTTGATGATGGACTGTCGGAAGATGTATGAATCATGCACACTGCCTGGGTAGTTTGCGACGACATTGGTGAAGAGTCCCCGGTGGTCGACTATTGCCTGCACATTGATAGAATGTGTGTGCTTTCTGTTGCGGTAATTGTGTGCAGTGTCGGCAGGGGGCACAAGTAGGACATGTGTGCAGTCAATTGCCCCCAACACGTGCGGGAAGCCTGCTATGGCGTAGAAGCCTTGCTTGGTCTCCAGTTGTTCCTGCGCAGTGTGGGGGAAGTATAGATACTGGGGTACCAAGCTGGTGATGGCATCCAGGACAGGTGTGAGGAACTTGGATAGGGCTGGCTGTGAGACTCCTCCGACTCTGGCAGTTGTTGGTTGGAATGTCCCAGAGGCCAACAGGTGCAGCACGGCCAGCAGCTTTGTCTGAGGTGGGATGTTGGTTGTCCGCTGTGTTGGTACCGTCAGCCTGTGGGCAATGATGGTCAGGAGGCGGAGGATGGTTGACCTTTTGAGTCTGTAGTGGGCAATGACATTCTCTGGTGTCAAGTCTGTGAGGCTGGTGCGTTTCCTGAAGGTCCGCTGTCTTTGTCTGCGCTGCCTCCGTGGTGGTCCAGGGGGGGCATAGGGGTCCGGGGGGGTTGGCAGACCTGGGTGTGGTGGCAGAACTGGGTGTGGTGGCGGTGGGTGTTGTGGCCCTGTTGGGGCTCCGAGCTGCAAGATGAGTAGCTCCATGGCATCTGTTGTTCTTCAGGTGTGGCTGTGGGCTGGGCTCCCTTTTCTGGTGCAGGTTGTCATCCGACTTTGCACCAGGTCAGAGCAGGTGTTAATTTCCTGCTGCTAACGCGCCTTATCGCATGTTTTGTGATCTTATCGCGGATCTGGCTGGTCGTTGAGAATGTTGCGTTGTGGTGTTGTGGTGGATTTTTGCACGGGAACGCCTACTCTGCATATTATTAGCGTTAGTTGCCGGGGTGATCTGTGACAATGTTTTTTGCGGCTGCTATCGCAGGTTAACTGGTGATATCGGCTGTTTGCACCAGCTTGTGAATGGGGCGATGAATTTATCACAACTTTGGCTGAGATAAAGTGCCGTTAACTCGGCGTTAGTTCCTTGAGAATATGCCCCTCTGTTTCCTTCATCTGGTAAGTGAACTCCATCACTTCTGTAGATGTCATCCATATCAAAACTCCATATAGATTGTTGTTATAGATGGAGCACATCCTATGGTCTCTGAGGAAAGCAGAAACAGCTTTATTGACATCCTTCCTAGCCTTCTCAATCTAGCCTTCCATTTTTGTCTTTGGCATATATTAGAGTATACAAAGACAGTTTGAGGGGAAAGCAACATCAATTCCGCAAAGGTATCCTTCATTAGGATTTCCAGCCCTACCCCACTCAATGTGACAGGGTCATTTCCACTGCAGTGCACAATCATGAGGTATGGAGTTGGAGATGCAAAAAGGTTTTAACCAAAGGCAGCAATTGTTGCCACTTTAATCCCATCTATGCAAACCATTTAATATCCACATTTTGCAAACCTAGGTCTTTATCAATACCACTGTGTTCAGCATACCTTTCACCCCAGAAAACATAGCTGTGTCCTACAATCCATACTGTAAGCATTTTGAAGGGATGAGAGGAAAGAATCAAAAGACGTCTGTAGCTGAGTAAGTCAGTTGGTAGAATGAGAGGTATCTAAAATGGTGGAGATGGTGCTGTTTTCGAAAAACTGATTGGTTGGTCATAAACATTGTGTTCCTAAAAAATAGGATGCATGTCACTTTCCTGAAGATGCATGTTTCTGATTGGGTATTGAAAAATGTTTGAAAGGTACAGTAGATAGCATAAGGTAATATTTTGAAAAAGTCAACCACAACTACTATTTGCATTTGTAAGCTAGTGTGCTGAAGTTGAAAATATGGTCAACTTACAACCTTCTGGTACAGTTGAATGTTGCAGAAAGTGTTACTATGGAAACTAGGATTAAGCAGAATGGGGGAAGGGTTGAAACTTAAATGTGGTTTTAAAATATGAAATGCTAACTTATATATAAGTGATATGCTACTAAAGTAAGTTTTCCCAAATCAGTACTATGTTTAGAAGTAGTGTGATGTTAAAAAATAATAATACTAGTATTATTGGAAATAGGTTCTTGAACTCCTGTAAGGGTTCGTGGTTCCATCGCAACGCTATACTGCAGCACTGCGGTGGAGTCGCAACTCCAGTAAATTACAGAACCAGTTTGGGCCCTTTTAGAGGAGACTAATAAAGGGTTCATTTGTATGACCAATAAACATGGGTTTCAGAATTTGAAACAATGAAGGAAGCATTTTGATTTGTTACTTACATTTATTTGTGTGCAGAAAGAGAGGGAACGTTTGCCATCACTGGTTTTACCTTGTTGAGAGTGGTGCATCACATTTATTATGTGAAAAATAAAATATTTTATGAGTTTCTGATATTTCATATTCTGCAATACTATTTGAGAGGTGAGTTACAAATTTGTAAGGTGTGTTATGTGTTGCATAGTAGTGCTTCAGTCTTTGTAATGATATTTTTAACTTTGAAAAGCATTATTTATAAAGTTTTCAGAGAAGTGTGATGTTTGAAATATGTTACCAAATGTACAAAAGTGTATTGTAGTTTGTTTTATTGTACTGAAATGAAGATTGAAATAGGTTGTGCATAGTATTATGTGTGCTTCCCGAGTCTCTAATGAAAGTAGTACAGAAAATTGATGTTTTAGTCATATTGACAGATGTATTAAACTATATCCCAGTCTGTGTAACTTTATACCCATGTCCCTGTATTATGATCTGAAAGGAATACATACACTTTCTTCTGCACAAATTTAGAGAGTATGTGGTCTGAAATACAGATGTTCAAGTATTTCTATGTTTCTTTTTATGTATCATGTCACTAGCAAAAGATACAACCATACGCATGCATACATTCAGAAATATGGTTAGACTTATAACTGTGACATGGTAAAGAATGCTGATTTAAATTTGGTAGGCCTAATATTGTGAGCAGTAGGTGAAAAATGAAGCTGCAGCAGAAAAGTGAGGTTTAAGACATGTTGGTAGAGGGATTTGTGATTAGGGTACTTTGTATGAGTCTCTGGAAAGGTACACTTGAAGTATGCCGTTTAAATGTAGATGTCTGCTTGAAAGGGGAAAAAGCAGTGTGTCAAGTTTAAAGGTCTGTGTGATTTTGTGACTGGGGTATGTCTCTAGTTGTACATGTATTCTCCCACGTGTTACACATCTGAACATGCTAGACATGTGAAGTACAGGTGTACTACGATTTGTATGTTTCTTTTATATATGATGCTAGTAGCAAAAGGCACAGACACACAGACACAGGTATGCATGCTTTCAGGAACATGGTAACATTTACAACAGTAATATGGGAAGGATTGTTTTTTTAAATTTGTTAGGTCTAACTTTCTGAGCAGTCAGTGAAAAATGAAGGTGCAGCAGAAAAGTGAGGTATAAAACGTGTTGGCAGAGGGATTAGTGATTAGGGTACTTTGTATGAGCCTCTGGAAAGGTACAGTTAAAGTAGGCCATATAAATGTAGGTGTCAGCTTGAAATGGGAAGTGCAGTCTGTCAAGTTTAAAGGTCTGCGTGCTCTTTTAACTGAGGTATGTGCCTACTTGTACATGTATTCTCACACGTGCAATGCATATGAAGATGCTAGATGTCTGAAACACAGGTATACAACTATTTGTATGTTTCTTTTATGTATGATGCCACTAGCAAATGGCACAGACACATGCATGCATGCTTTCAGGAACATGGTGAGACTTAAAACAGTGACATGAGAAGAATTGCTGTTTTAAATTTTGGTAGGCCCAACATTCTCAGGAGTCAATGGAAACTGAAGCTGCACAAGAAAAGTGAGCTTTAAGACATGTTAGTAGAGGGATTAGTGATTAGGGTACTTGTATGAGTATCTGGAAAGGTACACTTGAAGTACGCCTGTTTGTGCACCTCTCTTGTCTCTTTCTGCACCGCTCTTGCCTCTTTCTGCACCTCTCTTGTTCCTTTCTGCACCTTTCTTACCTTTTTCTGTACCTCTTTGTCTCTATCTTCACCTCTCTTGCCTTTTTCAGCACCTCTGTTGCTTCTTTTTGCACTCCTCTTGCCTCTTTCTGTACCCTTCGTCCCTCTTTCTGCACCTTTGTTGTCTGTTTGTGCAGGCCCAACATTCTCAGGAGTCAATGGAAACTGAAGCTGCAAAAGAAAAGTGAGCTTTAAGACATGTTAGTAGAGGGATTAGTGATTAGGGTACTTGTATGAGTGTCTGGAAAGGTACACTTGAAGTATGCCTGTTTGTGCACCTCTCTTGTCTCTTTCTGCACCGCTCTTGCCTCTTTCTGCACCTCTCTTGTTCCTTTCTGCACCTCTCTTACCTTTTTCTGTACCTCTTTGTCTCTATCTTCACCTCTCTTGCCTTTTTCAGCACCTCTGTTGCTTCTTTTTGCACTCCTCTTGCCTCTTTCTGCACCCTTCGTCCCTCTTTCTGCACCTTTGTTGTCTGTTTGTGCAGGCCCAACATTCTCAGGAGTCAATGGAAACTGAAGCTGCAAAAGAAAAGTGAGCTTTAAGACATGTTAGTAGAGGGATTAGTGATTAGGGTACTTGTATGAGTGTCTGGAAAGGTACACTTGAAGTACACCTGTTTGTGCACCTCTCTTGTCTCTTTCTGCACTGCTCTTGCCTCTTTCTGCACCTCTCTTGTTCCTTTCTGCACCTCTCTTACCTTTTTATGTACCTCTTTGTCTCTATCTTCACCTCTCTTGCCTTTTTCAGCACCTCTGTTGCTTCTTTTTGCACTCCTCTTGCCTCTTTCTGCACCCTTCGTCCCTCTTTCTGCACCTTTGTTGTCTGTTTGTGCACCTGTCTTGCCTCTTTGTGCATCCCTTTTGCCTCTTTATGCACCTCGTTTGCCACTTTCTGTACTTCTCCTGCCTCTTTATTCCCTTTTTGTTGCCTCTTTCTGCATTTCTCTTGCTTCTTTTTATACCTCTATTGCCTCTTTCTGCACCTCTCTTGGTTCTTCCTGCACCTGATTTGCTTGTTTCTGCAGTTCACTTGATTATTTCTGTAGTTCTCTTGCTTCTTTGAACATATCTTTTGCCTCTTTCTGCACCTCCCTTACCTCTTTCTGTACCTCTCTTGCCAATTTCTGTATGTCGCTTGCTTCTTTCTGCAGGTCTCTAGTCCGTTTTTACACCTCTCTTGCCTTTTTTGCACCTCTGTTGCTTCTTTCTGCACTATTCTTGCCTCTTTTTCCACTCTTCTTCCCTCTTTCTGTACCTCTCTTGCTAATTTCTGCACCTCTCTTGCTTCTTTTTGTATGTGTCTTGCCTTTCTCTGAACTTCTTTGCCTTTTTTGTAGCTCGTTCCCTCTTTGTGCACCTCTCTTGCCTTTTTCTGCACCTTTGTTGCTTCTTTCCGCACTCCTCTTGCCTCTTTCTATAGTATTGTTGCTGGTTTCTGCTTCTCTGTTGCCTGTTGTGTACCTCTATTGGCTCTTTCTGCCCCACTCTTGCCTCTTTATGTACCTCTCCTGCCACTTTCTGCACATCTTTTGCCTCTTTCTGCACTTTTCATTTCTCTTTCTACAGTTCTCTTGCTTCTTTCTGTATCTCTCTTGCCTCTTTCTGCACCTCTGTTAGTTCTTTTTGCACATCAGTTTCTTCTTTCTGCAGCTCACCAGTCTCTTTCTGCACTCTACTTCCCTCTTTCTGTACCTATTTTTGCACTTTTCTTGCCTGTTGTTGTACATTTCTTGTTGTTTTTGCACCTCTGTTTGTTCTTTATGTACCTCTATTGGTCCTTCCTGTACTTGTCTTACTTCTTTGTGTACCCCTCTTGCCTCTTCCTGCATCCCTCTTCCCTGTATCTCTACCTCTCTTGCCTCTTTCTGCTGTTGTCATACCTCTTTCTACACCTCTCTTGTCTCTTTCTACACTTCTCTTGCCTCTTTCTGTACTTCTCTTACTTCTTTCTTTACGTCTCTTGCTTCTTACTCTACCTCTTTTGACTCTTTCTGCACCTCTTTTAGTTATTTCTACACCTCATTTGCTTGTTTCTGGAGCTCACTTGCGTCTTTCTGCACTTGTCTTGCTTCTTTCTACTCCTCCTTTACCTCTTTCTGTATCTCTATGGCCCTTTTCTGTACCTCTGTTGCTTCTTTCTGTACTTCTCTTGTCCTTTTTTTCACATATCTTGCCTTTTTTGCACCTCTGTTGCTTCTTTGAGCACTCCTCTTGCCTCTTTTTGTACCCTTCTACCCTGTTTCTGTATGTTTGTTGCCTGTTTCTGCACCTCTCTTTACTCTTTTTGCACCCCTCTTTACTCTTTCTGCACCTCCCTCACCTGCTTCTGCACCTCTCTTGCTAATTTCTGCACCACTCTTGCTTCTTTTTGCACATCTCTTATCCCTTTCTTAACCTCTCTTGTCTTTTTCTGTACCTCTTTCCCTCTTTCTGCACTCCTCTTGCCTCTTTCTTCTCTCTTCTTTCCTCTTTTTGTACATATGTTGCCTCTTTCTGCACCTCTTTTGCCTCTTTCTGCATCTTTCTTGCCTCTTTCTGCACATTTCTTCCTCTTTCTGCTGTTCCCTTGCCTCTTTCTTCTCTTGCTTGTTTTTGAACATCAGTTGCTTCTTTATACATGTGTCATGCTTTTTTCTGCACCTCTCAAGCTTCTTTCTGCACCTCTCTTGTCTTTTTCTGCACCTGTCTTATCCCTTTTGCACCTCTCTTGCCTCTTTCTGCATGCCTCTTGCCTCTTTCTTCACTTCTCTTGCGTGTTTGTGCACCTCTATTGCTTCTTTGTGTATCCCTTTGTCTCTTTCTGCACCTCTCTTGCCTCTTTCTGCACTTCTCACATTTTGCTGTAGCTGTGTTGCTTTTTGTGCATTTCTCTTGGCTCTTTCTGAACCTTTCTTTTTCTTTCTGTCCCTTTCTTTCTCTTTCAGCACTTTCTTCCTCTTTCTGTAGTTCTCTTGCTTGTTTCTGCACTTTTGTTTTTTTATTTGTTATAAAGAGAATAGCAATGTAATTGTAAGTAGTTGCTTAGTGATTATTATTAATATTGACATGTAATTTATTTAAAATTGTTAATTGATGTAACAAACTATTGAAACTGTTCATTGTTTTTTAGAAATTTATTTTATTTGGATTACAAATTGAAGCTGGCAAGAAAACATGAAAAGAGAAGAGAACAAAGAAAACAGTATTACCTAAAAGAAAAGTAAAAAGAGTGCATTGGAAAAAGAGTAAAATGTTACTCAGGATAAAATCTCCTCTGGTAAGAGCACTAAACAGTTTCTTAAAACAGTTGTAGAGAGATTAAAGAAAGTCAATAATAATGAACGGAAAAAGAAAAGTTTTACATCAAACTAGAAGGAAAAGAAGAATTGTAATGATAAAAAAACATTTGTTTTTGGAAAAACAACTCATATTATAAGAAGGCAAAAACTATTTAAAGAGATACGTATAACAATGTTTAGAAGTAGAGTAATTCAAAATGTAATAAAAGATTGTAAAAAGTATAAAAGAAGATCAGCAGTGTCTAAGAAGAAGCAACACATTGAAAGTGTAGTAGATACTGCTTTTGAATTGAAACAAACATTATTTATATTAACATTGAAGAGAATGAGAACATTGGATAAAACAATTTTGTTTATGAAAGAGAAAAGCAAAAGAAAAAGACTTGTTAATAGAAGTAACTTTTGTAAAACTTTTACTAGTGAATGGAAGCACACTTCTAGTTCTGATACTTTCTTTCATGAAGAAAGCTATTTTCAAGAGAACACATTAGTACATGCAGTTGATACTAGTGGTCGATGCTATGAGATGAAAGATGGTTGGCCTATTCCAAAAGAAAAAATGGTTGTTAGGAATGTGGAAGAAGTAATAGCTGAAGAAGTTCAAGGGAGGCGTACACAAGCTCCTGTATATATGTTGGATTGTAGCAGTATTTGCAGTATTCAACAGGAATCTTTTGACATATTACGCAATTTTTATGACAATATGCAAAAAAAGTTAAACAGAAGATTAAGATGTTACAAGGACTGGATCTATGTAAAATAAGAAAATATACTAACTTGCAGGGTCATTCTCTGGCTTGACTTTCAAGAAAAGTGTGCCAAAGCACTTTTCGTCATTTAAGAATGTTAGCAATACACCACTCTGAAATGTGGAAGTTAGTAAGAAGACTCTACTATGTAAAAACTCCTGCATTATGTTTAAGTGAAATGAACAAAGCTCTTTTGCACGGTTCAGTATCAGATGTACAAATAGTTTGTGAAGATATACAGTTTTGTTTTTTTGGTTCACAAGAGGAGTGTAGAGAAAGTGAGAGTTTGATAAATGTAGGTGTTGAAGTACAAGGGAAAGAGATTTGTATTGATGAGTTTGCAAAAGTAATTACAAAGTTTAAGACAGTTTCATCTGAATAACCAAACTATATTTGTATTTGTTATCGATGTACTCATTATAGAAGTCAAACTAGGAATGTTGATTTATATTTAAAAAGTGAAAAGGAAAACAATGATAAGTGGCAGCAATTTGGTACTTATTTGTTGGAAGAAGGTGTGTTTGAGTTGTCTACTGATCAAGTTATTTGTAAATACGGTAACAACAAATTAGAAGACAACAAAATGCCAGCTAGAGCACTACATAACAACTTAGAGTTGGTACGTATTCCTCAGGAACAGGCAGATTTGAATGCATATGAGTCTATTCGTATTCAATCTGAACACCCACTTCAGGCCATAGTTTGTATGGAGCCTAAAACAAGTAAGCTGCCACCAACAGATTTACAAAGAGGTCTGAAAGGAAGAGTTGTGTATTTACCTTTAGATTTTAAGAAAAACATTGAAACTGTTGGTGTAGACAGGGAGGAAAATGAGCCAGTAGTTATTCTAGTAAATGGTTTACCAACAAAGAGTCGAAAAATCTGGCAAGAGTTTTTAGATGTCAGTACACTTCAGAAGGCTACATTGTACCTGGAGCAGAATAATATTTTTTATAAGAATGTAAATGTTGATGAAGAAGTAATATGCTTAGAAAATGAATCACTAATGTCAACTGGCCAAATAGAAAAAGTGGTCAAGTCCAGGAATGAAGAGATTTATGAACTTTATAGTATACATATTCTACATTCAAAAGAAATTATGGGAAACAGTATTGAATTATTTCAAATGAAGGAAGCAAAGGGAACTCCCATGAGTGTATGGGAAAAAAGTTTAGAAGCTCCTTGTATTCCACAGCTATTCCCCACTGGAGAAGGTAGACGATTTGATGAGTGAGCTGTACGGATTCCAGCTTCAGAATATCACTCAACAAGATTGTACTCTGAAGATCCTAGATTTTGACAGTGCATTCCATACATATTTCATCTTCTGTATGAAAGTGATTTGTCTGCACTTTCATATGCAGTGCACCATATATTAAAAACAGGAGTTCATCTTTAGCATGTTTCTGCAAAAGAATTCATGGACAAAGTTCAACAAAGAGATGAAATGTTAGAATCACAGTTAGTTAATTTGATGGCGTGTCAACGTGGTACCAATGAATATTGGTTTTGTCGTCAAGGTGAACTTAAATGTATGTTAAGAAACTTAGGTACACCTACATGGTTTGTAACACTTAGCTGTGCTGAATATGCGTGGGAAGATGTATTTGAATTTCTACGAGAAGCAAATTCAAATGTTAAAAACATTGAATTGAAGACACCTGGAGAACTCTGTTCCTTGGATCCTGTAAATGTCTGCAGGTATTTTAACCATAGGTTTGAAAGTATGATGTAATTTATCTGCAATAAAAATATTCCTCCTCTAGGAGAAGCTACTGATTTATTTTGGGGAAAGGAGTACCAAGCCAGAGGTGCTCATCATATACACATGCTAATATGGAGAAAGAATGCACCAAAATTTAGAACTGATACTGATTAAACTGTTTTGTCTTTCATCAAACAGTATGTTACATGTGCCATTCCTAGAGATGGAGGAGAAAAGAGCTTGAGACAACAAGTTTTACAGTTTCAAAGTCATCGATGTGGGAAATACTGCCGACGAAAATACAAGTGTAATGGGAAATTTTATACAAAATGTCGTTTTGGATTCCCATGTCCTATAATTTCTAAAGGAAGAGTAAATAGTTTTTTCTCAGCAGTAAGGTATACAATAACCTGGAAATCTCCCAAGAATACATACAACTTAAAAAGAACAGAAGCTTCAAAGTACATTAATGACTACAATCCAGTTTTTTTGAAAATGTGAAATGGAAACATGGATATTCAATATGTAGCAGATAATTCAATTTCTGTTACTCGCTATGTTACATCATATATAACCAAATCTGAAAAGACAGAGATGAAAGAGACGTGGGAAGAAATTTCAGCAGAGAAGAGTCTTAGCAAGAAATTGTACAGCTGTAGCTTGAAAATGCTTTCCCATCGAGAGATTGGATCCTATGAATGTTCGGATCGCTTGAGCTCTGCCAGTTTATGTTCAAAGTCAAGAGGAATCATTTGGGTACGTCTAGGTCTTGCCTCCACATTAAAAAGAGTATTGAAATCTTTACAAGAAATCTAATATTTAGCACAGAATGAACCAGAAAGTATGGATATTGTTAAAACTAATATCCCAAAAGGAGTCTACTTCTCGAAAACCTATGTCTGTATGAAATACTTCAACATTATAGCTTTAAAAGAAAAGTTACAGAAAGTATAAAAAGAAGAGAAATATGGAGTAATTGGATGTGACGGATGTTTAGTAAAACATGTGGGATTCTATCTATATTGCTTACTACTGTGATACCCAGATATCTAAACTTAGAACTTACTTTCCCCTCCCAATTCACAATGTTCCAACACAAAACCTCGATTTTGGCAGTGTTAACTAAATAACCGGAAAAAGAGCCAAATTCCACCAGCAGTTGTTCTACTCTCTGGATCGAAGTCAAGGGGTCAGCTGTATAGATTAATAAGTCGTCGGCATAAAGCACGACTTTACAGCTATAAGGCGAGGAACCGAATGGGACAACTAAGGCATCCAATCTCAGCTGTTGGGCGAGAGGCTCTATATAAATAACAAAAAGAAGGGGAGATAAAGGGCAAACCTGCTGTGTCCCTCTTAGTATATTAAATCTAGGGGATAATACACCGTTAAATAAGATCCTGGCTGAAGCTCCCGCGTAGATAGCCTTAAGTGTGTTAATAAATTTAGGGCCGAATCCCATTGAGCTCAATACCTCCCAAAGGAAGACCCAGCATACTCGGTCAAATGCCTTGGCGGCATCTAACGCTGCTAGAGTTAAAGAGGCAGACAGTTCTATGGCAAGATCTATCATGCCAATTAACTGTTGGGTCTGTTCCTGTATATATCTCTTGGGAATAAAGCCCTTCTGATCTAGGTGGATGAGCTGAGGAGAAAACTTAGCCAATCTCCCCGCCAAAATTCTCATAAAGATCTTATAATTTGCATTAAGCAGAGAGATTGGCCAATAAGAATCCGCCCTTGCAGGGTCTTTCGAAGGTTTCAAAATAAGGACTATGGAGGTCTCTTTCCAAGATTTAGGTACCTGACCGCCATACCTATAGATATAATTGAACAGGGCTTCCAGGAATGACATCAGCTCCTCAATTAGAAGGCTATACACTTCATTTGGTAAGGCATCGGTACCTTCGGCTTTACCTTTCCTACCCTTAATTATACTCATACAAATCTCCTCCTTAGTAATTGGAGCATCAAGAGCCTCACTACTCGCATCTATTAAGTTGGGGAGCTGCAACTTCCTCAGCCAAGACGTAATACACTCCAAATATGGAGAAATGTCTTCCCTATATATGGCTAGAAAAGAGAGACACTAAACAAGCCTCCATATCTTCCTGCATCCCCTCTGTCGTTCACAACCAGCTAATTCAATAAAATTCCTAGACTTGTCTGTTCGAGCCTTCCAGGCCAGTAGGGCACCAGCTTTTTCCCCATATTAAAAAACCTGCATGGACTTTACGTTCCACTGAGCCTTACATTTTTGGTCCAAATAGACCCTATATTCTAACCTTGCGTCCTCAAGTTGCTTCCGCAAACTTGCCTGAAAATCAGGGGGCTTGGAGCAGACTGCCCTGCAATAAGCCTACTTTATACTCCAAGATTTTTAGGCTTGAACGTTCAGCCCTTTTTTTAGCAGAAGAGAGGCTTTGCAGTTCCCCTCTAAAGAAGGCCTTAAACGTGTCCCATACGACATCCAGTGGGGCAGATCCAAGGTTGTCCTAAAAGAAAAACCTGCATGCTTGTTTTAATACCCTACCTACCATAGGATCAGAAGGAGTTGCTCTCCCTAAGGTCCATCTAGGTCTCAAAGATCTACAATACCCAACCAAGGAGAGAATCATTGCAGCATGGTCCGAAATATGGTCTGGAAGTATGTTTATAGATGTTATTTTTTCAGCAATAGTCCTGTCAACAAAAAAATAGTCCAATCTAGAGAAATGGCCATGTTTTTGTATGAAAAGTAAAACCCTGACTAGTACTCATCTTGTATCTCCAAACATCCAACAGGCCCAATTCTAGCGGAATATTTTTTAGCGTCCGACGAGCCCGGGGTCTATTGTCATATCAACCTCTGTTAGATCTATCCTGTACAGGGTCCAGCAGAACATTAAAATCTCCCCCCATTATAATAGGGACCAAGACCTCCATTAAGCTCCATTCCAAATTAGATAGATGGAAGGGATCATCAATATTAGGCCCATAAAAAATGGCACAAGCTAACTCTACCCCCCACAGTCCAAGGTAGCTATCAGCCACCTCCCAGATTTATCGGACTTAGAGGCCTTGATGACACAGCCTGCTCCTTTCTTAATTAGAATTGCGACCCCCCTACAATGTGCAGAATGTTCTGATACTAGGAAGTGGTCTATCCAACGATACTTTGAAAATACAGTGTTTCCTTCTAGGATGTCTAAATGGGTCTCCTGAATCAGACAAATATGAGCACTACTCTCCTCCAAATACTTCATTATCAATCTCTGCCTACGTTTACACCTAAGCCCTTTGACATTACAGGTTAAGATTTTTAACTCATTAGTTCCACAGTTACCACGGTCTGGCATAATAATATATTTAAGATACTAAGATGATAGAGGGAAAACATTTTTTTCTATTTTTTCCCACTGCTCCCCACCACGTGCCCCCCTTAGCCACCCACCCACCCATTCACCCCCAGAGCCCATCCCACCCACCCCTGTGGAACCCCCCTACCAATATAGGCATGAAGCCTAGCGGTCTCCGTTGTCGGTAAAAAAAAGAAACTCAGTACATCAGGTCTCTCTCTACCCCCCACCCCACCCCTCCAACCCCTACCCCTCTACTTACTAACTCCCTTATTAATTTCTTCAATCAGCAAATCCGCTTCCACCATAGAGGGATGTATATACATATGGTTGTTCCACATTGTTCGGAGGGAAGCAGGAAACTTTGAGCTTTTGCGCCAAGTTTATTCAATTCCTCCATCCTTTTCCCCAACTCCCACTGCCTTAATGAAGTAGTATGGCAGAGATATGATCTAATCAAGAAGTAATAGGAGCCTGCTGAAAAAGATCCTTCTTTTAAATTGGAGGACAAAATAACAGTATAAGTAAGGAAATTGATTAAATATCTCCTTGGCCTTTGTCGTCCAGGGTTCCTCTTAAATGGATCTCGATGTGCCCGCTGAATTTCAGTGGCTGTATCTTGTAGCAATTTTATCACAAAAGCCTTAATATCCATGCCTTTCGTATTCTAAGGAATATTGATAAGTCTGAGGTTGTTCCTCCGGGAGTGGTTTTCGAGGTGCTCCAGATCTTCTTTCATTTCCTTATATTGGCAGGTTAACCGGCTCACCTCTGCAGACGTCTTGTCGATGGTTTGTTTAAGCAAAGGTACCTCCTGCTCTAAAGCCTCCGTTCTCAGAGAAACCTCTGTTTTTGCGCCAAAGCAGCACAAGATTCCTGTATAGCAACCTGATTCTGCTCTGAGATTACAAATCTACTCTTCATTTCCTCCTTGAAGGCTAGAAGGATATCCACCAGTGTTTCTGAGCTCGTCTGAGAGGGTTGGCTAACAGCAGGTATTGATGGTATAGATTGTGAGGGCTCCTGTCCAATATGGGGATCCCACCCACAAACCTCTGCCACCTCTACTGCCTCCAAGGCCTGAAATCGATTAAATGTAGAGATAGAGATTGAAATTGGCGCTATATCTCGAGGTGCCTTCAGCGAGGAAGGGCCAGTAGGGGCCCTTAGTTGAACCGGCTAGCCACTCCATTCTGGTAGAACCAGGAACTTCAGCCGCTCACTTCAAAGCACCAGCAGGAGATGCAAGGACCTTATATAAAGATTTCAGGGAGGGGGTGATCTTAACCTTGGACAAAGCAACCTTCTTTCCTCTGCCCCTACTCCTGGGGCTCTTGCAAACCGTAGTGATGGAAGATTTATTTTTTTCTACTTTCCCTCCTAGGCCTTCCTTGGCTAGCTCCGGGGGTTCACTACACCCTTTGGTTGTGGTATTTGCATCAGAACCAGAATGGAGAGGAGGCAGGGCTTCCAACCCTGGGAGACATGTTACAAGACCCCCCTAGTGCGGAGAGTGTACCAACACACTTTCCCAGTTGAAATGGAGGGTCTATTCTGTGTAGTCCTACCCCTCTCCATATGCTGGAAGACGAACCCCCCACTGGACCCTGTTGTGCTTTCTGTAGTCTCTTTTGTAAACCCCCTATTTGGAGGTGTAGAAAAAGGTGTAGAAAGAATTGCTTCAGTTCTGTTCAAAGAGGAGTGTATGGAAACAATTTTCTCAATTTTCTCAAGGAAACTATCATAGAGCACCCCCTCCCTTAGTGGGTAGATCTTACCGCCATTCTTAGGTATATTTGCCTACCAAAGATATCTCTGGTCAGAAAGCAGCTCCCCAGCCAGATCCAACTTGTGGAAAGCGTCCCAGTTGGTGCTGACCCAGCTACCAGCGACCTGGAAGCAGGGAAATGCAACATGGCAGCAGCACGGCTTCCCAGCTGCTCCCTCCCAGCAGGGAACTCGGTGGCACACCAGCAGGAGAGTGCGGACACCGCCCGACTCGGAAATCATCAAGGGGAGACGTGGCTGCCATCTGCGCTCCCCCTGCATTAAAAAATGAAGGAAACGAGATTGGCCAGGTATGAGGGAGGATGGAATGGGGGTCGCATAGAAGCAAGAGAGCCCCGTTAATTCAAAATCGTGCCGGCAGAAGACCAGCAGCCGTTAAGCGGCGGCCGCCATGTCCCACTCCCCCCAATTGCAAAAACCTGTCAAGGGTTACTAAAGAGATTAAATGCCTATTAAGTAGGTGGAAAAATCTCCCGTTGACAATCTATGGAGTCAATCTGATAAAAATGGTTATCCTTCCTAAACTAACCTATCTTTTTAATGCTATCCCTCTTGGGTTTCCCAAACAGGGTATTGATAAAATTCAGGGGAAGGTGGCGAGTTTAATTTGGGCGTATAAAGGAGTTAGACTATCCTGGAAAAAACGTAGGCGCAAGCTGAATAAAGGGGGATTGGCTTTACTTGATTTTAACTGGTATTGTGTTGCTTTTCAATTTAAAAATATTCGAATGCTTCTGGCAAAAGCGGACGGTTCCACCTGGGGGAAACATTTTGGGGAGATGGTAAGGCATTGGAGTGTGGAGGGCTTCCTATATAAATTTGGTGCTCCCAGGCTTTTTAAGAAGGTTCGATTAAAGGTATTGAGATCTGCCTTGGTTATTTGGTATAGAGTCAGGAGGAGGTAGGGCATTGGATACTTCTCGGATTTTGCTCCAATTTTGGACTCCCCCGGAATCCCAGAAGATTTAAAGGATGCTCTAAGGTTTCCACTGAGAAGGGTGGGGGTTATAACTTGGTCTGACTTGGTATCATCAGAAGGAGTGCACCCTGGGAAGTATTAAATGCTAAAACCAGTAAGGAGTTGTCCAGATTTAAGTTTATCCCATTGTCCTCCTGGTTTGTGGCATCAAAAAAGGAGATTGGGTGTGATTATGATTTGGAGTTGTCTCTCCAGGACATCAGGCCTCAGAATAAAGAGGTGGCAAGGTGGTATGAGGGAATTTTGGTGGCAGAGGATGAGATGTCGCCGCCCCCTTATGCT
Organism: Calotriton arnoldi; assembly: GCA_963921515.1. Taxonomy (NCBI): domain Eukaryota; kingdom Metazoa; phylum Chordata; class Amphibia; order Caudata; family Salamandridae; genus Calotriton; species Calotriton arnoldi. The sequence goes on from CAWUFW010013414.1 coordinate 463,762, forward strand.
GTGTGGAGAGGAACCTTTTCAGAGGAGGTCATTGAGTCAGTTTGGGATAGTTCATTGAAGACTTTGTACTCAACTACTAAACCTACTAATCTGAAACAGAACCACTTTTTCACAATTAATCGTCTCTATTGGACTCTGAACAAAAAATCCAAGTTTGCCCCTCAACCTCCCCCTAAGTGTGTGAAGTGCTGCTGCACAGGAGCCAATGTTGTCCACAATTCTGTTGAATGTCCATGCCTGAGAGATTTTTGGGACAGTAAAGAACTAGCACTAAAAGGTATCTTCAATCGTGAGATCAAATTGAATGCAACACTTATCCTCCTAGGAGATGATGGAGCACCAACTTTGCTGTTGAGGCGGCCCCACAGAAGGTTGCTCTTTTATTTGATTTGTATCGCCAGGAGGGAAACTTGCTTGAAATGGAGGGATCCCGTGCCCCCGAAAGCGGAAGACTGGGTCAGGGCCGCAGTCAGGATCTGCTACCTTGATCAGGGAACAGCTAAAAGTCCTGATTTGTCTATATAGGCTGACTTTCTAATTTGGCGTCGCTCCTTGGGTGTTGGCTATCCGTCCCTATGATTACACCGCTTCACTGGCAAAGGTGAGGGTCAAGGTGGAATTTGACTGGGGCGAGTGCAGTGAGCGCTGGGTGGATAGTTAGACGATGTGGTTTTCTTTGCTTTGCAGAAGCTCTTTGGTGATATGACGAATAAAAAAAAATAAACATGCCAAAGAAAATCTTATTAACCACAGAAAACTCAGTTGCGAAAGTCCAGATAAGAGAGAATTTTTCTATTTAGCACTTTTGCAATTGTTCAAGCCTTGGCACAGTGAAACAGAATTACTTGGAGATTTTGACTGCTAAGAAGATTCTTTTAATGCAACTAAAGACAGCATTCAATGCACAATTTTCCCAACTCATCTACAAATGTTAAATGATGAGATAGCCATGAATAAGGTATAAGCTGCAATGCAACAAGCACAACAGGATATTATTCAGTTGGAAAAGTTAGAAGAACAACTAAATATTGAACAAAAATAAATCTATCTACTAGTCAAACAACAGGCACAACATGGTTTACTGCACAAAAAAGAATGCCAATGTTCATCATTTAAACCTATTCTATTGTACATCAGTGGTATAGATGGAAAAGGAAAAAGTTCCTTAATTAAAGTTTTGACCAGTTATCTACACACAACTACAGAATCACATTTACCTTGTGTTGTAACAGCTCCAAAAGGATTAGCAGCACACAACATTAAAGGGATTACTTTACATCGATTACTTATGCTACCTGTTAAACATGATAATAAATTGGAATATCATAAGCTATCTGGAGAAACTTGTTATAAAGTCTCAAGAGTACTGAAGAAAATGAAATTTTTAATCATTGATGAGGTGAGCATGGTCTCAAACTTAATGCTTGCCTTTGTACATTTAAGAATGCAACAGATTTTAAAAACAGATTACGATGTTCTGTTTAGAAGAAAACATTTAATTGTATTCGGAGATCTACTACAACTTAATCCTGTAAAAGGACAACCTGTTCCTAAAACACTTCTCCATGAAGACACAAGGAAATCTTTGGGAAGTATTGGAAATGTAAACATTTGGTTACATTTTGAATATAAAGAACTTGTTAAGAATATGCGACAAACAAGTGATGAAGATTATGGAAATATTCTTCAAGACATAAGAATAGGTGTCTTGACAGAACATGGTAAACAAAGTTTAGAAAGTCGTCTACTAAGGAACTTGTTTACAACTGGAAAAACAGCAGCAGAAGTAATGTACAATATGCTTGTAGAAAATGAGTCTATAGTTTGTCTAATGCCTACACTGCAAGAGAGTTCAACAATTAATCAACAACTTCGCAAACTGGAAAAACAACAAATTGTGGAAATTGAAGTTATTGATAAAATCGTACACCAGGGAGTGACAATTCTTCTTACAGAGAAACTACAGGCTAAATTGCATTCTTTGGAAAACTCTGTATCTAAAACTGCAGGCTTAGAAAAGACTTTACATGTATGTATAAACTGTCGGGTAATTTTGCGGCGTAATTTGAATGTAGAAGAAGGATTAGTAAATGGAGCAATGGAAAAAGTTGTTGATTTTGTAAAATTTCAGAATAGAGATGGAATAGATTTTTTGATTATAAAATTTGATCGGATTAATGAAGTAAGACAGATTGGGCCTTGTGTTGTACGTTTTTTGCTTGTAAAAGATTTGTATGTTAACAGACAACAGTTTCCTTTGTCTTTAGCACATGCTGTAACTATTCATAAGTCTCAAGGTTTAAGTATAGACAGAGCTTTTGTATATATTGGAAGTACGGTGATCAAAGAGGGAATGGCATACTTTATACTGTCTTGAGTAAGAACATTGTCTGGTTTGTATTTGATAGATTTTCATGAGCAAAAGGTTAGTGCTGATGCAAATTGTGTAAGATAGTACAATCGTTTAAGAAGACTTTATGCTCCTGATTTAGGTGAATATCCTATATATGAGAAACGTATAGTGTGTTCAAAATGGAAATATGTCAAAGATGCAACTGAGGTTCAAAAAAGGAAAGCAACTGAAGCAAAAATTGAAAGTATAAAGAAAAAAAAGTGTTGACGATATTGTAGGATACCAGTTAGAAAGCAGTTCAGGTATCAACTGTTATGCTAATGTGATTCTGAATGTTGTGTTTCATTTATCACATCGTCATCATGAAATCATGGGAAATCGTGAAAAAGATTCTGTTCTTTACTACATCATGTATTTCAACAGTTGATAAGTGACAGAAGTAAAAGAAAGCACAGAGAGGCAACACAGAGGTAAAACAGCATAAATGCTATACAAAATCTCTCCGGACTCTTCAATGACGTTAATCCAATTTTTTAATAATTGCTTGATTCAAAACAGCAAAACGCTGATGCAGCCAACGCGTTTCACCCTGAATAGGGCTTCATCAGGGCTGCAAACTTAACATATGTCCAGTCAAACAACAATAGAGAATAGCGAAAACATTCAGTATTTACAAACATCACATTGCACACCGTTATTCAGTGATCTTATTCATAACAATATCCAAATTCAGTGCATTGTAAACCAACCATTCGGTTTAACCGACACAGTGCCCTTGATCACAAGAGCCGGTTAAAGAAAAAGGAAAAGACAAGTGCCCAACACCAACATGAAACATACCAAGGAAAAGCCAAAACAGAGAAACCACAAAAAAAGGAAGAATACAAGAAAGAAAAGAAAACGAAGAAACAAAAAGATGTCCTAAGATCAGACACCACCGAACGCAATGAAACTCTCTAAAAAGTAACTTAAGAAACACACAAACAACAAATTCATAAGTGACTTATTTAAATCCACCACCAAGAAATATTCCAGACCACAAGACTTTGCTCCTCACCAATAAAAACCGTACTGCAACTGGTACTGTATTATCCTGGCTCCACAGATGGCAAGGGAATCCGTGGGACCTATGTAAACACACCAAAATTCAAATTCCTGGCCAACCTCTACACAAAAGCAACCAAGATTTACCACACTAAAAAAAAAAAAACGAAACAATGCATGTCATTACCTCCAATTAATGAAGTTGAATCACACAGAGTGTTTCCCACTCGTCCAATCCGGTCAACAAAAAACGTTCAAAACAGTCGGTTGAACAGTAGTATCTAAAACACAACAAAACACGGTTTCTCAAATTGTACTCACATAAAAATTGGGGATGTGCAGTCGCTTAAATAGCTACTAGTAAGTAGTGGAGAAGATAATACTACCTCCACTGTCTGTTTATGCACCCATACATTCCATGAGCTCCAGATACTTCAGTGATTTAGCAAACCAATTTGTAAGTTCTCATTAATCATAAACTCTAATCTTTGCTGCGTCTATAAGTATGTTAGGGTACCCGGCAAAATTAAGACTGAGGTGCACAAGAACCTGGAGAGGCAAAGTGACACCGCAGGTCACTATGCTGTTGGTCGCTAAAATATACGAGTGGTGGTTTGGACCTAAAATTAGAGGGACGAAAATTGTCTGCTAAAGCCACAAATATGTAGGCTTAATGTTGGTATATTATACGGGGCACACGTAATCATACGGACCCATCTACCCGGACATAACGTATAAGTAACAAAGCCATACTACGTGTTTAATCGGAAACGCGAATACGCCCAGTGGTCAAAAGACAGTCCCAAAACTAATACGTAACAGCGTTATTACCTCCCAATGCCAATATTACCATTTCAAAAGCCGGATTCCCATTCAATGCGACTAAATCTTCCTACACTCATCGAGACCCCATTAAAAACAGCCTTTACTCACATTTATGTTCCAAGTGTAGGGCGCCTTTGGGCACATTCCGAAGGACGCGATCTTTCACGCTCCCACCATCAGTATCGTAGTAAGAAGAGCCGTCACGTATCACCTGGCTTAATAAAGCCTAACACCTTGTTCGTATTACGGCGTGCGTAAAACACGTCAGTACGTCATATTCAGGAAGTGTCAAAGCAATAAAAGCTTTATTGACACTCGTGCATCATTCCCTATTAACTACGATCTTTACAAAACCAAAACATGATAATAACTGCCCCATTGTCACGTTCCTTGTCTGGCAATGTACGCAATGAGCTTACATGTCACACCTCATGCGTGCACATGTATCTACGTACATTAATGCCCCTCTTACAGATGTATGCACACAAACAAACATTCACAAATAGTGCACACCAAGAATGTGACCCCATTTCCACATTAAATCGCTGATATAAAACGAAAAATCACCAGAGTGTGAAAAACCAGGTTGGCATACTCAAGTAATCTCAAAATGCTAATACAAATTCATTTAACTGCACATTTAAGTTAAAAACACATATTTTACATATTAATGGTCCTATATTTATTCAGAAACATTCTGAAATAATCTAAAATGCATTTGTGCTGCACTTGTGAGTGCAGTTGATCCAACAGAAAGCAAAAATGAGGAAAAAGAACACTTCTTAAATAAACATCATTTCTTAACATGGGGGACAAATGATCCCCCTTACAAAGACACACAACGGTAAGTTCAACAGACATATTGCTCTTAGAGTTTTGTAAGTATGTAGAGAGAACATCATCTCTTATTATGGAGGACAAATGTACACCCTCTGCAGATCACACAAAGGTAAATTCCATCAACTTATTACTCTCAATATTTTGTCGATGTGCACAAGGAACCCACAGCTGCCACGAAGCATTTGTACTGCAACTATAAGTGCAGTTAATCCAAAAGGAAACAAAAAATATGGAAGAAGACACTTCTCAAAATCTCATAGTTTCTTAATATGGAGGACAAATGAACCTCCTCATAAAGTAACACAACAATAAATTCAACAAACATATTACTCTCAGAGTTTTGTAGATATACAGCAAGAACATCATCTCTTATTGTGGAAGACAGATGTGCCTCCTCTTAAGATCACCCAACGGTAAGTTCAACTAGCATGTTGCTCTCAAAGTTTTATAAATATGCAGAGAGAACAGCTATCCCTACCAAAAAGCAATATCAGAACAGAAACATAATGATGTTTTCATTACAATAAGACACACTTAAGACCAAAAGGAATATGGGATCTATTAAAAAAGAACGTTTGGCTTTTATTACGACCTATTCCAAACTTAACAATGACCTGTTTAAAATCTTGCATAGACACTGGAAAATCTCAAGGGGGCACCGGGACTGGGTTCTCTTCTAGCTGATAAACCTCAGGTCACTTATAAGAGATCAGGTACTTTGAGGGAAGCATTGTGTCCCAGTTACACAGCGATCAGACCAACGGCTGTTGGGAATTGGTTGAGTCACCCTAAGGGCTTCTTTACATGTGGAAACTGCAATGTATGCCATTTGGGCCTGAACAAAACCGAACGCTTTTCTTATAACAATAAGTCTGTACATGAGATTAAACAGTTTATGAACTGTCAATCAATGTTTGTGGTTTATGTCATTATATGTAATTGTGCTAGAATCTATGTGGGTAGCACAGTGAGACAACTACGAACACGTATCCAAGAACATCGGAGAGCATGTTTAAACAATGACTGTACTAATGCCTTAGGCTCTCATGAGTGTAACTCAGGTGTCCCCAAAGCTAATTTCAAATTCCATGCTATTGACTGTGTTTCCGCAGACAGGAGGGGGGGCAATAGAGAGTTGCATCTCAGAAAATTGGAGGTCCTTTGGATATGCAAATTACGAGCAGTGGGTTCAGGTCTAAACTGTGATAATGAAATGCATTTTTTATTGTAATGAAAATATTATGTTTCTGTTCTGATATTGCTTTTTGGTAGGGGTAGCTGTTCTCTCTGCATATTTATAAAACTTTGAGAGCAACATGCTAGTTGAACTTACCGTTGGGTGATCTTAAGAGGAGGCACATCTGTCTTCCACAATAAGAGATGATGTTCTTGCTGTATATCTACAAAACTCTGAGAGTAATATGTTTGTTGAATTTATTGTTGTGTGACTTTATGAGGGGGTTCAATTGTCCTCCATATTAAGAAACTATGAGATTTTGAGAAGTGTCTTCTTCCATATTTTTTGTTTCCTTTTGGATTAACTGCACTTATAGTTGCAGTACAAATGCTTCGTGGCAGCTGTAGGTTCCTTGTGTACATCGACAAAATATTGAGAGTAATATGTTGATGGAATTTACCTTTGTGTGATCTGAAGAGGGTGTACATTTGTCCTCCATAATAAGAGATGATGTTCTCTCTACATACTTACAAAACTCTAAGAGCAATATGTCTGTTAAACTTACCGTTGTGTGTCTTTGTAAGGGGGATCATGTGTCCCCCATGTTAAGAAATGATGTTTATTTAAGAAGTGTCGTTTTCCTCATTTTTGCTTTCTGTTGGATCAACTGCACTCACAAGTGCAGCACAAATGCATTTTAGATTATTTCGGAATGTTTCTGAATAAATATAGGACCATCAAGATGTAAAATATGTGTTTTTAACTTAAATGTGCCGTTAAATGAATTTGTATTAGCATTTTGAGATTACTTGAGTATGCCAACCTTGTTTTTCACACTCTGGTGATTTTTCGTTTTATATCAGCGATTTAATGTGGAAATGGGGTCACATTCTTGGTGTGCACTATTTGTGAATGTTTGTTTGTGTGCATACATCTGTAAGAGGGGCATTAATGTACGTAGATACATGTGCACGCATGAGGTGTGACATGTAAGCTCATTGCGTACATTGCCAGACAAGGAACGTGACAATGGGGCGGTGATTATCATGTTTTGGTTTTGTAAAGATCGTAGTTAATAGGGAATGATGCACGAGTGTCAATAAAGCTTTTATTGCTTTGACACTTCCTGAATATGACGTACTGATGTGTTTTACGCACGCCGTAATACGAACAAGGTGATAGGCTTTATTAAGCCAGGTGATACGTGACGGCTCTTCTTACTACGATACTGATGGTGGGAGCGTGAAAGATCGCGTCCTACGGAATGTGTCCAAAGGCGTCCTACACTTGGAACATAAATGTGAGTAAGGGCTGTTTTTAATGGGGTCTCGATGAGTGTAGGAAGATTTAGTCGCATTGAATGGGAATCCGGCTTTTGAAATGGTAATATTGGCATTGGGAGGTAATAACGCTGTTACGTATTAGTTTTGGGACTGTCTTTTGACCACTGGGCGTATTCACGTTTCCGATTAAACGCGTAGTATGGCTTTGTTACTTACACGTTATGTCCAGGTAGATGGGTCCGTATGATTATGTGTGCCCCGTATAATATACCAACATTAAGCCTACATATTTGTGGCTTTACCAGACAATTTTCGTCCCTCTAATTTTAGGTCCAAACCACCACTCGTATAGTTTAGCGACCAACAGCATAGTGACCAGCGGTGTCAACTTTGCCTCTCCAGGTTCTTGTGCACCTCAGTCTTAATTTTGCGGGTACCCTAACATACTTATAGACGCAGCAAAGATTAGAGTTTATGATTAATGAGAACTTACGAATTGGTTTGCTAAATCACTGAAGTATCTGGAGCTCATGGAATGTATGGGTGCATAAACAGACAGTGGAGGTAGTATTATCTTCTCCACTACTTACTAGTAGCTATTTAAGCGACTGCACATCCCCAATTTTTATGTGAGTACAATTTGAGAAAACGTGTTTTGTTGTGTTTTAGATACTACTGTTCAACCGACTGTTTTGAGCGTTTTTTGTTGACCGGATTGGACGAGTGGGAAACACTCTGTGTGATTCAACTTCATTAATTGGAGGTAATGACAGGCATTGTTTCGTTTTTTTTTTTTTAGTGTGGTAAATCTTGGTTGCTTTTGTGTAGAGGTTGGCCATGAATTTGAATTTTGGTGTGTTTACATAGGTCCCACGGATTCCCTTGCCATCTGTGGAGCCAGGATAATATATTACCAGTTGCAGAACGGTTTTTATTGGTGAGGAGCAAAGTCTTGTGGTCTGGAATATTTCTTGGTGGTGGATTTAAATAAGACACTTATGAATTTGTTGTTTGTGTGTTTCTTAAGTTACTTTTTAGAGAGTTTCACTGCGTTTGGTGGTGTCTGATCTTAGGACATCTTTTTGTTTCTTCGTTTTCTTTTCTTTCTTGTATTCTTCCTTTTTTTTATGGTTTCTCTGTTTTGGCTTTTCCTTGGTATGTTTCATGTTGGTGTTGGGCACTTGTCTTTTCCTTTTTCTTTATCCGGCTCTTGTGATCAAAGGCACTTTGTCGACTAAACCGAATGGTTGGTTTACAATGCACTGAATTTGGATATTGTTATGAATAAGATCACTGAATAATGGTGTGCAATGTGATGTTTGTAAATACTGAATGTTTTCGCTATTCTCTATTGTTGTTTGACTGGACATATGTTATGTTTGCAGCCCTGATGAAGCTCTATTCAGGGTGAAACGCGTTGGCTGCATCGGCGTTTTGCTGTTTTGAATCAAGCAATTATTAAAAATTGGATTAACGTCATTGAAGAGTCCAGAGAGATTTTGTATAGCATTTATGCTGTTTTACCTCTGTGTTGCCTCTCTGTGCTTTCTTTTTGCATTACAGTAAATAGGTCTATTGGCAGTGGACCTTGGAGGTGGGCAACAAAAATTCTGTGCCTTACATTATAAGAGTGTAGAGCTGGTTAGTGCAGTGTTAATTATCCCTTGCTGCCTTGATCCTTTGTTTTTAAGTGACAGAAGTAAAATGCATACTGCTTCTGGCATTCAGCATCATTTATATATATGTACTGGTTCATTGACATTTACTCTCAACATACAACAAGATGCACAATAATTTCTAATGCTTATGGTTGGAGAATTAGAACATGAAGGAATACACATTGAAAACGTATTTGGACTAAGTTACAAGTGGAACCAAAAGTGTGAAGAGTGTTCATTTACTTCTAGCCCTGAAATACAAACAGAACAATTCCTATACTTGACAATACCTGCGAATTACCTGCGAATCAGTAACTTTTAACAAATTGATAAAAACATCAAATCAGGATATGAGATGCTCACATTGTAGATCAGAGATGTTGTCTACATTACATACAGAAAGATTTGGAAAATATCTAATTTTAATTTTACAACGATGTAGAGCAAATGGAAGAAAATTGGAAAATAAAATTCCAAATTTTAAAGCAAGTCAAATATCTATTTCAGGAAGAACTTTTACAATAGTGGGTATTATTTTCCATGATGGTCCTACTACAACATATGGACCTTTTACTGTTTATTTAAAGTGTAACAATGGATAGACACTTTGCAATGATGCCCACTTGGACTTCAAACCTAGATTGCCTTCTGAAATGCGAAATTCTTATATGTTATTTCTGCAGCCAAAGTTTTGAGTACATCATTCGGCCTATTGGGGAAGATTTCAACAGAAAGTAGATAGCACTGCAAACTGATAGTATTCATAATTAGTGTTTGATTATTATTTACGCTAATTGTTTTTAGATTTGGAAAATTGTGTTTAAAAGCAAATAGTTTCTAAATTTGTTGTCTATATTGTATCAGATGTAAATGAGAGTGTACATTTTGGCAAATTTATTTGAGAGAAGAAATAGAGTTTATGTATATGAAGAAAGAAAATAAAGTGTAGATAGCAAAATGCATAGGTACACATATTGATAATGTTAATCTAAATTCATCTTTTTCTACAATCAATTTGATTGTTTTTTTCCCTGCTGTACAATGATGATGCTACATTGAAAACACTGTGGGGCCGATTCCGATTCAGGCCGGAAATCACTCCGACGAGCCGGACCCGGAGAGATTTCCGACCGAATCGGACTCTAGCAGCCCGACCGAACAAGTACGATGCATACGCATGCAATCGGACTCGATTCGGTCGGACTCCCATTGAAGTCAATGGGAGCCGGTCGTACAACGCGTACGCGGGCTCCCATTGACTCAATGGGTGTGAGGCGAACAAGGGCGCCCCCTACAGCGGGTACGCGTCGATGCAAATCGCGCCGTACATGCACAGTTAGGGGGGAACCATGGGTCCCCCCTGTGTGCGACTCACGTGGCTACGCGTACAGGGGGGTCCGACACAGACCCCCAAAGTCTGGCTCCGACTGCCCTTTGGAGCCAGACGGCATGAGTCGGTCGGACTGCTCGAGGCGCGCATCGTACTTGCCCGGCCGGGGAACGTCTCCATTGCGCGGTGCGAGTCGTGTCCGTGCGAGTCGGTCGGAGCGGGTCGGACCCGCGTACGAGTCGGTTGGCGATTTCGCGTGTGCTCGCATCGTACTCGCTCGCCCGGACGCACGCATGAATCGGTCGGGAAAGAGGGCTCCGAATCGGATCCGGTTAAGCCGAATCCGATTCGGTGCCCTACCGGCCGAATCGGAATCGGCCCCTTAGTATGGTGAAATTAATTGGAATCTGATAAGAGCAAAAAAGGGAAACTGAGAATGTTATGCAATTCTACATTTATGTTGTGTTCTCAAAAATATGATATTATCATTTCTGTAATATATTATCATTAAATAACAGTTTTCCTTTTCTTCTTTATAGTAGCTCCTGTTGAAGTTTAAAAACAGTATTAATGCTGTTTAGGATAATACTAGTCTAAAATAGATTTACTGAGTAATGTATCTAAATTACTTAAAAGGTAAGAATACATAATATAATATGCATGACAACAAGGAAAAATGTTTTTAATTTAATTATATGTTATCTGTTTCTTATATAAATAATGTTCATCCTTTCGACTATTTGAAAAGTATCATCATATTTCTGAGGAGCAGTATTACACTTACTTTTTACAAAAGTGCATAGAACAATAAAAGTGCTTTTGTTGCAAGTTATTTACTTATCATTATACAGCACAGGTGTGTATTGAACTTTCTATCCAAGGACCTCTCAGACGCATACATCGATAACAGATGTCTGCTTCTGTGACTCAATACTCTAGTAGCACTGATAAGATTTGTGCACTTCTATGATAAACTAGAAAGTTTTGAAGTTACAGTCATCAGATGCACAACACATGTCAGAATACATGTAGAAGCCTACACATACTAGAATATATCGGTTTCACACCACATGTTTTCAGAATTTGCGTACAAGGAGATGTATACATTAGTTTCTCCTCCTTATACAGGACAGGTGGGTATTGAAAGTGCTTTTTATTGTATATGAAAATTTGACAGTTTTGAAGTACGATGTATTTTCTCATTTGAAGAAGTATTTTAAGACATATTACAGAACTAATAGGATTAAGTTTTAATGGATAGTATCTACTCTATACGACTCAATTCATGCACTCATCCAATCATTCAAACACTACCCTTGTACTAATTCATTCATTTAGGCACTATGCATACATCAATCCAATCATCCAGATACTACTAATGCAGTTATTCAATCACCCAAACACTACTCTTGCACCGTACCAATCACCCAGGCAATACCCATACACTCAACCATTCACGCAGGCACTACCCATGCACTGCTCTATTCACCCAGCTACTACCTATGCACTCATGGAATTACCCAGGAAGTACCCATGTACTCATGGAACCAAATATACACTATTCATGCACTCATCGAATCACCCAAGAACTAGGCATGCACTCATTGATTCACCCAGGTTCTATGCATGCACTCATGTAATCACCCATGCAATTCCCCTGTACTGAACTATTCACTAAGTCACTACCCATGTGCTCATACATTTACTCATGCACTGTGCATGGACTTATACAGTCATCAAGACAGTAGCCATGGATTCATCCAATCACCCAGACACTACTCATGTACGTACTGGATGAGGCACACATTAACCTTGCACTAATCCATTCACTCAGGCACTACCCATGCAGTCATCCAATCACTCAGGCATTTCCCATGCACTCATGCAATCACTCAGGCACTACTCGTGTACTCAACCATTCACTCAGGCACTACCCATTGCACTCATCCTTCCACTCAGGCACTACCCATGCACTCATCCAATCACCCAGGCACTACCCCTGCACTCATGCAATCCCTCAAGCACTACTCTTGCACTCAGCCATTCTGTCAGGCACTACCCATGCACTCATCCATTCTCTCAGGCACTACCCATGCACTCATCCAATGACACAGGCATTACATTTGTACTCATATTTTCCTCAGGCACTACACATGCCCTCATCCAATCACTCAGGTACTATCCTACACTCATGCAATCATGCAGGAACTACCCATGCATTTGTGCAATCGCTCAGGACCTACTCTTGCAATCAACCATTCACTCAGGCACTACCCATGCACTCATCCATTCTCTCAGACACTACCCATGCACTAATCCAATGACCCAGGCATTAGTCTTGCAGTCATCCTTTCACTCAGGCACTACCCATGCACTGATCTATCTAAGCACCCAGACATTACTCTTGCACTCATGAAGTCATGCAGGCACTACCCATGCACTCATCCAATCACCCAGGCAGTACCTCTGTAGTCATGCAATCACCCAGTGTGAGAAGTTGGCCTGGTATATGCTGTTCACTAATTAAAGTGGACACCTTGCACCAGAACAATTCGACTCTTATGGTAGATAGGTTTAAGACAACCTTTATAGAAAGCTATCCTAGTGGTAGCTGTGGAGAGCAGCCTTCAGGCTAAGTCTTGAAGGAATGTAAAGCAGCTTGTTTTACCACACAATCTCTTGAATCACAAATGAAAAGACACCACACAGGTATGTATATCAAATATATATGTATTTATTAATAAACACTCTCTACTAATCTCTTTATGAGATTAGAGGTCAGGAACATATGTACAAGTCAAATATTATCAGGATAAGTTTAGCACAATTGAATATTACAATCTTAGTTTGCTAGACCTAGGTCTAGGGCATCTAGAATCGAGGGACCCCCAAGAACCACCCCAGGTAGTTGTAGGAGACCCACAGGGGACGGACGCAGTGACCTGGCACCGATGCGAATCCTGTACGAGTCTATGCACTCAGACGCGATTGAGATATCAATGTTAAAGGTCCCTTGCGTGTTCGAGGCGAACACACCGATCGGTCCTTGTACGAGTCGAAGGACGCGGTCACAGATGGAATTGCAAGGGAGTTGGACGCGGTGTGTCTAACACAGACGCGAACCATGTACGAGTCAGTGCGATAGTCGCACTTGGAAAGTTAGAGTTTTAGGACACTTCGAGGGAAGCTACAAGCAAGTCACTTACAGGGTAAGTAGTTCTAGGGCCCACACCCACAGGAGCACCGTAGTGCTGAAGTTACCTCACCCAGGGAGCCGGGTGCATAGGTGTTCTTTGGTGTCGGGTCGCGGCGTCGTTTTCAATGGGAGCCAGTGAAGACTTGCTGCTTGCGGCGACAGGAGAAGTGTCCGGAG